>OY992531.1:8241631-8841631 GCA_963921185.1 Dasysyrphus tricinctus | reverse complement strand
AGAAAGAAAAACTTGACTTAAAAAGAACCACAGGTGTTCTCAATTACTTGTTGAACTGGTTCAACAAGTCGAGGGAAATATTTTCAGTTGACAATTGTTGCGGTTTTTATCGAGTTACAGAAATGATTTTCACTTGTTGAACAAACATAGTTGAACAAGTAATTGTTGACTAGTTGACTTGTTGTTCTGTGTTATAGGCCCCAGGTGGCCTTGTTTTTCTTGAGCTTCTTTATAGCTAAGTCTACCTCTTCTATATTCAGTGGTTGTGCTGGGTGTTCATTGACTGGAGTTTGGTTCGCTTTTCGTCCTATCTCTCGCTCTACCTGATGCACATTCAGCAGCTGCAGGTAATGCTGCTTGAATACATGTAGTATTCCATGTGCTTTGCTGACTAGGTTACCTTCGCTATTTCGCCTGCGTTCCAGCTTTCCAGCAGCCAGTTGCTGTGCTTTTTAATAAAACTTCCGGATGTTGTTTCGATCGCGAGACTCTTTGATCACCTTGAGTTGGGGAGCTGCGTACGCCCTCTTTTTCTCCGCAGGGCTGCAACATATTCTCATGTGCATCTTCTGTGACCTCTTTCAGTTGTACGCATTTATCTTCATATCACGTGTTCTGTTTTCGGGGGCTTCGCCTGCCTCTTTCATGGTATCGAGATACTGGGACCACTGGTTGTTGGCGTCTGTGGCGGATGAATGCACAGTGGAGAGCTTCTCACTCAGATGCTCACTATAGGCTCTGGCGACTCCACTAAGGCGACCAATGTCAAATTTATTATTTAAAGCGGTTTGTACTTTCTTTTCATTTGACAGTTGAGATCTAAACCTTGCCGCAACAAAGAATTGGTCAGAGTCGACGTTGGCTCCTCGAAAAGTACGCACTTCTAAGAAGTTAGAAGCATGCCTTCCGTCGAATAGCACAAGGTTGATTTGGTTGGTATATCGACCATTTGGGGAGCGCCAGGTCGCTTTTGTGGATTCTTGGCCGTGCCATAATTTTTGTGTTTTGAGCCAGTTTCTGCAGTCAAGACTGGCATATTATTTTTGTATGTTCCAGGGTGGACCATCATAAAAAGAAATTTAACAGTTTTGAATGCCTTATAGGTGGTTATACAATCCATTTCTTAAAATGCCGCATTAAGACATTTATTGAAAGATGTCTAATCTGTCAGAAAAATATGATTTTAGTTTGGCATTAGAAACAAAGTCTCTTATCTGTCAAACCATACATAGTCCAATCCGATAAAAAAATAGGGGCGTTTAAAAAATAAGCTTTGTTCTTTACAGAAAAAAATAGCCTTTATCCTATTTAAAACGGAAGTATACAATTAAAACTACGTTGGCTTATTTTATTAATAAGCCTGTGGGCCCTTTTGATACACAAGGCCCTAAGGCAGTTGCCTCCGCTACTGGTTTCAAACTAACATTTCGTCTATAGTGGAAGCTTGAAGTGGAATAAAAATAAACCAATTTTGTTCCTTTTTTTTAAGTTTTAAATTAATTAAAAAATTATAAAAAAAAAATAGCCAACGACACACTTTTTCCCTCCGACCAATAGGCATTGAAATAAATCGATGTTAACAATGTACGCCAAATTTTACACCTGTTCGTCACGTGTTTAGGTAGGCAGACAAACGGGTAATAGTTCAACACCTTAAAGGCTATTACTGATATGACTTACAAGTTTACTTAAATGACTTGACTTTTTATGTCGTTGGCTCTCAGTCTATTAACCGATACTGCCTCTATTTGAATAATGTGATTTACAAGTGCTGAAGGAATATTCCTCTTCTGACTAACCTGAATTTTATTTGATAAATTCTATTGAAGATTTTCATTTATTAATATGAACTGAAAACTAAAATCACATCAGCCACAGTGCTTTTCTTCTCCCCCAATTTGTATTCCAATCATTACAAAACAAAAATCAATCTAAACAGGACATTGACAATAAACAGAAGCGACTTTAAAAATAACTTCCTTCCTCTTGTTTAATATACTCAAAGGCCAGAGGCACAACACCTAACTTGTGTATGTATATGCCTTTTGCACGCCTTTGCCATCTCTGACAACACCCCTCCACCTCCTCCCGCAAATGAATTATAAAAATATTTCTTATTACATCTGTAGAATTTCTTAAAGACAAAACAAAAATTTTAACAAAAAATCAAAAGAAATTATTTCCTTCGTTTTGCGTTAATGAGCAGTTTTGCATGCTGAATGCGTTCTGAAACGCATGTCCGTTTTCATCCATCTCAAGGCGAACCAAAAAAAAAAACCAAACAAAAAATAACACTTATCAAAAAAAAAAAAAGAATAAAACTTCTTGTATTGGATTTTCCTCGCACTTGTCGGGTTAAATTTATACAAGAAAAGAAAAAAAAAACGAAAATTATAAAACACAAGATTTTTGTAAAAATGAAAATTCACTTAAAAATTATTGTACACTAAATTTAGAACTCCTATAAATAAAAAGCCCCGAGGATCTACCCTCAAAATGAATTGTTGATTCTATATAATTGTTGTGTATTTTTTTTTGTTCATCGAAATTTATACTAATTTTGGTATTTTTGCTGGTGATTGAGCAGACAAAGTGAAGTGACGGGTGGGGTTCTGCTAATTTCAGCCATCAAAGGTCTCTACCTATCCCTCTACATCTGCTAGCCCTTGATGGTTACACTTTCGAGAAAAAAAGACATCAGATCCTCCCCCAATTAGCAAAGGCAATTTCAAAATTCGAAAATAGAGCATTGATTTTGTGAAAAGGACTCCCGGTCCCGATCGAGTAAAACATCAGTGCGTAGGAGCATGCGTGTGATATAAACAAAGCAAGCAAAGGGGTCGGAATTTGCACATCCGAAAATAAAATCCTTTTTTTGGTCAAAAGGTGCGGTGTTGGTTGGAGCAAGAGGTGCGGTGATGTTTGAGTTCGAGGAATGCCTGATGAGGGCATTGGATTATCATTACCATGTACATATACACTCCACAACTCCACCCTCTCCTGTCTGCCGAAAACGGTTGTTTTCAAAAAGAATATTATTGGAATATTATGTTTTTCAATATTCGCCTGATATTTTGCTGGTGTAGCACGTCTGTCCGTTCGTCGTTGTTGTCTTCATTGCCGTCGTCGTCTTCGTCGTTTTCGTATCAAGAACTCTCGAACTATCGAGAGCTATACAAATATAATCGAAATGAATACGAAAAATGATTCTTAACTTAGAATTCTGAAAATAAAAGTCTTATTTTGAGATCATGAACGAAACGAGTTGTTATATTCCTGGTACAGAAAAAACAGAAAAATGCCTGTGAGATCTGCTTTGGCTGCGATGGTTAGTTATTTGTTCCGACTTTTGGGGTAGCTAGTAGCGGTGTTGGTGGTGTTGCTCTGCCATTTAACAAAGTCGGATTCTTGTATTTTTCCTTCGTTAAAAGTTAGAACTAATATGAAGAACACTAAACTGCAAGTTAATTGGCATTATTTGTATCGGCATCGCCGCCATCGCTTGAAAACGGATGTAGTTTTTCGTTTTAGTCATTTTGTTTGGCTTTCAAAGTGTCACATGAAAATTTTTCGTAAAAGTTTCGGTACGCCACCGCTGCTGTCGCCACCGCCACCGCCACCGCCACCAGATTGAGAGTGTCACCAACAGTGAAATTGTGTTATGTGCGGTAAATGTGTGTATATGTTGTGATCGTCGTGGATCTTGTTGTCAACGTATCGTAAGACCGTTGGAAATTTGAATTTAAATTCAAAAGTGTTTTCGGTTTTATTTTTAATATTTGAGAAATATTTGTATCTATTGTTGTTGGTTTTTATTAAATATATTTTTCCTATTACGAAAACATTCATGCCAAAAAAGTGTTATCAAAATCCTAAAACAAATTTCTTAAAAAAAAAACCAACCCCTCATAAGGGAGCGACACGATATCCCGCAAACCTATAAATCTCGAATAATGACGAAATCTCGTTTTTTTTTGAAAAAAATCTCCAATAACAAAATCTCGCAAATTAAAAATCTTGTTTTCAATAATCTCGTCATTGCAAAACCTCTCTTCTGACAATCTTTCATTTAGATATTGCACTGAAAAATCTCGCAAATTCTGACCATAGTCTCGCAATCTAAAATCTCGCAAATCAAAATCTCGCAAATTTTAATCTCACAGCAAGGCATCGCTCTGGGTTTCGCACTGACAAATAAAAACTCAAAACGAAAAACTTTTTTTTCAACTTTTATTGTTAACAATCATTTTAAACAATTAACAAATTTAACTAAAAACCAAGTTGAAAAAAGAAACCAAAATATAATTTAATATGTTTTTAGAAAAAAAAAGTATTTATTCCTTATTTTTGGTAAATTAAATTCTTTTTATTGTGGAATGTGAAGTCTCTTGTTAAAAATATTTTCCAAAACGTTATTTATGGAACTTAAAATTTTTTCTAACTCAAGACCAAATACGATTAGTCCAACTTAAATATGACACATTACAATTGGATATATAAGTTTTTTATTCTCTTGATAAAAACTCCAAAAATAAATTGATTTGATATTGGAGATTTTCAACGTGTTTTTTCATGAAATAAATAAAAAATAAATAATATCTTTATTTTGAATAAAATAAGTGTTTTTAAGTTATTCAAAATAATATCTTTTATTTATTTAAAAAATAAATACTTAATAAATAACAGTCTGTTTCAAAAGTAGGAATGGACTGGATTTACATATTTCGCGGATAGTAGGATATCTTCATTAATTTAATTGCATTGCAAGATATACATTTTTTCAATTTGTTGTAATGCATTTAAATTTTGCGAGATTTTAGCAAACAAAAAGAGGACATTTAATTTACCCCTACAGCAACTATAGGGGCAGCAAATAAAAATCTAGAAAAAAAGGAAATTTGTTTTTCTTCATTTAGAGCCGATTTAGGCCCATCCGAGATGACCTTTTTTTTAACGACCACCCTAATGTACCTACACACATATATGGCAAGTTATGCGTTCATAAAAAATTGAACTCGAGATTTTGATCAGACTAGTCATTACGATGCTATAAGGAAGACGAAAAAGTGAGTCTCACAATTCTGTCTGTCTGTTCGGTTACAGCCTAAACGGATGGATCAATTTTCTAAGAACTTGATAGCTATTTGTTTTTGATGATTTTTTTTTTTAGAGCCAAAAATAACGGTACCTGCCATACAATTTGTTGTAGCTATTTTACAAAATCTTATTTTAAATTAAAAACGGATCCACAATTTTTCTTTAAATAAAAATTTAATACATTTTTTTTTAACTAAAGGCTACCTTTGGAAAGAAAACCAAAGCATGCGGTTATTAATGGTACCCCCCCTCAAAAAAACATTTTTTTATTTTCGATTTTCTTCAAAACGATATCTCTGACATCAATAATTTTTATACAGAAGCTTCTAAAAAATATAAATTGTATTTTTTTTCACCCAAAATTAAAAACAAATATTTTTGGATTTTTAAAAAATGCTCAATTTTTTTTTGAAAATCAAATATTTTGAAAACAATACGCTTGATTTTTTTGAAACTCGGTATTTAAGGGTTTTTAACACTCTTTAGAATATTTAAGAAAACAAAAATTACTTTTATGAAAATATAACGTTACCTTCCATACAAATGCTAAAAAACCGTTAAGGAAATTTTTTTCTTAAAGACGGCTCCTACGACTTTTTTTAAAGTTAATGAATGCTTAAATTAGTGTGATCTACTACCAAAATTTATAAAAATTTACACCTAACAACTATTAATAGTAGCAGTAGGTGCCTCTCATAGATCGTTTTTCTTTATTTTGAATCTTGTCCATATCGACCGAACGGATCTATATTGTTTTTTTTTTTTTACAAATTTCAAATAAGATAAAATAATATTGCAGATCAAAATTTTGAAAAAATTAAATTTGGAATTTTTAAATTACTTTTTTTTTTACTTCGTTACCTCAAAAATCTTAAGAATTTTGTAGTAATTTGATATACAGGGTGTTCGGTAATTCGTCAATAATATTTTAAGGCATGATTCTCGGGTATATTCTAAGAAAATAAAATGCACGACTGGATCGCACGTACTTGCTCTTATGTTCAATTGGAACTTAAGAACTTTAAAAATATGCAAGTAACTACAGACAAAAATTTTAAATACATATGTATGCGCAAAAAAGTTAAAAATCGTTGGAGCCGTTTTCTTAAAAATATTTTTTTTATATTCAAAATGTTTGTCACATTTTTCAATTTTTTGTATATACATATTACCATTCATTTAAAACTACAATTTAAAAATAATTCATCAACCCATTTTTAAAATATTGAATTTTCAAAAAAAAAAAAATTTAATCTTTTTTTTATCCAAAATTCATTTTTTTCCAAAATTTTGATGTGAAATATTATAACAGTTCAAAAAAAGCTTTTGTCAAAAAATTTTGATTAAAATCGGTTGAGACGTTAATTAGAAAATCAAAAAATAAAAAAACGTTATATGGCAGGTATTTTTAATAACAGTTTTTGGTAATTTTTTTCTACCAAAAAGTATACCAAACCTATGTATGGCAAGCACCGTTATTTTTGGAGCAAACAAAATTTTAATTTACCCTCTAAGGAAGTAGGTACATACCAAAAGAACTTAACTCCGAAATTTGAAGAAGATCGCAACAACGCAGTGACTTAGCCCTTAGCGTAGGTATAGGTCATGGTACAGACAGACAGAATTGTGTCACCCACTTTTTTGGTGTTCTCTATCATCAGAATGTCATGTTTGATTCTCGAATTTTTTTTCGCACGAATCCAAAACTTGCCGTATAGTATAGTATAGTTTAGTTCCTACATCGTGGGGAAAAAAATCGCAAAGGGGTAAAACTCTATCAGCAGTAGGGGACAATATCTGAAAAATGGTTTTAAATGCAAAAAAAATATAACTATAACTTTTTTTTGCTATACTGAAAATTAATTTTGAAGAAGTCAATTGGCCCACTCTGCTTCTCGCGGCCTCAAATGATTCCATGGACAAAAGGTGTTTTGACAATGGCTTGTGGATTATTATCACCCACAATATGGCAATTCTGTTTATTGACATAGCCATTATCAAAAGCAACGGAAAACACTGTTGCTAATTTAAAGCTCTTCGCTAAAAAAAAAACACTTTAAATAATCGTTTAGGAAAAAAAATTATTTTGTGTTTAAAAACAGTTTAATTGATTTTGTTTTTATTATTTCTCACTAGTTTACTAAAGATTCAACCAACTTCAATATATTTGTGTCGTCCGGAAAAGGGCCTCTTAAGCAAGCTTTTTTAATTTGCGCGCATTCTTTATAACCCTTTAACCCTTTTCGATAGACATCTCTGTGTAGGTATATAAAAACAAATCAAGATATAAAGGATCTCTTTTATCAATCAATTGATTTTTAGAACTAGTTGTTGAGGTACCTCCTCTTAAAGTGTCCAAAAATTGTTCTTATCTTTCCGAATAATTTAAAATATATGTATTAAGGCTTTTCATACAACAGCGTAAAGCCTTCGTAAATGTTGTAAAGTTTAAAATTTCGTAATTCTGTCGCAATTTGTATGGAAAATTTGACAGATTTACAAAGTTTAAAACTTTGCTATGTTTACGACGACTTAACGGTGTTGCATGAATACCCTTATTAATTTTATAGTTTATGTTTATTTCATGAACTGACTAGTAATACGTAATTTTGAATACCCTGCTCAAAATTTATTTCCAAAATTAAAATTTGCTTTTTTCAGAAGGTTTGTTTATTTATGATTTCTTAAAAAAAACTCCATTTTTCCATAAATAACTTGATTAAATATTCTTAAAATATTTTTTGCAAAAAAAAAAAGATTCCTAAAATCAAAAATAAACATAAAACAAAAACACATCACAACCCGCCACCGTGTAAATGCGGCACTTCTTGGTTCTTGCCTACATAGCCTTTTCCTTTTGGCTATTTGTGTTTTGGTCTAAAATAAAATATGTTCCGATCCGATCAGTTTTGATCACATCATCATTGGTTATTTCGGATATTCGAAAATAATTTTTTTGAATTTTTGGCTCTTTTTATACAGATATGCACTCCTGCCATTGGCCATTGCCACCTCCCTTTGGCTTCAGTCTCTTAATTCCGATCGCATGACATGCAGCGCGAACTTTTCTTCCTTTTTTTTTTGTTTTTGTTTCTTCTATTTGAAATTGAAATTTAAATTGAAAATAAGAGCGATATTTTATTGAGTTGTGTGGGGATTTTGTACGGATATACCCCACAATTGCCTCTATATTTAAAACGGCTCCGAGTCGGGTGAAGGAAACATCACCCAAATAAACAATAACAACAACAACAATAAATAGATATAATACATATTCTAATTTTTATAGAACGTTTATTTTTAATTATATGCGATTTTGTGTGCTGTTGCTGCTGCTGCTACAGCACTATGATCTACTAATAGTGCGGCTTGCTTTTTATTCTTCATCGCGGTCCCCGAGTTTTTTTCTGTGCTTGGTTGATCGTTGTTTTATTATTATTTTTTTTTTCTTCATTTTTTAATCCATAGTTTAATGCTAATTTGATTTGCTAAATAAATCAGATAATTACCTTTACTTCAACAGCAACCATTGTCAGTGAAAAAAGTGCTTTGAAACTATACTATCTTTCACCCACCACGGGCACCGGTCGTTTTGGTTTTTAACGTCGCGTCGTCATCGCTCGTCGACCACTGGAGATCGCGCGCAAAAATTAATTCAGCAAGTGCATTGTCGGTCGGACGCCTGCTGCAAGTAAAACGGTAACCAGACCATTTCTCTGTTTATTATGGTTCTGTAATTTGTGTGTGTTGTGACTGTGAGTGGTGGAGGTTGATAATTTTAATTTATATCAAATCGCGCTTTTGAATCAAAATTGAATTAAACATTTCGAAAATAGCTTCTGGTGATGATAATTCGTGCTGAAAGTGTGAGTAATGGGGAATCCTCTAAACAGATCTTATAATAAAATTGAAGTGTTGCACACATGCAAAGTTCAATAAATATAAAAAAAATCAATTAAGTGAATTAAAGCTTTTTATAGCTTCCCCATGAACGAAGCTTTTTAGTGTGAAAAATAATGATCAGTTTAGTTCATGCACATTTAGTTGAGACACAAACACAAACAGCTTTAACTTCTCATCTTTCCCTATTTGTTCATCTACTGGATAAAAGATGGCAATAGTTGATCAACATTTTGTAAGTTCGTTGAAAAAAGAAATAACTTGTTCAGTATTTGTATATCTTTTTTAATATTTAAAAAGTTTTCAAAATAAGTATTATGTCAAGAGACGATATAGTACCAATTTACATAAGTATTTTATGCTTCTGGTGCTCGCATTTATTATATTTATCACAATAAAAACATAAATGTTAAAAAAAGAGCCAAGTTCTTATATGTGCAAGAAACCTGTGCGTAAAAAGTCAGCCAAAAAAAGTAATGAGATCTAAAATATATGCGAAGTTTTAAGTTTATGAAGTTTAATATTAAATATCTTAAGGAGAGTTATAATTCCAAATTATGACAGAAATTTAGTGTTTAATGATTACTGATTAAAATTTGGTGGGTTCATTGCTCAAGTTTTCATACATTTTAAATTTGTGATTAAGTAAGTAATAAAGAGAAAACTTGCCAAGTAAATCCACCAAATTTTAATCAGTAATCAATAAATACCAAATTTCTGACAATATTTGGAATTGGTACCTATAAATGAAAACTTCTTATCCTCGCACAAATCTAATTTTTATTAGTAAACGTTTTCGAGAATATTTATTCTCATCTTCAGACTAATAGCAAAACAAAAAATTATTTATACAATTTTTGTCAATAAAAGTATACATAATGAATATAAAATATTTGTAGGTAATTTTTTAAAGTAATATCTCGAAAGTACTTAAGACAAACAAATTGGTGAAAGTGAATAATAGCCCAGTCAAATTAGTCAAAAAAAGGGCATCAAATCGCATTTTTCGATGGACAAAATTTTTTTTATGAAATCTGTTTGGCTACGTCTCCTGATCATAAAAACAAGTTTTTGGGATTTTTGAGGTTAGGGAAGACCCGCCATCTTGAAAAAGAGATTGGTTTTGTTTTTATGCAATAACTCGCTTGCATTTTATTTTACAACAAAACGTCCTATCACAATCTTGTAGAAGATAAAATTACCTATAAAATAAGCTATCAACGACCTCTGTAGGTGGTTTCATTTTTGAGATATAACGGGCCAATGTTCCCCTATGGGTTGTGTTTTGGGGGTGGTATGACTTTTCTTGAGTTTTCTAGGTAACCGTTGATTTTTTTGGATGATGCTCTTAGAATCATTTTCAGTTCTTGTATCGACCTATAAAATGAGCCATCGATCGATATCATCGACCACGAATTGTGGGAGTTATCCAATTCATAGGATCACACTTTATGAGTAAGGAGAAAAACATAAATATATTTTTTTTTCGAAAATGTTTATCCGGTGAATCGTACAAAAAAACTATTACTTAAAATGTTGTCCATAGTAATGATAACAATTTAACACACATGGTTCGTGGAGTTGCATCCGCACCACACAGAAAGTTGTAAAGCAGCCGGGAAACTTAAGACACCTACATTTCTTGTTGTTGAAAACTGAGTTATTTTTTTTAAATCCAAATGTAAAAGGTATTGCATGCGTTTTCCTAGGTACTACGAAGAAAAACTTAATTGAATTTCAAATTTATTGATTGGTTTTTACTAACAGAATAATTTGAAAAAATGATAAAAGAAGAGGTAAAGTGTATTTACATTAAGTTTTCTCTGTGAAAGTATTTGAAGGGGAGATAAATAATATTAAGGAGAATATTTTGAGATTTTTGAAGGTCCTGATAGCATTTCACCATCGCATACATCAGCTTCAAAAATTGTTTCGTTTGGTGTCATTTCATCGTTATGAATCTGCAAGAGCAGGGTACTTTCATCTTCGCAATAATCTTCAGCAATTGTAATACATTTGGGGATATTGCTGCAAGTTTCACCGCTGCAGTGTGCACAGACGGCGGAACATTTTAAACCCGCTTTGCGACATCCACAAGCCACTCCACATTTTGATGCGCAGGAACAAGAAATAACCTTCATTATTTCGGGAGGAGCTGCTTCCTTGGTGGTCATCACAGGAACATACATTTTTGTATTTTTTTCCAACCCCACTTTTCCGGATCCCGGTCGTTTCCTAGCCACGTTTGTACCTGGTGATAAGTCCGAAATATATGCTGTCGCAGCGCATCTTTTGTGGGGGGAAGTGAACAAAAATTGTTTTTCGTTTTTGCCACGGACTTCGTAAATTTTTTATAACGAAGTTCGTCAATTGAAGTTGTCTTTCCTCCACCATAGAGCGCCATGAAGAATTTTTCCCCTGCCACAATAAGTTCTTCTTCACCATCTGACTGAACTGAACTGCCTGGAGTCACACAACGAATAACACCCATTGCATGAAAAGTACCACTTCCATCAATCGTGTTAGTGTTGAAGTCGCTGTTATCGAAGACAAACTGTGAAAATCCAGTCGAAGAAATGGATCACTGCGGACGCAAAATACAAGAAGCCTCAAATTTCAGAATTTCGTTGTATGATGCAGAAAAGCCCAGCGATGAAAGAACTTCGATCAAATTTTTTGATCCGAACGAGAGGAGGAGAAACGAACGACCTTGGACGAACTTGACTGATGATAGCGTGACAGATGCTTGTACATTTTCGTTCCCAGCTGTAAAAGGATCGTTTCTTATGTTCAGTAATGATACGCGACATGAAAGCTTTCAGATAACGAGGAACAGCATTGTCAACATTATTAAGAAAATTGTCTGGTTGCTGGTAGTAATCAACATTATAGAATTGCAAAATAAATATTGTTGTAGATAATATCAGCAGCTTCAAAATCTTTTTTCATTTTTGTATCTACATCTTGCTCAAAGTTTGCATTTTCAAAAGATTTTTCAAAAATTTAGCGATCAACAAAACATAAAACGTTTCACGCCCTTTCTCGGCAAAAATGAAAAGTTTATTACCTACCATATTTTTTTTGCAACTGATCTGTTATTGTGCGTGAATCTGGAATTTAAGGAGTTTGAATTTTTGTCATATGATCAGAGAGTTTAAACTGGCTTTCTTCGTTATGTTCTGATAGATAAAAGTATACGCACAGTACCTTGCATTCTCTGAGCACTGGTGTTTTGATTTTTGTAAATGAATATACCAATCAATAAATTTGAAATCTTGTTGAGTTTTTTTTTTAAGCAACACCTGTGAAATCGCATGCAATACCTTCGGTTTACATTTGGATCGAGAAAAGATAACTCAGTTTTCAACAACAAGAAATGTAGGTGTCTTAAGTTTCCCGGCTGCTTTTACAACTTTCTGTGTGGTGCGGATGCAACTCCACGTACCATGTATGTTAAATTGTTATCATTACTATGGACAACATTTTAAGTAATAGTTTTTTTGTACGATTCGACGGATAAACATTTTCGAAAAAAAAATATATATATGATTTTCTCCTTACTCATAAAGTGTGATCCTATGAATTGGATAACTCCCACAATTCGTGGCCGATGATATCGATCGATGGCTCATTTTATAGGTCGATACAAGAACTGAAAATGATTCTAAGAGCATCATCCAAAAAAATCAACGGTTACCTAGAAAACTCAAGAAAAGTCATACCACCCCCAAAACACAACCCATAGGGGAAAATTGGCCCGTTATATCTCAAAAATGAAACCACCTACAGAGGTCGTTGATAGCTTATTTTATAGGTAATTTTATCTTCTACAAGATTGTGATAGGACGTTTTGTTGTAAAATAAAATGCAAGCGAGTTATTGCATAAAAACAAAACCAATCTCTTTTTCAAGATGGCGGGTCTTCCCTAACCTCAAAAATCCCAAAAACTTGTTTTTATGATCAGGAGACGTAGCCAAACAGATTCCATAAACAAAATTTGTCCATCGAAAAATGCGATTTGATTTCCTAATTTGACTGGGTTATAAATGCATTTAGAATTTTATTTTAAATATGTCTCTAGATGAAAGTGGTTCCAAGAATTGATGTAACAATGAACGTTCGAATATATTATTTTTATTTATTATTTATTATTTTTATTCTCTTCATAAGCATTTAATAATCTTGGTTTGCTTATTTGTTTACTAATAAAAATTAGATTTGTGCGAGGATAAGAAGTTTTCATTTATAGTTACCAATTGAAAAACTCTTGCAGTATTTCCACAACGTAATATTCTACGTATCTACAATATTTGGAATTGTTTCGAAATTACTCATGAACTTAAAACTTGGCATATATTCTAGATCTCATTACTTTTTTTGGCTGACTTTTTACGCACAGGTTTCTTGTACATATAAGAACTTTGCTCTTTTTTTTAACATTTGTGTTTTTGTTGTGATTTCACTCCTTTTTGCAAAGATTTATTTTGCCAGGTGAAAATCAAGCCCTACCCCTCTACAAATTTTCATAATTCTACGGCAACCGAAAGTGCTCCATGTAAATAATAGCAACTATGATAAAATGGATGGATGCCATACCCCCTGAATGGAAAATTCTAATTTTTCCATTTTTTTTAATCTCTAAGTACTTCAAGCCTTGTTGACCTACAAATTTTCATCGTTCTACAACAATTGGAAGTGCTCCATATAATTTATATAAGAATTTTTAAGAAAGTGGGTGGATGCCACGCCCCCTGAATGGAAAATTCCAATTTTTAAATTTTTTTCTTTCTAAGTACTTCAAGCCCTTTTCATCGTTCTACAACAATCGGAAGTGCTCCATATAATTTATAAGAATTTTTAAGAATGTGGGTGGATGCCACGCCCCCTGAATGGAAAATTCCAATTTTTCAATTGTTTTCCTTCTAAGTACTTCAAGCCCTACCGACCTACCAATTTGTATTGTTCTACATTAATCGGAAGTGTTCCATATAATTTATAAAGTGGGTGGATGCCACGCCCCTGAATAGAAAATTGCAGATTTTCGATTTTTTCTTTCGTACGCTTACCGTTGTGCGAAATTTCAAGCCGAGAAGTGCTCCATAATTTTGATGGTCTGTCAGTGAGTCAGTCAGTCAGTCAGTTACGGTTTTTTCGATTTTTGAATTCCTATATCTTGGGAATTACTAATGCTGAAGAGTTGAAATTTGGTGAGCCACCTGTGTTTGATCAGTTCAGCAAATACTGCGAATTTGACTTAATTGGTACCTACTGAAGTTAGAGGGGGCTTGATAATCGCCTGAGTTTGTTCCTGTAGATGTAGAGGGTGCAGTGCCGCGAACTTGGCTGGGCACAACCGTGCCCTTTGATTAATAGTTTATTATGTATGTGGGTAAACCAATAATTATTTCGAAAACAAACGCTGAATATCTTAAAAAACCCTGGTTTAGAACTTAAGGGCCATATAATAAAATGATGTACTCACAATATCCTTTTCAACGATGTACGACCAATTCGTGTTGAGAAATGGACCATTTTATATTTTTGACCATTCCCCTTTATATTTGTCCATGAATAGGGTAAGGATCCCTTGAAAGGCAAAAAAGGCATTTATTAATAAAAAAGAGAATATCAACATAACTTAACGTTGCATAGACTAAGAGCTCACAGCAGATTTTGGGTGTGAGTGATAGCAAGAAAAGAAGTATAGACATCGAAAGCTTCACTAAAGGCTATTCAAAAAATTAAAGTCTTGCATTCCACAGCCGGGGCCTTAGTGATAAATCAGTGCAACAAAAAAAAATATGCATGCAACTTCGAGGGTAATCGTGCCAATCAAAATTGGTTTTCACCCCTCCCTAGATAAGCTCCACGGATCACATATCACAGAATCCGAGACCATTTGAGTGTACAGTTCGCCCTTCCAAATCGTTCAAAAAATTCAAAATTTTGAGTGAAAAACGGTTTTTTTAAACAGTCTGGAAAGGCGAACTATACTCTCAAATGGTCACGGATTTTGTGATTTGTGATCCGAGGATTTTGTATTTTGCTGAAATTTGACAGAACAAATAATTTCTACCTACAAAAATTCCTTGGGCAGAATTTTTCAAAAAAGAGAAATGTTTTACACTCTGGTGAGCACAATCTTTTGCCCGAAACAGAAACAGAAATTGGGTCCAAGTTGGTGAAAAATGTTATTCTGGTCGTTTTGGTCTATGTTTGGAACCTATAAAAAAGAACGTAGGTACATAGACATTCAAAACTCTTAAAAAACAATGAACTTTAATAAAAAAAAAGCAAAATTAGCAAAAAAGGTACTAACGGGTAAAAAGGCAAAATAAGACTAAATAAAGTCTGTTTTTTGGAATCAAGGTGACCTGAAACGTGCTTGTATAGTCGAAACTTTCATACGATAACTCAAAAAAAGGCAGAGTTATCCTGTTCATGAATTTAGATGGCATTCCTTTGCTTCCGCTAAATCTATTAAAGGAGTTGTTTTCATGTATGTAAATTATACCGAATTTCATGCTTTTAAACGTTTTCCTCTCATAATATCCATGTGTTTACACAGTTACTGTTAAAATTCTGAGCTTTTGAATAAGAGCAAGCTGGTGCGACCCAGTCGTGCATTCTGTTTTTGGCTAGTTTTCGTTAACTTTTCCTGCTAAATTGTTTTTATTGATTTTTTTTTTTAAACACTCCATTTCGATAGAAAATTTTCTTTAAATTGTTAAATTTGGCTTAGTTTCCGAGTTATACTGAAAATATTAAAAAGTGGTCAGTTTCTTTCAGAAACGCAAGTTTGATATTAGGTAGAATTTTCGGTTTGAAGCATGCTTAGCTTATGCCCCCCCAAATAAACATATTCAATAATAAAAACCCCTTGTTGTACCTCGTGGCATGATGGTTAGTGCGTAGGACTATCATGCCGAAGGTGTGGGTTTGATTCCCAGCCGTGCCACCTAAAAACAGAAATGTTTTTTTCCGAAGTAATGCCTCTTGCGAGGAACTGATAAATCCTTTAAGAAGATACTTGTCATGAATAAGTGCTTCTCATTTAGCCGTTCGGACTCGGCAAAAAACTGTAGGTCCCCTCTATTCCTGCCAACAACATGCACACAGGAATGGTTGAGAGTTGTAATCCACTAGGCCCTGGTTCTCCACGAGCTGTTGCGCCACCCAATTTATTTATTTATTTATAATAAAAACCCTTGAAGGTAATATTGTTCCGTTATTCTACTCATTTTCCGGTATATTCAATATAGTCTATTATTGGCAGTCAGCTTAAATCGCGTAACGCAATTTTCATCTGTCCTTATGGATCAGACTAATCTTTTAAGCTTATTTAATTTATATTAGCTACGGATAAAAAGTCTTAAGCATATTTTTATAATAAAACACCAATAACGGAAAAATTTATTGTTCTCAAAGATGGGAAAATTACAATATTTTTCATAGGTATGTCCTTGGCGAACAATTTGTTATTATATTAATGTTGCGTAAATTGAAGTCTAATTGTTTTTATTTTGAAAGAGACCAGTCGACCAGACAACACAGTGTTATTTTATTGCTATATAGATAACGCAGAAGAGCGATGGTACTTAATGAATTCTCTTATAGACACCCTTCATTAAATTTAGAGTCTCTCCTACGCTGAATTCTATACTTCCACTTCCAACTGCTATCAAACAGGTGGTGGCAAATAAGACTCCACCTCCTAAGAGATTAGTAACGCTTTTCGAGCTTCATTATCCTTAATGTTTCGCTTTCCGAACACCCACTACTCTCAAAGAGATCATGGTATGTATAATGTCGGGGACTGCTATAACCTTCAAAAAGGATTTGGTCGATGTTTTTTTTTACGGATTTATTTCTATGATGCTTATCCAAAATTTTATATTGATAGACGTGATCCAATATGATTGGTTCATTGCTCTGACATAAGGTGCGACATCACACATATTGTCGTTATTTTGTGGGATTTTCTCTTCTGATAACATAACGCTTGAAAAAAGGAAAATGTTTTTTTTTCCTTCATAAATGTGTATTCCTGAAATGTTTGTAATATAAATAAAGACATCGCACTCAGAAAACGTTGTCTGAGCATTAGTATCAATAAACGATGGAAAAGCACTTCATCACGTCTTGCATTAATGATTGGAAGTTCACCATTTTAGCAAAGAATTTTATTTTTAGCTAAAAGTAATAAAAAAGAACCTTGTTATATTTTCTAAGTCCCTCTCAAGGTTTCGAAATCTTTAATTTCTGAAACTTTCGCACTTATGCAAAAAAAAAGTTCATTAAATAAATTATCAAATTTATTACAAAAGTCTGCCTTTTGTTTAAGTTTTGTTTTCATTTGCTAAATACTTTCCCTTCATGAGTATGTCGAATATTATGTAATTTTTTTTTTTACAAAAATGAGACAACACACGCATGACTAAGTCGATAATCATGCGTCAAAGTATCATAGCATAGCTGCTTTATATCTCTCGACTTCATCTGGGGGGGAATCTTGTTAATTCAAACAATATCGATGCATTCCCGAAAATTGTGTTTAATGACTCAATGTGTTCGCACTCAGCACACAACCCAGAAGTCAAAACATTTCAGTTTTCAGAATGAATACTTTTTTTGAGCAATGAAAAAAGATTTATTATCTCAAACTAAGGGAGGAGGATGCCTGTCAAAAGTTCATGCTATGACTCACGATGTTGAGTGTTCCAGATGCAGAGATCGCCAGCAAAGAGAAAATTGAAAGATAAATGATTTTATGGTATTTTTACTTGCGATTGTATAGTTACTTGAACTCGAAAATTTGATCAAACTTGACATTACAGTGAAAGGAAAGATAAAAAAAGTGAGTCCTGCAAATTCTGTCTGTCTGTATAACGGTTCGTTTAAAGTCTTAAAAGAATGGACCGATGTTTTCTAATCTTGGTATCTTGCGGTTTTTGGAACCACCCCCAAGTATTTTTAGTTTATTTTAGAGTTAAAATACCAAAATTTGTGACCATTTATCGTTTTGACGATTCCATTAAAAATATATGTATGTTTATGGCTGGTATAACTTTCGTAAAGCTCTGGTAAACTTTATAACTTGGAAAAAATTGTATAGCTAATAGGCTATTCAATATACTTAAAAATGAGAGTTATAAAGGATCAATTTCGATCAAGGGCTATTATTGATTATGTTGATTCAGAAACTAAGCTAAATATGACAATTTTGCACTCAAAACTTTTTGTTCAAAACTAAATATCCTATCCAATTGAAAACTGATAGAGATATTCAAACTCTATCATTTCTTATTATTTTTGGTACTACATGACAAATTTATAATTCCTTACACCCAGTACCAAGCCTTATATTAATCGGCCCAGACCTTTAGTCTGTAGGTCTGGAAGCATTTAAAAACAGCTGGAAAAAAAGTTGGGAACCTCCCTACTTTTTAAATATTTATTTTAATCTTTTTCTCATAATTGATAAAATTCTTGAGTTCGAATATTTTTACGAATGTGAAATTTGCCTTGTAACATCAAAAAAGAGGCTTTTGCCCAGAAACTGCGAAAAAATATAAGAAATGGTAAAGTTTAAATAGGTACATCTCTGTCAATTTTGAATAAAAATGAACTCGAACATGCCATATTGAAGCGTTTAGTATCTTCTTTATTTGTTCTTTGCATGTCTTGAGCCTATCTTTGGTGCAAAAAAAGTTATGCGCAATTAAAAAAAAATAGGTAGGTATCTGTTGCGGGTGGCAATGGTGCAGTGGATGTAGTGCTTGACTGCTAGCTTAGAGGTGTGGGTTCGAGCCCCATTCTAGGCAGCATTCTTTTCTATATTCTCCCAGCTTAACTGGACGCCACCCGTGAGATTTAATGAGATAATAAACACCTTGATCTCAATCCACTGTGCCAAATCTTTCCTATCTTCCTACTCTTTCTAACTAGTGCCGTGCAATTCAGGTTGCATTTAAAAGACCTTAGGTCTTACAGGCATATAGTTAAAATTATTATTATTATTATCACTATCTTTGATTTTTCATTTTTTAGGTTGGTTAACATAAATGTTTTGTAAATTTTTTTTTAACCTACCGTTTTGATAGAAGATTTCTTATTGAATAAAAGATTTTAAGTGTAAAATTGTTAAACTCTGCTTGGTTTCCGAGTTATACCAAACATATTGAAAAGTGGCCAGTATGACCATTCTCTCAGGAACGCACTGGAGAATTTAGTAGAATTTTCGGTTTAAAGCATGCTTGTGTCCCAAACAAACAAATTCAATAATAAAAACCCTTCAACGCAATTGGTCCTTATTGTAAGGTATATTCAATGGCCTATAAGGAAAGCTTTTGGAATAAATAAATTCTATGGGTGCTGTTTCAAACGTTTGGATGGAAAATTAGTTCTTGGCCTTCATTAAGGATTATCCTTCTAATATAAGAAATCAAAGATACGTAATCAAAAAATATGAGTCTAGCGTTAAAAACATTAATTTTCGAAAAAGTAAACTTAAGAAATATCTGAAATCAGAAATTTTTAGAAATGACCAACAAAGTATGGTAAATCAAACAAATTTGGCCTTATTAAAAGCACGGTTACCACTTGCAAAAAAAAAAAATTCCTGACAAATTTCCCAGAAAAACCTACCAAGACGAATAAGAACCTACCATGTGAAGAAATTCTTTTTCCGTTCTCCAAATTTTCTTTGGTATAAACCTCAAACACATTTTTTGGGGTACGAGGTTTATTCACAACCGTGAAATTCATTTTCCAAAAAATTGAAAAAAAAACCGAAATTGTTGTGTGATGAGCTAAAACAAAAATTCGAGTTCGATTTTTAGATGTGCAGTAAATTTAAAGTGAATCAAGGTTTATGTTATGCTACATTTCCACCTGACGCTAATCTGAGATTTAATAAGATTTACCTCAAATCTCCTTCAAATCTCGGAGATTTACCATACAAATTTATTTCGTAAATCTTGAAGATTAGAAATTAATCTTGTTAAATCTTCCTAGGACAAATAGTTTTACAAATCGAACTAACCTTTTCTTAAATGGTGCTGAACGATTCATTCGAGACTCGCATTCAGTTCTTCATTGTTTCACACGAATCAAATATTCTGTCTCATTCGCACTTCATAACAAAAATTGGAACGCCACTGGCATTTTTGAAGGTGCTGTCAAATTTAATCTTTTTTAAATCTTTTTGTGCAGTAGAAACACCAAAAAGATTTATTTAATCTAATCTGAGATAAATCTTTGGTGGAAACATAGCATTAAGGAGGTTCACTTGGCCGCATAGATGCTAGTTATATACATATTTCCGAAATATTTATTTAGGTAGTTTCATGCTTACATTTAATGATTTCTCCTTCCTTGGAATCTTTTATGCATAAAAGTTTGACATAATCTTCAAATGTTTTCACTTTAGGTGTGACATAATATAATTTTCAACATAATTTTGAATGAATTTGGTGAAAATAATTTCATTTTGAAAAATTAATTTTAAAAATTATAGGTATCATTTGTAAATGAAATAAGGATTTTTCAATGAAATTAGCTAATATTTGTTCTTAAAAACATAGGCAGATCAACGCCAATTGATTCAAATCTCTGTTTACTTGAGTTAATTTGACATTTTATTAGTTGATCGGAAAATATCTCAATTTTTATATTTGTACAATGTTTTATATTATTCTCAAGAGTTGTATGAAAAAACTTCCGAAATCGGATTTTATCCCATCAACCTACCAATGCTGAAAAATCCTACCAAGTTTGGTAGGATCCTACCAAAAAGGCAACCATGATTAGGAGGTTATAAATTTCTAGAAAAAAATAATTTAAACAAATAGAATATTAAGATCAACACACCCGGCATAGTATGATGCGAATTGTTTCTATGTCGATGCCATGATTTTTCGAAATTGTTGTTTTGAAAGTTTTCATCAACAAATTTACGCATAGTGACTCATGTTTCTTTTTTTTTGGTTCAGAAATTATATCTCATAAACCAATAAAGGTATCGTAACAATTTTTTTCTGCTTCAAGAAAATTTCTACTGCTATAATATTTGTGAATTTTTTTGGCACATCAGAGTGCATTAAAAACTATATTATAAAAACTATATTTCTTGAAAACTTTTGTGTAAGACCGAAATAATAATTATTTTAATAAACTAACCATCTCGAGAGTGGATCTTTTTCCGTTTCGACTTAGTGAAGAAATATGTAGGTAATTGTTTCCGATGAGGCTTTAAGCATTTTAAATAGGTCTTCATTTTTCATTTCAATCCCTGAAATTTTGCAAGTTTTATTGTATATTGTATATTTTTTGTAGTTTTTATTTTTGGGTTCCTGAGCCTTTTTAACAATTTTCCAAGTGCTAATGATTAATACTCGATAATACTTTGACTATGTTCCAAAACAAGTGAATCCTACTTAAAACTCTATACTCCCTTGAATTTTGAATTGCGTTTTTCTTTTTTTAATTCAGAATAGAGCTCTGAACAGGGTCCGAGCATGTCGAGCATGCTCTGAACATCATTTGAACAAGTGTGTTCTGAACGCTCAGAACTATTTTTCAAACACACCTGAGCTCTAGCTGTCAAATGCTATGTGTTCAGCATTGAATTCTGTCTGCTCAGTTATTTTATTCTGAGCTCATAAAGTGCGCTCTGCACAAGCTTAGAACACGCTCAGAACGAAAAAAGAAACACAAATCTGTAGCTCTCAATGCTCAGAGCTAATAAAGAAACCCAATTTTTTTGTTTGACAGTTCAGGCTCTGCTCTGAATTAAAAAAAGAAAAACACCTTTTACAGCATTTATGCTTAAGTTTTGAGTCCCATATTTGCATTTGAACCCAAAGGTATGTATCAATCAAGTCTTCGTTTAAGAGGTTCAAGAGAATACTTGCCCATTTAATATTCCTTGATGAAAATCATATAGCTTTGCTCTAGAGATTTTTGGGCAAAAATTGACAGTCTGTCAAATTTTGACGAAATGGGAGAACAAAATTGCCAAAGAATTGTGGAACGGTTTGGTGACAGCTTTTGGCAAGAATTGCTTTTATATGTGTCTGACAACTGATCTACGTCAACCAGACCAAAGAATTTCTTCCCAAAGAAGGGAATTGGGCAGAAATTCGTGACGAATAGTTGGCCGTTTAGTCAATGTTAGGGCAAAACTAATGTTAAATTACACTCAAAATTCCTTTTTTTTTTTTTAAAGATTTCTGTTTGATCTTGAAGAAAAAACTTTGAAGAAAAAACGACACCAAAACGCAAAAAAAGTGAAGAGGCAAAAAAGGCACTAGCGGATAAAAAAGGCAAAATAAAATACCTAAATATTTTTGGAATCAGGAGGACATGAAACGTATTTGTACAAAGTCGATACTTTCATACGATAATGCACAACAAAAGGCAAAGTTAGCATAATCCTATCCCTGTTCAAGAGTTTAGAATTTTGGCTTATATGACTTTTGATGCCTTAATGTAAAAATACGAGAAAAGAGTATAGATTTTGCCAAAAAAAATGGGTTACAACACTTTTGCACTCACGTCCTCATATGACTTGTTGCCTCTAATGCTTTAAAAAGTCTTTTTGGCGTGATTTCATCATTAGAATTTCCAAGCCCTTTTATTGGTTTATTCACTTCGAACCAAGCTCATCGCGAACATGCTTTTGGGTAACTTGGTTTTCTTTTTTTTCTGCTCTCTCTCTCTTTGGTCGAAGTGTATTAACGCAAGTTTCACAACGAATTTATTCCATGCACTTGATTCGAGCATACAATGGAGAGATTCCATATTCGTAATTATTCTCACCATAATAAAAAAAAACATACTCGTATTTAAAAACCCTAACTTCGTAGTTGAATGAGGAAGGTCGCAATAAAAATTGTAGTTAAACACTGACTTCGATTTGTTCTTACAGTGAAGACCTTGATTAACCACTTTTCGCTGAGATATTGAACTATGAACTATGTGAATAGAAATGGATCGTTTTGTCTTTAATCAAACCAATAATTGCAAGGAAAATTGAAAGTAGTTTTTGAAAACTAATAATCCTTAACAAACAAAAAAAAAAATAACTCAATTTTGTCTCAGCTTTTTTTCATATTTTTATAGTAAAAAGCGTTTAAAAAATTGTATTTTCATTTTTTTGGAAATTTGATTTTTTCCATTTTAAACGCCCAATAGTGTAAAATCAGAAAAAAAGATCGACAGAGTGGACATACAAAAATGAGACAGATTAAGCTATAGTACCTATATAGTTTTAGTTTTTTTTTCTAAATCTTAATTTTAACTACCTACAACTTTGAAATAAAGTTTTAGTTTCTAAGAATTATGTAGAGCGTTCTACATAATTCTAACAGAATTTCCATGATCAACCTTATAATGGTAGACAACGTGAGTTCTTTCTTATCTACAAAATTTTTCAATTAGAATTTAATTTTTCTTTCTGTTTAAGAAAATAAAAAAAAGACTTGATTTATTTTCAAAATTCTTATTCTGAAAGGTCGTTAAGATTTCTCAATTCAAAGCTATTAAAAAAAAACTCCAATGGTCTAACGTGAATTTATGCTAATGTCTTTCATTGACATGCAGCTATACAAACATAAAGAAAGTACGTGTTTGAATATAGATATACTTTTCATACGTACGAGTATGTCAATACGTACATATACATATATGAAGATTATGTCCTATACAAACTTTACTCGATTTTCTTCTACACACGGCACAGACTATCTAGCTTAGCTATATACGCTCGAGAGTTCGGTCCTCAGCATGAATCAGTCGTCGCCCATACATCATTCACACTTTTTTGGAATACTGCCAGAATATATCGCGGTACATTCTCGAGATCGCATCAAAAAGAGCAAAGAAAACAAAACAACACGAAAAATAATTAAAATCAGGAGATTTTTGTGTTTTTGTTGTTGTTGTAACTCAAACTTAAAACACATTCATAAGATACATTTTCGAAAAAAATACAAAAAAAAAAATAAAACGAAAGAAAAAAACTCATCGTCAGTAACAATTTTCTTGTTTCATTTTCACCTCGAGATGACATCTCTTAAGCCATCTTAACAGCATGCTTTTTTGGTTTCACGATGTTTGGCGTATGGTGTCGCATGAATTACCCTTGAGTCTGATGTTCTCTATGGAACACGCATCACCCTACGCACTTTTTAAACATAATTTACGGGTGGGGGGATTGTAAAGTCGTGCGGACGTCGTCGTCGTTGTGTTGTCCTTTACGACTTTGAAAGTGTCACTTTTACTAAAAGTCTTTCAAATGTTTCTTCTCCTTTTGAAAAGAAAAATTATGACAATTTTTATTTTTATTATAATGCGCGGACTCATATAGAGTAAGGATGAAAGGCGTTTTTGGTGCCTATTTTCCGCCTCGACGCCATTTGTCAGACTAAAAAGATCATCCGGTAGTGGTTTGTCACTTGCAATTTCCTGAAATTGGATCTCTGGGTGGCATTTTAGGAAAACTAAAAACGAAAGAATGATGCCTTTGAAAACTTTGAGGTGGTCCCAGCGCTGGTATTTATTGCACAAGTTTTGAAAACTATCTTCAGTCACCACAATAGGGTCTTATTTTGGTTTAAACAAATATTTTTAAATTATTTAAATTTAAAAAGAGAGTCAGTCATTGCTGATACCATGGAGATACGCTTTAAAACTCAAACAATTCGATTTTTTTCCATGAGCTCAAAAAAGTTATGTAGGTAGGTATATTATCAATTCAAAAGCAGTTTCAAATGAAAGTTTCAACCGTCACTTTTGGGCTAAGAATCAATCAGCATTTGTGCTATATTAGTCAAAAAATTAAAGAACAAAGTTTTTTTTTAAGTTTTGTTGGTGTTTTTTGAAGAGCTGTATCTTTGTGATGAGTGGTCGTATTGAATCGAAACAAAAAGCCTTTTATAGCTGTACGTTTCTTGTTTCGAGATTTGTTTGTCAATAATTTTTTCTCAGTACCGTTATTGCGTTATTGCAATATACGAGTCAAAAATATATTGTATTTTATTTTTTTGAAGGTCGTCATTTCTATGGATAATTTTTTTTTGTAATCAATCAAATGTAATGATCACATAACTTGTTTTTTAAGCTTTAAATACGTTTTTGTTTTGACTTTTAATGAAAAACAATTTTTTTGTGTTGGTTATCACACAACAAATAATGACGTCATAAAAAAAAATTCAAGGACAGTTTTGGAAATGTGAATACATTTTTTAAGATTTTCTAAAGATTTTTTTTATCGTTCACTGACTGTTAGTTTAAGAAAGTACTAAAATCCGGCTTTTTGTGGTCCTTCGGTAAATCTTTTATTTCTTTTGAAATATTGATTGCATGACTTGCATTGTTATACAGAATTGTAAACTTTTATAGCATAAATATTGCGGTAAATTTTCAAATTGATTCGCCTTACCGTTTTTCCTTATCAAATTTTCAATAAGCCTTACAAACCAATTAAAGGAACAAATAATTGTGTTGTTCCTTCAAAAAAAAAAACACAAACAAAAATCGAAAAAAATCTTGTTCCTTTAATTTTTTCGACTAGCGTATAATAGAGAAATTTGAAAAAATGTTTTTGGTTGGGTAGGTATGCTTCGTAAAAATATAATTTTTCTCACCCATGTTTCATAACTGGCTGAACAGAATGCAAAACGGAGCCGGAGAATAGATGTCAAAAATGCTGCAGCCGGAGCTGCAAGAGTTGAACAATTTTTAACTTTTACTGCAGCATTTTTGACATCTACTGCAGCTTTTTTGACATCCATTCCAGTTGCGTCTTGCATTCTGTTCAGCCAGTAAAGCGAGCCTTTTCTCACAATTGTAAAAACTCAATAGATTGGTCCGCACAGGTCCCTTAAAATGTATTTATTTTTCTTTTACTACCCATTTTCCCACCCTTATAATAATTTCGTATAATTTATTTTGTTTATTTTGACTTGCTCACCTCATTATTATACATGAAGTTGTTTTGTGTAAAAAGTTCAAGGTCTTAACAAATCTTACATTACGGTGGTGGAGAAGACCATGAAGCTTACCTTATATTTTTGTATTTTCACCATATACAGTCGACTTGCTCTTTGTCGAATTTTCCCCAGATATCAAAAAAAGTTCGAGTTGGAGAGAAATATATTTTTTTTTGTTAAAAATTACATATTAAGTTATTTATGAAAAAATGCTTCTTTCATGGACCAGCCTATAGGTAGCTATAGCAATGAAGTCGGTTAAAAGTTAATTTTTATTCTATGATTTTCCAATTTAACATAAAGGATGCAAGCCATTAATTTTGGGTTTATTCTCTACAGAATTTTAATTCTTACATAATCAGATGAACAAAGAATCAGAGTATACGAGTATATTAGGGTGTCCGTTATTTCCCAAAATCGTTTTTAAATAGCAGACACCCCTCAAATCAAAAGTTTATGCCCAACAAAAAAATATTTGCCCAAAAACAATTTTGTCCGAGGTCATTTACACGTGGCTCTAAGCCTATACTTTTCCATACAAATTTGTTGTATGGGATTTTCGCTCTCTTCACGATTTATTTTTTTTCTCTCGAATTACTGCAGCTATTCTAAATTTTTTTTTGTTGATTTTTGTTCCTTATTCATCCCTTTAAAAGACCTCATTCAAAAATTTATAAAAAAAAAAATCGAATTTTTGGCTCGATTATTTCCATAGGAATTCCCATATAAAAACATCATAAGTCTAAACGCCTTAATATTTAATTCTAAATTTTTGTTAATAAATTTTTTGAATGAGATCTTTTAAAGAGATGATTAGAGAACAAAAATCAACAAAAAAATGTAGAATAGCTGCAGTGATTCGAGAGAAAAAAAAATAGAACGAGAGAAAATCCCATACAAATTTGTATGGGAAAAGTATGGGCTTAGAGCCACGTGTAAATGACCTCGGCCATAATTCTTTTTGGCCAAATTTTTTTTTTGGGCATAAACTTTTGATTTGGGGGTGTCTAGTATTTTAAAACGATTTTGGGAAATAACGGACACCCTAGTATACATGCTTAATGTTTGTATAAAAATACAAGTTGCGAGAAGATGAATTTTTTGTACCCATTGTTTTTTTCACAAATGAAAAATTCCAAAATTTGACTTAAATACATTATGCTTTATGCATGATGTACATATATTCGAGTAAGGGAGAATTTCGATTTAGAGGAGAAGGATTTGGACTTAAAGGATGTTTTCGAATGAAAAATTAAGGGGGATGCAAAAAAATTAAATTAGAGAGAGTCGACTGTATCTCATTTATGGCTTTTCTGATTTTGTTTTAATTTTGTAGCAGGCAATTCTAAATAATGTTACATTCCATAATGTTACACAAAAATGATATCCATTTTTTTTTTATTTCCTTAGCTTTTTCAAACTTTCTCATCAGAATGTCATTAATTTGCTAGGCCTTATAACTGCAATACTTAGCTTCCATAAGGGTAAAGCCTTATACCACGATATCAAATTGAACGAAACTTATGTAAGTATCGGTAAGTAGAAGATGCCGAGTCTTGACTCGTTAAATAGTAAAATTTAAGCATCGTTTCGGTATCGGTCTCTAATGATCATAATTCTCGTCTCCGTCTCGTTTTCGTCTAATTTTGGTCTATTTCGCTCCTAGTTCCAGTCACTCAAAAAAGAATGCACGATCAGCTTGTAGTTGAAGTTGCTAGGTATCTGACACATAAATATTGCCGCAGAGTCTATTAATTTCTAGGTGCATGAATTAAACCAAATTTCCCTAGAAGAATATAATTTGCATTGTTTTTGCGCTGCATATTCTATTAGTGTTGATAATCATCTCGACCAAAATATTGCGTCTTGCCTGGGTGAAATGCACTTGGACTTATGGTCATACAAATTTTTAAAGCTCAGTCATAAGTCCACAGGACAAATATCACAATTGTCACAATGACCAACCTTAATGGATAATAAATCCAAAAGTTATATACGTATTTTGGCTTATGGGCTTGATAAAATTGTTTCTTTGCAAAAGTACTCAACTATGTATTTAATAAATTAAAATTTTAAAGAACTAATCCCATAACAAAACAGAAGTAACGTTATCAGGAGTCCCCTAAAAAGGTATTTGGGTGTTTCTACAAACAATCAAAGTAAATGAAGATAATTTCGCATTAAACATTTTCATTGATATAAAAACTATCTCATTGTTTATTAAAGGATACCTATATTTTGAAAACAGGTGCTTAAGATTTTTTTTTCTTATTTTTTTTCTATTTAATCAATCTTTCTTAGAAAGTCGTACCCCTTGAATAATGGAAGAGATATAGACACCCCTCCCAGATAATTGTTTCTTGTTTTGATATAACCTTTATGCTCTAGTGTTTTCATGTGTCATATTCAAAACAGCCTGTATAAATAATCGTTAGGGCCAGTTTTTCAATGCGAGATCATCCTAGTCTCGGGGCTAAACCTGAGTTATCTCCAGAAACGTTTTTTTCATTCAATTGAAGTCCTAAGTGAACTCCGAGTAAATTCACCTACTTTGGTGAGTGCAATAATTTCCCTTGTGGCGCCATATCTATTTTGATACTGAAAGGCCTAGATGACTGATATCCATAGTGTCGCCCATAGATTTCCATCGATTGTTGACAACTGAAAGATAAAGTTAATTCTCTATTGAAAAACTGTTCCTGAGTTAACTGAGGGTTAAACTATTTTCAAGATTAGCTTACTCTTATTTAACTCAGAGTTATCTCTGAACTGAAAAACTAGCCCTTACAGATGAAAGCAGATTTTCGAATAAGAGCAAGTTCTTGCGACCGAGTCATGGTTTTTATTTTCAAGTATTTGCAAGAAAAAGTAGGATTTGCTGAACAAATCTGAGATATAAAATCAGCCATTAAACTACAAGAGTATTGTGGCCAGGGAACTGAGTATTTTAATAGTTTTTGCTCCAAAACCATAGTAATGCATTGTACGAAAAAAATAGGGTTTTGCAAATCCTATGTTATAATGCTTTAAAATATGCCTGTAAATGCTCATTTGAGGACTGAGCAACTGAACGGACCAACCATGACCTCTCGCACAAATGCCTTCTTAACAAATGAAATATCATTTGATACTGATATGATTTTATTTTCACCACACTTAATGCTCCACGCTATTAGATCTTAAACTTCGAAAGTTTTCAATGTTAAGTGTTTTCGGCCTGCTTCAATCGTTCAGGGCATTAATTAGTAATACGAAGGACAAAGTTTAATGATTTTTTGTTTGTAATAAAATATTATGGTACTAAAAATGTATTTATATTATAAAAAGATATATTATTTATCATTAATAATAATTGAAAGTTCAGTTTGGTTTTGAGACTATAAATAAATAAATAAGAATACTGTAGGAATTTTTCCTTTCAAAAGCTGGCAAGGGACACGTCGTTAGGGGACTGAAAATTATACACTTTGAAGAATTTTTTGAGTACTGAAAGTATATCAGATCTGGCCATTTAGAAATAAAAAATCAGGCTGAATGCTTGAACCGTTTTTAAAATACCAGTAGAGCTTACAAAAATTCCATAGTTTGTAGAATCATCCATTTATGATTATCGAGTGCGAATCAACAAAAACGAAAGTTCTCATTAACTTCATGGACATAGAATAAATAGAACGTACATTATTTTGCAATATCGAATTGTAATTCCCGATTTTAAACAGTACAATTAGAAAGCAGGAAAATCTTGGTCACTATAAATTTCTTTTCAGGATTTAAAGAGTTTATGTGAGAAAAAAACTACCTTTTTCAACGACTGTGAAGTTTGCAGTGCAACTTTCACTTAGGCAAATGGAACCTTGACAGGCATTTGCAGTTTATTTTGGATTTCTATGCCCGATTTTGCAGTTCACCAAATAAGGCTACACTCGATTGACCTGCTAACTTCACAGTGATGTAAAAAAAAAATCATTTTGACCCTATCTTTCACATTAAATTAGTTTTATTACTTCAAGAATTCAACTACCTTACCAATGATCATTGAAATACTCAAAGTCTTTTTATGTGGAAGGTTGGCCTATTTGAAATTTTTGTTTGGCTAGAAATATTGATTTAGTTTTCAGCTTTAATTCTCCATCAAAATAGTAAATGATTTTCTGTTCTAAACACCTCGAAATGAAAGAACAAAATTTTCAATGATGGGTTTCAATGAAAGCTATAACGGGGGCCTTAAGAACTTCAAAATTGTCACTTAGCCTATTTTTGAAATGCAAAAAAAAAACACCATTTGAAGCTTTATTGCAAGTTCGTAGCATGCTCGGTTTCTGAGATACGCGATATGAACTTGCTTATTTCACATTGAAGTCAATTTTGTGACATTTTTTAAACTAAGGACTTCAAAATTTGAACCTAGCCTATCGTTCACAGTGAAGTTAGCAGGTCGGTATGATTTTTTTTTTCAAAGGAGAATGGGCAAAAATTTATGGGATTGGTCCAAACTGCCACCACGAAGGAGACCTATGCAGTTGAATAGTCCGATTACTATATTTTTACTATGGCGCCAAAGAAAAAAAAAAATGGAAGTTAAAAGTTACGGCCAAAAATAGAGTACATGTAAACCTACTGAGAACAAAATCGTTTTAGAACTTATTTTAATGGAAACATTCTAATATCACAGTATTTCCCATTTTCGTATTCAAGAGTGCATGAAATCGAAGGTAAAATGAAGCGTAGATGTGTTGACTCAAGGTTACATGAATTATAGACATTATATGAACATGTGGGGAGATAGATGCATTGAGGGGGAGAAGTGTAACTTCCAATGCGCGTATATATAAGTGCACACTCTTTTTTTAAGTTTTTTGACTATAACTTTTGACTCCCATTGTTTTTTAATTTGCTGCCATGGTAAAAATTACTGCTTGTATAGCGGGCTATTCAACTACATAGGTCTCGTTCGTGGTGGATATTTGGATCAATTTGTCCATTCTCCTTTAGGACTTCTAAATTTTGACCCAGCCTTTTCTTGAAATACAAAATACCTACAAACTTGGAGCCATACCTACTACATGTTTCTAGCATGGTTCTCGAGATACACGATGTGACTGTGAAATTTCAGTGATGTTAGCAGGTCCGTGTAAATTTTTCTTTTTCAAATCAAAGACTTCTTGAAATGCAAAAGAACTGCAATCCTGTCAAGAACCCATTTAAAAGTTGCCCTGCTTACTTCCCAGACGTTTTTTTTCAACTCTTTTAATTTCGTATAAAACAAATACAATATGAGGCTTCCTAACCATTGTTTAATATTTATTTTTTCCAAATCTCCATACCTGCACCTGAATCGTTCCAATTTCAACAGATATAATTTAAAAACATAAGCTGAAATATTCCCCAGCCACCACTTAAGATTCGTTGGTCGTAAAATAAGTTAACAAAGAAATTAAAAAAAAAATCTTAAATACCTGAATCTACCCCCATCGTTGCCACCTTTTCCCTTTTTCTTGTTTATATTCTGTACTCATTCTGCCTTTCAAAAACAATCTTTCAAAAACCATCCACTTGTGAGAAGATTGAAAATGAAGATGCTTTCCATTTGCATTGAGTTGAGGGAAGCTATACTTGTACATAACCACCTTATATGGAAAATAATGTACTTCTTATAGTAAACGCAAGCAAAATTCTTCCATGAACAATACTGCATAATTTCAACACATGCTGTGCTGGTATACGTACATAGCTACTTGTGATACCTCTCTGACGATGTATACAACACAAACCCATGTGTGATCTCAATATTAATGTATTATCATAGGGACCTACTGTGTTGTAAAATTTCGAATCGGTCGACAGACACTTCCCGACACGATGCCGATGGTCGTTTTTACAAAGATCTCCTGCTGGTATTCATTTTTTTTTTCCTTCTTTGCATGTGGAATTTTTCCTGAGTTTTTGTTCAACTTATAATAATGGTGAAGAGATGTGACATTTTCATTTAAAATAAAAAAAAAGAAATTAATAAGTTGAAGAAAATCATCTAAGTATGAAGGTACGTAGTAGATTTTGAGTTATGGCGGATAGGTATGGGATTAGATAATTGGAATATTTTTCGTTTAAAAAATTGTCAGCCGCTTTAATTTTTCGCCAACCCACCTATTGCTATATTGCTGCCAATTTTAATGTGATATACCACAGAAATTTGCAACAAACAAATATTGAAATTAACAAATGTGAAAAATTTCAGAAAGCACATCAATTTGGAAAGATATAAAATAAAAAAAAAGAATAAAGTTTATTCGTTAAATCAATGAGAAATTTTTCATGCTGGTTGACTCACGGGACGTGTCGCGTCGCCTTGTCGTTGGTCGCTAAAGCAACTGTTTCTGATTTTAATAGCTACCAAGCGATATACAAACATATATTTAACAAAATAAAAAATGGTATCTTATAATGAAAAAGACGAACAGTTTTTTGGCAACATTCCAAAGAGATGAACACTTAAAAGAAAATGTCGTCGTTCTACATTTTTGCTTGATTTTTCAACGCCCCAGAGCCAAATTAAATTAATTGCAATTTGTTGTTGCATTGCATTTTATGATATTAATTAAATTTCGAAGTCGAATTCAAAGTTCGAAATATTCAATGTAAAGTTTTTTTTTTCTAAAGATCGAAGAGTCTCTTTGATGTTTTCCATGTTTGATCTGCGTCATACCTTTACATATGGAACCAATTGAGAAATATTCGTCTTTGTTTTTTGTTTTTTTTTTTTTTTTTTCACAAAAGAAGAAAAATATGAAATGAAATGATAATGAATATAAAACCACTTGAAAAGAAATTTGGTAATTTTTTTTTTTTTTTTTTTGAAAAAGTGTATATGACAGACTTTCTGGTTTTTACCTATAATTTTCGAACGGAATGTAGCTGTTGCAATATTTGTTAAGTGTCTGCTAAACAAACGTTTTCCAGATGTCATTTTTTTTAAATTAATATAGAGAAAAAAATATATGGGTGTTTAGAAAACTAAAAATTGTTATCACTACAGGAAAAGCTGTTTGGAAGAAAATTGATGGTATTCGTTTTATTTAAATTATAGTTTATCGACCTGAAGACAATTGTTCTAGAATATTGTAAGAAATATTGAGTGGTTTTATTTATTGCAAAATAGCTATAGAACAATATGTTTTGTATGGAACTAGAAGCATTTTTTGTAACTTTGATGATTTTTAAATGAACAAAATTTCAAGTGTAAATTTGCAACTCGGAGGAATCAAGTTCCTTCTATGGTTTTTGTTAAATAATCCTCCTTAGGTAATGGAATTTTCCAGACCTTAATGCAGCATTTTGAGATATTCAATCTAGAAAACGTTTGTTTCTTCCCTTTCAGATTAAATAGACGCCATGGAGCAAATCTTTAGTAGGATTTATAAGATCAAGGCATCGAAAAAGGGAAGGATAGAAATCCCAAATCTCAAAATTGAAGATTTTGTCATTCAGGATTTTGGCCTTTGGGATTTTTTGCATTTTCGTTATGGGTTTTCTTACCCAAACCTCGAAAAAAGTTAAGGAAGTGAATAGAATGGCTTTGTGAGAAAAGTATTTTAAGATTTTGTAGAATTGTACAATCGAAAATAGTCGCCAAAATATAATTTTCTCAAACAAAGTCTATTAGCGACTGAGAAGAAATTAATTTTTAAATTTTTAAAATGTCCACTCTTTGGGAGTTTTTTGTTAGATCTTAAGTGCCTTTCAGTTCTCTCATGAGCTGCAACCTGCGAATGCGAATATATTTTTTAAAGCAATTCCAAGCGCAAACATGTTTCAACAAATTGTTGTTTAACTTTTTGACAAAGTGAATAAACGGGTCCACTTGCGTGCGCCACCTGTTACGCTGTTCACCTCTACCACTACTGCAATGCCGCCGCCCGCCATCCCACGGGGTCGGATATCGGATTCAAAGACTTTCCGGGCCAGAGCATTGATGTTCATTCTCTCTAGGTAACCCAGCCACCACAGTCGTTGGCTTTTCCCTTATGTGGCTGGGAGTCGCTGCACAGCCCGTTCAGTTTATTGTGGTGCCTTCTTCTTCATTCCCCATCTATGCCGACTGGACCAACATTCAACCTTCCTCCCAAAACAGCCTCACTAAAGCGTTTTAATCCACTGTTTATTATATGCCTCTGCGATAAACAACAGGACTGGGATGATAAGCGTCTTATACACGGGCATTTTATTCGCTCGAGAGAGGGCTTGGCTCCTCAATAGCCTTCTTAGCCTAAAGAAGCAGCGATTGAAAAGAGTATTTCTTCGTGTGATCTCAGAACTGGGATCGTTAGCTGAGTTGATAGCTGAGCCTAGGTAGACAATGTCTCTCACCTCCTCGAAATTATAGCTGTATATAGTGACGTTCTGTCCGAAATGTCGGTGTTGGGTGTCGTTTCTTGTTTACAGCATATAGTCTTGCCTTCATTCACCGTTAAACAAATTTTCTTGGCTTCCTTCTCAGTACTCATGCTTTGTTTGTCCGATTATGTCAATATCGTCAGCGTATGCGAGTAAGTGGACGGACTTTTGAAAGATTGTGCCCCCAGTGTTGACGTAATGGTTTTGTACAATTCTTTAAAGAACGATGTTGAAAAAGTCGCATGACAGCGGGTCGCGTCGCCTTGTCTAAGACTTTTGACCTTGAAAGTATCGGTGAGATCTTTGCTGATCTTGATGGAGCAGCTTGCATTCTCCATCGTCAGGGAGTATGGGAGGGGTTTCTAAAATATTCATTGCTCTATATAGCTCTTGTCTATAGATGCTGTCATAAGCGGTCTTGAAATCAATGGAAAGGTGGTGGGTATTGACTTTTTCTTGTATGCGATGTTAAGGAGTAGGAGACTGATGCCTCTGTAGTTGGTGCAGTCCAGTGGATCGCCTTTCTTTAGAATCGGGTAAAGACTGCTGAGGTTTCATTCATCGGATATGCTTTCCTCCTCCTAATCAATTCATCGTCAGCCGCTTTGAACAGCTCGGCCAGCAACTGCTGCTTTATTATACTCAAGTTAATATATAGCTATCTTCACTTCGTCGAGATCGGTTTAACGGAATTGTTGCCCTACGTCAGTCGCCCAGGTTGAATGGTGCAATCTTCATGGCAGTGAAATTCGATTCTTCATCACCGGCCGTTGTACAATTTGAATAAGAAATGATTTTTCCATAACCCACTGCGGTTCTACCACGATATTCCCTGATCTTCGATGCAGGCTTAGGTTCGTGCCTTTTGCAACACGGATGGAAGGTTTTTTTTATTTTCTGCTAAAACTTGCGAAATTCATTTCGGCAATGGCATCTCTCTATTTTCTTTTATTTCCTTCTGAAAAACCTGTGTTCTCATCTTCTGGTCGTAGAGCTCGCGAATAGCTCTGGTCCTTCTAGGCAGAGCCGCTTTGAAAGCCTGTTGCTTGGCTGCATTTACTTGCCGGCATTCCTTGTCAAACCAAGAGTTTTGTTGTAGTGGTCATGTGGGCCCAGCAAATCAGATTCAGCATCTCCGACGGCTGCTTGGCAATTCTTCTGCTGGTTCTCGTTGCTTGAAGTTGGCGGCATAGGACTATTTAAGAGGACGCGAGATACTCGATCGAAAAAGGAAAAATCTCAAAAGAATCTGAAATTTTCTTTTTCTTTACTGCTCTGGATCAAAATACACTTTTTCTGTCAAAATATTGTTCGTCCCTAATTTCTAAAGTCAACTACTCTCAATTCCCATTGAAGAATTGCTTCGGTGTCGATGAAATAAGAAACCTCTTACAAATAAGAAATTTTTGAAGAGAAAATGTCGAAAATCGAGATCCATCGAAAAGATTGAGATTGGAATCGATTGAAATGAATAATTTTGGTTTCAATCATCAATACTTTTCGATTATGGGATCAAAAAAATAGAATCGTATCAGATCGATACAGTTTCAAGCCCGTGGGGACAACTTCCAAAGATTCCTGTATGCGTGTTGTCAGCATCAGCAGTAGGTATAATGTAGGGGGCATACAATTTTTTGCTGAATGTGAACGGCTTAGATGAAAGGCATTTTTCACTTCCTCCCAAAATGTGGCATAGGCTATAGAATTGAGTCCCCAGACCTCCCGGCGTGAAACATCCAACCATGAACCATCATTACGCCAAGAGTTACTACAATAATCCGAATTACATTTGGGAGTTCCATAGCCTTAAAAACTTATCGGGATATGATTAAAAATTGGATGCTATAAATGTTCATCCACATTCATATGTCAAATGTATAACTGAACCTACAATTATTTTTGGATTGACACATATCCCAACTTAGCACGTCATCCCGATTTAGAAACCCTTGAGTAACGCCTCTGGCAACTTGAATGTTTAAACACCAATTTAAGATTTGATGGATCTAGGAATATTAGCAGTGTATTTGTTTTGTTAATTCTGCTCTATTTGCATTTTGTGGTAGTTTGTAATTCTTAATCACAGATTTCAATTTCTAAATACAAACATCTAAAAATCTCCAGCGTGTCAGTTTCAAATTCCATCAGATCAGGACCCATTGTATTGTACCATACATTTCATCAGCTTCATTGAAAGTACTTTTGGCGAAGGTATTATTCGGGGTGTTTCTTCTCTGATTACAGGCGTAGATATCCTTTTTCACAAAACAACACACAACCGTAGGTGGTTTGAGTCGCGAAGCATTGGAAAACATAAGCTTCACGAGAAATGCAAATCCAATTTATGGTTGGTTTTTAGAACCGAAACGCACGGATCCCCCGGAGGAAATTCAATTTTGGATGCCACAAGCTATTCCACGGGTATCAACAGTTGTCCCTCATAAATTGCACCCCTTCTTGTGCCAACCTCGTTTTTATGGTCGTTACTTGTTGTAGCTCTCCAACGTCGAATCATTACGTTTCCCGCAAGTCCGCTTCTACCATATAGCTAGCGGAGGCGAAGTCCTCTCTATCGAATTATGCACGCTCTGCCTAATTATTTGAAACATACACGTTAATGGCTTTTTTTTTGAGTTGTTGTTCGATGCACTCTGTCCGCTCTGCGAACCGCATCGCATCTTCTTGTCAGGATGACAAGAGAGGCGGGAGTGTCACCACACCTACCACCACCACCGCTCGGAAAATGGATTACTGTCTTCATGGGTGTTTCATTTCGGATGAAAATATTTTCAGGCTTAACGAGTGTTGACAGGTCCATACGGGGGCTGGTAGGAGCCCGAAAGAAATAAATCCTTAGGGCCCACATTGTTTTTGTATACGTAAAGCTAAATGTTTTGAATATATATGAATTAGGATTATTATCTACATTAATTGGTACCTGTTTGTGTATTTAAATTTGGTGTTGCAACAGCTCGTGTAGAAATAAGGCCTAGTGACTTCCAACTTCCAACCATTTCTGTGTGCGTGTTGTTGGCAGAAATGGAGGTTACCTTCAATTTTTGCCGAGTCCGAATGGCTAGATGAGAAGCACTAATTCATGACAACAGATACTTTTGCAGGATTTGTCAATTCCTCGTAAGAGGCAGTACCTCCATAGAAAACATTCTTTGTGCTTAGGTGGTAGCGGCTGGGAATCGAACCTTCGGCATGGTTCCTATTGGTGGAACCACATTTTTATCTATAATTCTAATCCATTTTACAGTAGTTGATTTTAATTGTATGTTTGCTTAAATCTATACATTTTGGCAAAACTTTATTTTAAACTTCATTTGTAGGTGACTTAAAACACCCAACCAGTTCAATGTGCGTGCTGTTGGGAATTTACTGGCATTTTTTCTTGACACTTGGAAAATTTCTCACTTCCTCGTAAGAGCCCCCCTTGAAAATATTCTAAGTTTTTAGGTGACATAGCCTTGGATTCAATCCCCAGATCTCCAACGTGACAGTCCAACGCACTAACTATTGCGCCAAGGGGTATGTTTATATCAATTCTCTTCATGAGACAGTTTGATGTTATCAATTCATGAGCAATTTTTCACACAGTTTTAGTCTCTGTATAGAGCCCCAAGAAATACCGCGCACGGTCTTAATTCCCCATACACCCCTGAGGATAAGTTTGTGATTTTATTTTCTCATTCCACGCCAAGTCGAATCCTTCTAACCATCTCAAACAAAAAAAAAAACATCTTCAGCAAACCGAAAAACAATTTTGTCTATATTCTTTCGTGTTCTTTGACTATTTCAACTTTAATTAGACGTTTTGTTTTTTTCTGTTTGTGTCTTTACAGATATTTGGCCGGCATCCAATTGCAACGGAAAATTAAGTGAAAAAGACGCGTGACGCTACGTTGCCAATAAAAATTTGTTTGCATGATGAAATCGCATCACTGGACGACGAGAGCAAAGCGAATTTTATTCAGCCGCTGTTGAGGTAATTTTAAGCTTTAACTATTCGTATATATGTAAGTGCAAGTACTACATATAGATACAGTTGTTGCCAAAGTCTATATATTTATTTTTTTCTTTTACTAAAGGTCAAAAGTTGACAGTGATTTTTTTGTGAATTGAGTTTTTTTTTGTCGGACTTTGATTTTACCAATTGCTGACCTTGTCAAGGGGACATTTTTTTTTGGTTGGATTCTGGGGAACAAATTAAATTTAAAATCGTAAAATTTTTTTTTATAATTAGAAATCGAAAGTTTCTCTAAATTTTAAAAGTCCTTTTAATCAAACAATCCCCACCTCAATGAAATACTGTATTCTTTGATGTTTCAATATGCTTAGAAAATATAGACTTGGACTTTAAGATTTTCTGCCTCCTATTTTCAAAAATTGTTACAATGGGAAGTAGATATTTTATTTTAACTTGAATTCTCGTTTATTATAAACTTGAAAGCCCACGTGAAATTGGTTTCTGAAGTAAGTTTATATTAGACTTTTTATATTTAGACATTATTTGAAGAAATAAAATATTATTTGTCGCTTTGAAAATGAAAATCAAGCGATTTTAATAAGTTTGTCACATAAGGAACTTAAATAACTTTGTGTTTTGTGAGCTCCTTAAGCTATGATTAGACGGTCAACGCAAATGGTCAACGCGTTGACTCTCTGACGTCAATATGACGTAAAATTCTGTCCCAAAGCTGTCCTGTCGTGTGATCGTCAATACAGAATACTGTCCATGCGTTGACGGCTGCGTTGACACTCTCGTTGACACGAATTTAAGGGTCAATGCGTTGATTATTTTCGTTGACCGTGTAATCATTCTGTCAACGCCGTTAGGACACTATGACAGACTACTCAACAACGAGTTGACAGTATCATTACGTTGACACAGCGGCTTTTGCTGCCATGTCAACGTTTTCTGCGTTGAATTTCATCTCAATCTCAAAATGTTTGCATTTTGTTAGTATTTTTAATACATCGACAGTTGATGGCTTGACAGGTGAGGGGGACGAACTATACTTTGACGGCAAAAGTATGTTTGAATCCTAATGTCACCGAATTGCCCTAAAATAATTTTTTTCCGGAGCAGTACTAGTATTTTTTAATCCATCGACATCGTAGCCATCCTTCAATGGAACTTGACAGTTGATGACTTGACAGATAGGGGGTGAACTATATTTTGACGAAAAAAGTGTCTTTCGATTAAAATGTCACAGTATATTGACAATGTTTCTGATGACGTCAAGGAGTCAATGCGTTGCCCGTCTAATCTAATCTAATCTAATCCGTTACCGTTTCCACTCACACTACCGTCTTTTTGTCGTAAACCTATGTATGTAGGTACTTCCTTTCTATCGTTAGAAGGTCTATTGAAATCACTCCCTTGACAACAAGTCGGCTTGTTACGACACCGTTCGATAGGAGCTTGCCACGCGTAGAGCTGCGCGTTGTTGCCATTTGCTTCCTATACTTTTCCTATCGATGCCGAATAAGGACTCAGTAGATAATGTTCGGTTCTTGTGAATCTTCTTTCGGGAAGGACCACTAAGTCTAATCATCATATGAATCTCAATATTACCGAACTGTGTACCTCTGCGAGCGGTGGTATCTGGGCAACGTACTTCGGAAGTATATGGACTAGTGCTTCATGGATTTCGATGGGGTAATTACCCAGATCTTGACAAATTTATTTTCGTAAGTCTGAATACATATATTACAACCAACATACGTCATTTCCATATGAATCTTATGTGGCCAAACACAGTAGGTAACGGTATGGTAAGCTGAACTGGAACCTCCAACCCTTGGTTGTTGTTATGAAAAATCATACCAGGGACTATCTTCCCTGCTTCACTGCATAGTCGAAAGATCGCAGCGAATACTTTTTCTAAACTGCGATCATTATATTAATTTATAATGGTTGCGCATTGCGAGTTATTGGTTCGTAAAGTTTCCAAAATTTTGGAAAAAGTTAACCTTCTGATAATGGTGGCACGGGACTTTAAGATGACCCACTAATTGTAGCCCTTTGTCTTGTGATATTGGATTGGCTCCTTTGGGGAGTGCCGTGGTGACTGTGGTTGCGAACAAGTCCGCGGTCAGCTATGAACAACAGCAAAGGGCTCTGTTCTGGTTAGATAGAAACAATCTTACCAAGGTTATTTTGCTTCGGCAGAGTAAACTTTTTAGAAGTTGGCAGACGTCTCTTCCTTTGGTGGTGCATAGTTGTTTTGGGGGTTCGAATTTCTTTGCCTTTTTAAGAATCACTTATAATAAAACCATACGTTTACTCAAGGAAGGGATATAAATCGACGGTGATTGGTAGCACTTAATTTGCCTCCTTGTGCGGGTAGGCTCGTCGAGAAATATAAGCGTAATTGCTAGGTGTTGTCTTAAAACCTATTTTCATTCTGTCGGAACACGTCTGCCCAAATCTAACAGGAAAAAGTTTAAGTTATCGACATCAGGAGCCTTCGTTTGCTGTTCGTTGGACCCCATACGTTCGCCATTAGCCTATACTTAATGAAGCTGTTACGTTCGATGTTCATTCCGCTGCGTTCTTTATCTAGTGCCAGAAAAGTGAGTTGGTGTTGATGGTCATAATCAAATACTGCACGGCGGCGGCGTCCTTGCTCCTTATCACTTCCGCGCCAATTTGGAAATCGATTAGAGTCGGTATGCTCTTCTTTTCCAGAAGAACTATCTCGGTTCTTACTTGCGATATAGGTACCTATACCTACTATAGGGCAAGTTTTGGATTCGTGCAAAAAAAAAATTTCGAGATAACAATCAAACATGACATTACGATGATAGAGAACACGAAAATAGTGGGTGGCACAGTTCTGTCTGTCTGTCTGTCTGTCCGTTCCTCAACCTACAGCCTAAACGACTGAAGCGATTTTCTTCAAATTTTGAACTTAAGGTTTTTTTGTAACTCCAGAGGGGAAATTGAAATTTTTTTTCAAAAAATAACGGTACTTGCCATACAACCGCTAAGGAAAAGCTTATTTATCTCAAAAACGGCTCCAACGATTTTGATAAAAAAAATCAGTGTATTATTGTAGATATAATGTACTTTTTAGTAAGAAAAAAAAAATCACCAAAAACATTTATTAACGGTACCTGCCATATAACGGTTTATTTGAGTTTTGGTTTTCTCATTAACGGCTCATCCGATTTCAATAAAATTTTTTGCACTAAAGCTCTGTTTAAATATAAATAATACTGCATGCCAAAATTTTTGAAAAATGAAATTTTGGATTTTTAAAAAAAGATTCTAATTTTTTTTTTGAAAATGACATGACTTCTTACAGTATAAACAGGGTCCTAAGGAATTTGTTACAAAACTTCATTTATTGTTTGATTCAAGAGTTTTGTTAAATAAATCGCTTAGCTTCAAAATTCATATCACTACTTCTATTAATAGAGCTAACTTTGCACTCAGTTTCCCTAAGGCCTGATCAACAGAATTTTCGGAATCCTATGTCATACAGTTTTGAAATCTAAATTTAGTATCTAAGTGGCTAACAATCAAAATTTAAATAGTTAATTTTGCAAAAGGTTCCAACTTCAAGCTTTTGTCTCTCTAGGTAGGTATATATAGCCCAGTCGGGATAAACATTTGAAATAGAAAAAATTTTATCGTACTTTTCTCTTTCACAATTCGTTAGAGGGGGTCATTAGGAGCCTATGTGTAGTTTTTCGGGAAAATTGCCCTGGAGCTTAAGCCGCCATCTTGGATTTCACGAAAAATAGCGTTTTACTCTATAACTCCTACATTTTTCAGTTTTGTCAAAAAAGGTTAAGGTAAAACTGAAAGTTAATTGAATTTTACTGTATAGAATCTGAAGTGTTAAAAAAAGTAATGCATAGGCGTCCGCAAGTTGGGGGCAAAAGGGTCACTTATCACCCAGTTACATCTTCGACTCCACCTGAACCCCAAGTCCCGATGTACGTTCTTTCCATATTCAAAATGTTAACCTGGTATTAAATTTGTTTGTGTTGAAACATTGAAGTGGATATCAGTCCCTTTTTTCCATATACCTCTTTTCCGCATCACCATAGAGGTAGAGTAATAGGTGCGTTTTTTTTGTGACGTGGTTTCCCCTGTAGGCCTAGTCCACACATATTACTTCTTATAAGTAATTTTATTCATATTTAAATTTTTGTTTCTGTGAAGGTAACATAAAATTGACATCTTCGACTTCATTGTCATCTTGGATATCAAATGTTTCTTCTTCTGTATTGTCGCTGTGTAAAACTGAATCGGCAGAGTTGTTGAAGTCGACTGCATCCTCAAAAATAGAATATGGAAGGTTAATAATTGCATCACGACCAAAGTAAGACGAAGGCAAACAATAGGCTCCGATAGAAAGGGTTACAAAATACCTACTTGTATTTCTCAAAGCTCCCAAGTTAAAATATGAAAATTGGCAAGAGTACGATAGCTTAGGCGCCAAGAAATAATAACGGTTTTTTTTAGAACAGTTTAATACAAGCATTTCTTTACTATTTCTTTTGAATTTAAAGCTCTCGATAGTAACACCTTAAAGTTAGATCACCGCAAATACCGTTTTATACTTATTTCTAGTAGAAAGAACTAATTTTTTCATAATCCTCAAAGAAAAATAATCAAAAATAAAAATCTAATAAAAAGTAGGTTTGGTAATTTTCAATTTTCTCAAATACTAGAAGACATAAAACTATCAGTCGAATTTAAAGAAAAAGTAATATATAATTTCAAAAATTTTAAAAATTGTCTTTTATGTTTTTTTTTCGAAAATCTTGGATTTAAAATTCGTTTTTCCAAAAACTATGCATAGATTTCACTTGATTTAAAAACAAGCTAGTAGAAAAGAGTATTGGCTTTAAAAAAGTATAATACTTAATTGTAAGTATATTCATTATTTATTAATATTTTTTTTCCGTTTGTAGTACTTTTTTTATGAAATCGCCCCTCCCGCCCAAACGGGGTGAGATAGACCTCCCCCCTCCCATAGTATAAAATGCTTGTATTAAACTGTTCTACAAAAAATCGTTACCGTTTCTTGGTGCCTTAGTTATCGTACTCTCCCCTAAAAATGTATTGGTAGGGCAGTCCAGAGCCAGACAGGGGGTGGCAAGTGCCCCTCTTACCCCCAACTTGCGTACGCATATGTAAAATTTGAACACAATCAAATTTACTTTCAGTTATGCTTTATTTCTTCTATCAAAAGTGAAAAATATAGGAGTTATTCAGGGGCAAAATCATGTGAAATGAAAACGATTGCACGATATCGTTTCCACCATTGCTATCTCTACCATATCTATAGAGAACAATAAGGACAGCTATGTTCAAAACGATATCGTCCGATCGTTTTCGTTTTACGTGATTAGGCCCCAGGAAAAAGTTATATTTTGCTAAATCCAAGATGGCGGCTGAAGCTCCAGGACAATTTTCCTGAAAACTGCACCTAGGCTGCTAATAACCCCCTTTAACGAATTGTGAAAGAAAAATGCACGATAAAATTGTTTCCATTTCAGGCAAATAGACATAGCGACTGGACTATTAGTATAACTCTTAAAAGTTCTTTGTCAGAGGTTGCCAAAAATTTAAGATTTTGTTTTAGTCCCATCATTTCATCTTGGAATGTGATTATTTTTTTCCAATAAATCAACACTTATTTAACCTCCGCTAAAATAAATCAAACTGAAGCAGATGTTCGTCTGTAAGTCTTTTTCATATTTCTGACTATGTACCTTTATCCATGATTCATCTGCCACTTTAGTTTTTCGAAGCAAAAGTTACAACATCTACTGCCACTCTTCATATTATTGCTGCTTACGAACTCGAATTATATTTTTCCAGATACGACAAAGTCTTAGCACCTGTCTTTAAAATAGTATGAACGATTTTAATTATTGCCCAGTAAACGATGCAACTTTTAAAGAATTGTTGGCACACTTAACATTAGTCATGCGGCTCCTTAAAAGGACAGATGCATGCACACAAACTTCACGTCTGCCACATGTAATCGGAGATCATTTAGCTGGACGCCAAAGAAATCATTGGACCAAAGATTTTTTGTAGGCAGATTGAATATTTCAGCGCCAGACTGCCATCAGTATAGAATATGTATTGGTTTTTGTTTGATGTCATACTGAAAACTCGTATATGCCTCCAAGATTTTCATTTCAAAAAGGTGTAAGACAGCTTGTCAATGGAAAATCTTAAAATTGTCTAGCTTTTAATTTAAATACGAGTATATTAAGCGTTCTATTCGTGTTTTTTTTTCATGAATTAGATGGAAGAGTTGTGTTTGCTATTTGATATGATGCGTAACCAAAACTCTGCCGGCTGCTGTCTGTAGTTTTTGAAAGATTTTTCATGTAGTATTTTTTTCTTTTACTCTATAAAAAAATAGGGTAGTCTGAGTTTGTTTGTGATGAATAAACTGTAAAGATGTTAAAATAAAGTTTTGAAATACTTTTTATTAGTTTTTTTTAGAATTTTATGTTTCAGAACATAAAATTCTATCTGAGAGGTTTTGAATTTTAGAACAACAAATTTAGAACTTTTTTGTTTTAATAACATTTTTTACTATGTAATTGAACAAAAGGAAAAGTAGTACACCTTAGCGAAATATTAAGTTCATTTGACTGTCACCCTGTAGGTTTGGGAACTGTATCTCAGCCTATACAACCTCCTTTTTTTTAAGGTTGCCTACCTCTTGTGAGGAAGTGGTAAACTCCCCAAAGATTATCTCTGGTCATGAAAAAGTCCCTCCCACCTAAGCCATTCAGATTCAGCAGAAAATTGTAGGTTCACTCCTTTTTTGCCCTCCTGTGATTCGATTATAAGATTCTGCGTTTGTTTTATCTCAAAGCTCTGTATAGAATATCCACAGCTAATAACTTATCCGATTTTCATGAGTTTTCAAAAATACAAAGAATTTTGAACAAGTTTATGCCTCTATCATAGTGTGATGTACAATTGGAATGAAACATAAAAGTCTTTCCTTAAAATTGTTCAATAATAATCTTTTCCTCTCTGGGTGTGTTGTTTGCCGATACACTGATACACCACCACCATCCATGATGTATCTAAATTTAGCCAGGACACGTGCTAGATTTCAATTAATATGATTTTATATGAGAGACACGCTGTAATCTTTTCGCCTAAGACGCAAGGCACTTTGTTATGCTTAAGGTTTCGAAATCCCAAAGTCTGTTGGTTGTTTAAACAAACATAAACAGAATTCAAATCCCGGTGCCTTATCTAAGCAATTTTGCTTCGAGTTCTGGCTGGGTGTTGTGCATTTTTATATATAGTAAAGAAGAGATGATGTTGAGATTGATTCGGTTGGGCGGGTAAAAGGGCCCATCATGTTTCGGGACCATTTGTTGGGCAAAGATCATTGGAATATAGTTTTGCCTCTGCGCTACGTATACCTACCTACAACATGCCTTGTCGACATGAAAAATTAAAATAATGAGGCTGGCTTTTCCGTGTTTTTTCTGGTCTAGCTGCAGCAAATGCATCTTTTCATCTTGTCTTTTCGAATGGTGTTATATCATTTCCCCTGTTTTCTTTTAGAGGTTTTTGTTTCAAAAAAGGCATATAGGCAGAGGAATAGGAGAATTTTTGTTTTTAAAATTTGTTAAGTGCAGCGAATGTGTTGAACAAAGAAATTAATTAACGTGACTTGGAATAGCTTTTTGTTTTATTGGTGATATTTTGTATATGGTTCTTGCTCCTACGCTATAGGTGATTCAGAAAAACATAATGAGAAGCAAGAGGTAATTGGGGGTATAGTTTTTTTATTATTTAATTTAATTAATTGAGTATTTATACCAAAACCCTACTCACAACAGGATTACATAAAAAAAATCAATTAATTAAGCAAATTTGGATTTGTATGAAATTCTGTATGTGAATGCAGCTTAACGTGATTTTATTTATGAGAAGTTTTATCCAATTCACTTCATGATTCAAGTCGGAAAAGCTGTAAGGTCAAAAATAACAAAAAAAAAAAAAAAAAATAACAAAATAAATACAACTAAATAGTTCGTCAATCCTGAGTCAGCCGAAATGTTTGTTCTTGTTAATTCTCACTATTTTAGGGGCAAATATTTTTCTTGTTTGATGACAATTTTTTTTTCAAAATTTTAGTTTTTCATTGAACTTTATTCAATTTTTTCTAAAATTCTAATGTCTTGAATAATTAAACAAAAATACTCACAACTAAATAGTTTGTTCTTGTTGATTCTCACTTTTTTAGGGGCAGATATTTTTCTTGTTTGATGACAATTTTTTTTCAAAATTTTATTTTTTATTGGACCTTATTTAATTTGTTCTTATTGGAAAAAATTCTCATGTTTGTAAAATATTAAATAAAATCAAAGGACTCGTAGTGCCACAGCCGATCTATCAAGCAAGACACACTTTGTACGGGTACTTACTCAGGCAATTTTTCCCACTCTAATTTCAGTACCAATAATATCAGAAACTTCAAATTCCCAATTTTTCTAGAACCTATCAAGCCACGCTGCCTTCCCAATTACAACTCCGAAATTTGGCAAAATGTTAGGGCCTGTAATGGGTTGAGGTTAAAATCCCGAAACCAAGTAGCGGATCCAGGATTTGGCTGTGGGGGGGGGGGGGGGGGGCTCGAGGCTCCTATTTTAAAAATCTCTCAATCAATCAAAGAATTGTTTCATAATACAATAATATACCTAATGAAATATTTTACCATTGGAAAAGGAGTAGCTGTAGATAGTTACAAGATAAATAAAAAAACTGTAAATAAAAATTGTTAGGATAATTCAAATGTCTTTCTTTTTATACTGAATGTTTTTTTTGTAGAATTTATACATTAAGGCAGTATGCAGATCGTGCTGAATTTAAGCTCCCATATTTCTCTCCAAACACCAGCTAAAATGTTAGCTCTATTTTAACAAAACATTTTTGTGGAGAGTATAATATAAAACAGCTGTTCTCTGAATACAAATTTTACTTAACCATTTCAAAGAACTTTTTTTTTCAATATTTCAAGTAAATCTGATAAAATAAAATGGGGGTTTCTCTAATACTTCTCATTTTCGATTTTTATTTTAACAAAGTAAAGTCCACCTGAAACTCATGAACGAAATAAGCTGTACAAATTTAGCTAGAGAATAGTGTGGTGAACAATTATTATTATTTCATGCAATATATTTTGACATAGGATCCTTAATGATGAGTTCGATCGATAACCTTAGCTTTCGTTCATTCAGCTTTAAACAATAGCATGCTCTTTTTGAATTTTCAAAGCAAAAGGTAACATTAGCCGCATTTTATTATCCACATGATCTGATCCAGATCAATTTCTAACTCGTGATTACAAAAACAACATGGGATCCTGCTTTTTATCTGGATCTATTTCAATGATCCAAAAATGACTATTGTGAATGTGTCTCAATAGTGCCAAGAAAAGAGGCAAAAGACACGTGGAAAATAAATAAACATAAGGCGAAAAGAGACGGGTATATAACTAAGATCCTGTCTGTTTTATTTACCATGGTCTGATCCGGATCAGATCATGAGGATAATAAAATGCGGCTATTAACTGCGTTTTATTTTTTATTACAAAAACCACATGGGATCCAGGTTTCTATCGAAGTTAATTTCAATAACCCGGATACAGGTTTTCACTCTGACCGGCAGGTGGCTAATTACCATTGTGTTTGATGTCAGCAATTTGTCCGCAGTGTTAGGAATAGAGAGAAAAAGAGACAGACCTTACATGAAAAATAAATAAACATGAGAAAAAAAGAGATTGATATACAGCAATGTTTTTGCACTAAGCCGCATATAGGTTTTATGAGCGATAATAAAACGCAGCTATTTTTCACTTAATATAATACAGACACCTACAATCCTTCATATCTGAATTTTGGTTTTCAATTTCTGAAAAAAAAAAAAAATATTAAATGAAAATATCAGGAGTTTCCTTTCCTTAAGCTCCTCAATTTCATTGAACATGTAAATTTGCTGAACTAACCCCGTTTGTTTCGCTCAATGCTCTACGGGCGTAAACAAAAAGGCAGCATTTTTTTCATCTACCTTGTTTTTTGACCAATTCCTTAAGGGCTTTTAAAAATCACACTTAACATGTAAATTGTTAAGCCCCAACATCATATTTTCGTTCAGTTTCCTTGAAGCTTGGGAAAACATCAGCTTACATGAAAAATTATAAGGCCCCAACATCGTCAAATTCTTTAAGGCTTGTAAAAGAATACAGCCGAATGCAAAATTTCCTAGTCCCATTCTAATTTTTTTTTTCAAATTCTCTTAGGGCTTGGAAAAACACATTTTAGGCTTAAGTTGGTTTGCCTCAACTCAGGTTTTCCGTCCATCTTGTAGGGCTTGGAATAAATAAAGCCTACGTTCTTATATTCAAATTGCTTAGTCTCACCTTCGTTTTTTCATCCAATTCCTTTTGAGGGCTTGGAAAAATATACTTTCATGCTAATTTTTCAGCCCCAACTTTGTTTTAATAAATACTACAAAAAGACACAAATATTATATCTATCATTTTAGGGATCATTCTTTGTTTCATCAAGAGTTTTTAAAATTTTTAGGTTTGAAAACGAAAACAACCATGTATTGTATTTTACTATTAAATTAATTGTACTAATTGACTATGGGGGGGGGCTTCAGCACCTATAGCCCCCCCTCTGGATCCGCCACTGCCGAAGCCCCTATTCCACATAAACCCAAAATCCTCAAATCCCGAAGTAATTTAACAAATTAATAAGTGCTCTCTCATAAGTTTGAATTTTAACCGAATTTCTTTAATTCTTTCGAATTGTAGCGGGTAAGTGATGTTCACCCAAAACCCATAATTCCCCAACTAAAAATCCCAAAGACAAAATCCCCAAGTGAAAACCTAGTAAAGACAAAATCCCCAGTACAACATTTTTCGAAAAAAATATCCCAAAGGAAAAAAAGGCCCAAGAGAAAAAAAAAACATGCACAAATGTTAACAATTTTCTTGGGCAACAGTACCTTTGGATAGCACGCTTCGCGAGTTGAAATGATTTTACTTCCTCACGGGTCCACTGTTCCACTCACGCAACTTCATTGCTCTGCTGATATTATGTGAAGTCACCAAGCAGGCGGCTATGCCAACAATCTTTCTGGAAAATAAAACCTTCAGGTTTTGGCTCTTTTAATTTTAATACATCATGAAAACAAATATCTATTGCATCCGAAACATAAAATTAATTCTTCAAAAACAACGATATTTAAACCAGCCAGGATTTAAATTTTTTGGGGTTTTCGACTGATTGGGATAAAATTTGTTTGGGATGACTGTCTCCCAATTTAAGCATGTTGTTCTGTATTACATATTTTGGCACTTTTTGCATAAATTGGTTTTTCGGATTTTGGGTTTTCGGAAATTTGGGTTTTCAGAATTTTAGTTTTCCTAGGTTTTGGGTTTTCGGTATAGTGGGTTTTCGGGTTTTCGGGATTTTGCATTTCCGGGATTCGGGGTTTTCTGGATTTCAGGTTTTCGGAATTTTAGATTTTCGGGTTGTGGGTTTTCTGGATTTTTGGTTTTCTGGATTTTGGATTTCGGTATTCTGTCTGACTCTCGCCTGTTATGCATGCAGAGGGAAAAATTGGGGGAGCTTAGATTTTCCATTCAGGAAGCGTGGCATCCACCCACATTTTCAGAATTATTAGGAATTACGAGTGTTTTAGAATGATGGAATTTGAAAGCGCCCTTCAGTGCATTAATTTGTAATCATTAATATAGAGTGCGTTAGGACTTGTAGTGTACTCAAAGGTACAAACTGAAGACTTGAGACTTTCCATTCAGGAGCGTGGCATACCTAAATTTCTCAGAATCTGTATCGAACATACGGAACACTTCCGATTGAAGATTATGCGCAACCATTAAAGTGCGCTTCCATTTGAGAATACTTTTACCCCAAAACTGTCAAAAGTTCTTCTTGGATAGCTATCTGTGAGCTATATTCATGACTCTTTCGACTTGTCAGTTAAACTCTCGAGAGCTGTTTGAGTGTTGCTTGCAGTCGTTTAACTCTCAGATGAAGGTTTTTTTTATATAAAAATGCCGATATTAACACTTATCTGCCTATTGTAGGGAAAATGCCATTTTGTCTCGCTGTTTGGCCTATATACTAAAAGAAATCATAAGTTTTTGACATTTCATCTCTTTTTAACTTCAAAAATATATAAAATCAGCGAATCTATAAATCACTGTGTGTTTTTTTTATTTTCTAGAAGATTAACCCAGACTAATTAACTTGTTTAAGCTGCATACCTACTTTTTGAAAAAAATAAAATAGCAACCGACAGCTCATATATTATAAGTTTTTACGATCTCAACGTAAAAACCTAAGCCAAATAAATAATGAGTTTTAAAATTTAAATATCAACAACAAAAACTAAATAAAAAAAATAAATACAAAATTAAAAAAAAAAAAACAAAAAACAAAAAACAAAAAATTTCAAAAATTGATTGCGTTGTTTTCCATCGTCGCGTCCTGTTATTCACTGTCGTTGCCATCCACATCCCTCTTTGCTTGTGTTGATCTTTTTGCTTATTTTGCTGATTTTGGCCAACTGCCAAATGATCTACACAGAACAAAAAAAAAAAAACTAATTCAAGAAAACCCTAGAAAAACAACAATGTTCTCTCGAAAATGGCAGAAAAATCTCTAGCTCTGATTGTGATTGTGATTCTGATTCTGACTCTGACGCGCCTGCACGATCGGTCATACTGAAATGAAAGCCAAAATAATAAAAAAAAAAAAACAAAAAACAACAGAACACAACTGAAAAAACTTTTAACATTTTCCAACTCGTTACGTGTTTTTTGGTTTTTCATTTTCCATTTTCCTACAGTCGCAGTCGTCTGTATGTTGAGATTGTAGATGGCTTTCAGGTTGTGGCGCAATTTAATGAAAATTTATATACCAACACAGTTGTGTTGTGATAGAAATTTTTCAAAATTCATCTCCTTTGCACCCCGCATTCGTCTGGATTCATCCAACAGCTACTCTGTCGCTTCGATACATTCTTTGTGCATAGATTTCTATATACCAATTTATATACCTGTGCCGCTAGCTCGGAGGATGTTCTGACGCCAATTGCCCACCACAGGCAACAGATACAAATCATGGCGCGTCTAGCTTTTTTTTTCGGTTACGTGGACCGTTTTCAAGATGTATAGATGTAGGTATCTGTTGTATGTAGTGAAAAAATTATTTTCCAAAATGGCGGATGTTTAATTAATTGGGCTTGAATTTTTGTGTAATGGCTGCCCTGCTGTGTTGTGCTGGTGCTGGCAAAAGTCAGAGGCAGCGACAACTGTTTCTTTTTGAATCAATGGAATGAAAGGGGTGGTTGGGGTGGTGAATGTTGGATTTTAAATATTAGATTTTTATTGTATTTGCATTATTTCGTATGAGATCATTACAATTTTTTTGTTCGATTTTTGTTTTTGGCGGTAGATTTTGTATCGAATTTCGTTGTTCGTTATCTTTGCTTTACGCGATTCTTGATTTTTGAAAATTCTTAGCTGTTTCGACAGTAAAAATAACAATATTTAATTTTGATTGGAATACATTTTGAAACTGAATTTAATTGATTTCATCAATCAAATGAAGTTTAAATTTCAGAGATTTTGGTAAAAATCATTTACTGTGGTATTATACGACGACTTTAGGGTTATGACTTTTTTTCGAAATTACCTAAATGAGTCTTCACTCATTTTATTTCGATGTCATGACTCAAAAGTAGTCCTGTAATAGTCCCCTTATCAGTTATCGTTATTAAAAAAGGTATTTAAATATGTGGACTTGGAAGGTATTAAGAGTACTCATACAACAGCGTAATGCTGTTGTAAACGTTGTAAGCTTTTAAACTTCGTAAACATGTCACGTTTGTATGGAAAATTGGACAGATTTACGCAGTTGACAACGTTCCTACGTTGACGACGAGGGAAAGTAGGCAGGTCAGTATGATTTTTTTATTTTAAATTGAGGACTTCAAAATTTGAAACTAGCCCATTCTTGAAATGAAAAAAAAAACTGCAAATTCGCAGCCTTGCGCAATGAGACCTGCTAACTTCACAGTGAATTTAGTAGGTCAATCGATTGCAATCCTTATTTGGCAAACTACAAAATCGGGAATAGAAATGCAAACAAAAAAATGCAAATTCCTGTCAAAATCCTATTTGCTTGGGTGAAAGTTGCCCTGCTAACTTCACAGACGTTTGAAAATGTCGATCGCACAGAAAAAACTCATCACTACCGATATTGCTGAGAATGTAAGTGCGTTGAATCAATCACTCGCTGTTCATCGATTCCGAAAAGTTTTTGACCGTGCCAATACAGAATTAAAAATTAAAAGTGGAATAAGATAGGGCTGGATATGGTCACCAATACTGTTTTTTTTTTTTGGTAATGGGAATAACTGATGTGCTGATGCATGCATTATTGACGATGGAAAGTGAAGGAATTTAGTGAACTCTGCAATCAAAGCTCTTTACTTAGGCTCAGCGGATTAATTTTTTTTATTGATGGATCTGCATCAAATGATAACAAGTAGAGTAAAAAAGAAAGCTGAAATCATTAAATTGAGAATATTTTGTGCAAAAAAAAGAGAGGAACAGCTTAAGTTGGTAGAGATCTTTCAATACCTACCTTGGGAGTATAGGTATTCGTCGAACTAAAGAATATGAAAGCTGTCAAATAAGGAAAGTAAATGCTGCGTTTGGAATGTTTTCTAGTCCAGTTTTTCAGTACAAAGTTAACTCTGAGTTGAGTGTTCTAATCCTGGAAATAAATGAACCTCGAGTTATCTCAGAACAGTTTTTCGTTCGTTAAAATTAAAGTCGATGTGCGACACTATATATATCGCCTTTTTACGCCTTTTACTATCAACATCGAAAATTTCACTTTAAAAGGATTTCATTAACTTTCACTATCGAAACCGAGATGGTGCAGCAGCCTTCAGCCTCGTCTCTGAATTAATTCACCAAATTTGGTGAGTCTCGCTAAGATGATCTTGCACTAATAAACTGGCTTTCAAAGACAAAGCTGAGACTGTTGAATTCGTGTAACTATATGAACGAAAGTAACATACGCTCTCACTAGGAAGCTGCAAATGTTCGTTAAAAGGCCTCTGTGTAATATTTTGAAGAGGCCCATGCAATATACGCGGTTATACGTAGACGAAAGTTTTAGTGGATTGACCATACGCTCTGAAAAGGCAATAATTGCTTCGTGGCTCAAGCAATTCAATGGAATATGCTCACACATCAAGCTTTGCGTGTGGATGGCACAGAACAGTAGAAAAGGAGTCAGCTATCAGCATCAATTGGGGAATAGTTGAAAAGAGCTAAATTACTTCTCAAGAAACCGTACGTGATTGAGCGAAAAAATAGTCATTTCCCTGTGCTCCTTTTAGGATGTGTTAACGATTTTCTCTTCTTAGGTTAAATCCTTAGCGCCCCTTAATTCTACACTGTTGGAGCTAATATTATCAATAATTGTATGCTTCAGTTTTTTTTAATTCTGGGTTTGCACGCCAAACAACGTTAGCAAAAATGGCTGTTGTTGCATTCAAAGCTATCGATTTTTGTTGGTAGTGCAAATTCTTTGCAGCCTATACTGGCCGTATGTTACTACTTATACATAATATCACCTTGTTCCCCAATAAAACTGCATTAGTTTTAATTTAAATAAAATTTTAAAAAATTGTCTTCGACATTCATTTTCAATTGAATCTCTTCAAGCATTTTTCAAACCGAACAAAATAGAAACAAAATCACATTTTCATTTTATTTCCTTTCCAATCTCATCCAATAAAACCAAAAACGAAAAGAAAAAACAAAAACAAAAACAACACCTTGTGTAATCCTATCACTCACCACTACAGTTCCAATGTTTGTATATATAAAACTTGGAAAACTTTCAATCCGTAAACCGTATAACTACCTACGACTACATGTATACATAATGTATCGTGAAAAATACCATCGAGTTCAGAATCACTAAACCATATTACCTCAGCCAATGGAAAATGATCGTTTTCATTGCATATACACATCCTACCAATACATTGAAAAATCCGATCACACAAGGCTTTTTCTGGCACTTATCCAATTTGTTCAAATTCACTCTATCCTCCACCTCAGTGAACCCGTAAGAAAATTTTTCGAAAACAACAATTTTCCCTGCATAGATTTTTCATCGTGTGTGCGCGATTCTTAATTTAGAATCAGAAAATCATGAAAAAAAAATTGAAACAAAAATCATTCTTCAAGGAAATTTCAAGCTATTGCCAACTTTTGTTCCCCCCAACCGAAGTGCTTACCGTAAGGGTCTTCGAATGATTCTCATAAAGAAATGTTGTCTCAATACTTACCCCTGAGGAGTTCCACTTAAGTTTTTTAAGACTGTCATTAATTTTCCATTTTATCAAACATTTCATAATTTTTTTTCGTATACACACCTTGGTTGGATCTCATATATGTACATATATAGATACATACGTACAACCCTGTACATAGGTACATAATAAACTTCCTATTTACGAGAGAACAAATCAGAAAGAATTCAATGACGATGCTGAGGAGGACAATCGTCAGCATCATAGCCTTTTCCTAATAGAATAATCGTCATTGGCAGATTAAAACTTTATATAAATATACACAGCAGCGTAACACTACAAGAACAAGAAATGGTACACTTTTAGGATTTTATGTACAAAGGAGCATGTTATTATTGAACTTTCAATGTAAACATACATAAATAAAAGGATAATTTTGGATTTTGAGTATATTTTGAAAATTGTTTGCTAAAAGTAGAAATAAAGTGTGAGGAAAAGATCCCTGTTTGTCTGATGATGATGATGATGTTGCCGCTGCTGTATAGTTTTAAACTTTTATGCCGACGACGCGCGACGTGGTGTCTTTTCTTTTCTGACGATGAAGGCGACGCGCGGCGGTAAGTATCCAAAAATATCGACTTTATTTCAATACAATTGGGTTTTAATTTAGATGGTTATTTTTTTGTTCTGTTTTGTTTTTGAAATTAAAAATATACTTTAAAGAATTAGATGCATGTGGAAAATGTTAAAATAAAAGAAAAGTTATTTTTTGCGTAAGCGCGCGCCGCGCCGCCATTTCACCGAAACAGAAACAGAAATGGATGGATATTTTTAATTGTATTAAGTATTTTCGGCACACTATACTTGTGTTTTGATTGAATTCTCTGAAATAAGAAGAAAGAATTTAAATATTTTGCTTTGTATAAATATAAAAATGGTATCTAAAAATAATGATAATTAAAAATATAATTTAATTTAAAATTAGCTATAGATAAAATTATTTTTGTTTGATTATTTTTAAGTGCTACACAGCAATGAGAAGGTTAATGGGAATTAGGAGCAGGTCCAACTTATAGGTCAGTTCTGGGTGGATATTTTAGTAAAAAATATAAACAATGGCAATTTTAATACAATTTTAAAATAGATTCAGTTTTTGAAGAAGATATTTGTTTGTTGATTATTATTTTTACCAAAAAAGGGGCCACTCTCGTTAAAAATTATTCGGAACTTTGTAAGAGCAACAGCAGTTGCGATCGTCTCATTGTGAATGCCCACTTCGATAATCTTCGTTTCCCTAGAGCTTGCTCAGCACGGATCAAGTATTCATTCAGTTAAATCGAAAACTTTAAAAGTTTTTTGCAATATTTAATGGGAAATTAGAGTTGCTTTTATGAGAATTTTTTTCTAGAAAACTGCTGATAATGGAAAATTTCAATACTTTTAAACAAAAGAAAATTACAATTGTTAGCTACAAAAATAGATATAAATACATCCAGAAAGAGCCCAGTTATTGATTAGCAGTACATTCATATGTATTTAAATAAATTAATAAATTAAACAATATATAAATGGGGTGGCGAAACAGCTCGTGGAGAACCAGAGCTTAGTGACTTACAACTCCCAACCATTCCTGTGAGCGTGTTGTTGGCAGGAAAATTAAACTATAAGTCCAGTCCAACAGTTCATATTGTCACTTTCAGTACCTTATGCGAAGAAAGCTAGTTTTACTTTTTTCTTAAATCACACAGCGACAGTAAAAAGAAATAGTTCTCATAAACTTTTAAAAGTACCTTATTTAATTTAAATTTTCGAAAAATTAAAAAAAAAATATCGAACGCAGTGTGCTTGCGCCTTATAGCCCATTGAATAGACCAAAAAATGAGGAGCATAAAGGAATAATAGGCCCATAAGCATGCTTAAAACCGAAAATGCTGCTAAATTCACCCATGCGTTTCTGAGAGAATGGTCACACTGGCCAATTTTCAATATGTTAGGTATAACTCGAAAACTAAGCCGAATTTGACAATTTAACTTTGAAAACTTTTTGTTCAAAATTAAATTTCCTATAGGAATGAATGGTTTAAAAATTATATAATTTATAACGGGTGATTTTTTAGCTGGTTTGGTTTTGGCAACACTGGTTTTGACAGCTGACGTGTGTTTAATACCTTGTGTCACTGTCAAACAGCTTCAGTTTGGTTTGCAATTTAACCATGGATCGTCTTACAAATGAACAACGCTTGCAAATTATTGAATTTTACTATCAAAATTCGATCCGCTTTTTTATCGAAAAATTGTGTTCAGCGATGAGGCTCATTTTTGGTTGAATGGGTACGTAAATAAGCATAATTGCCGCATTTGGAGTGAAGATCAGCCAGAAGCATTGCAACAGCTACCAATGCATCCCGAAAAAGCCACTGTTTGGTGCGGTTTATGGGCCGGCGGCATTATTGGGCCATATTTCTTCAAAGATGATGCGAATCGCAGCGTTACTGTCAATGGTGAACGCTACCGAGCGATGATAACAAACTTTTTTTTGCCCGAAATGGAAGTTCTTGACTTGCATGATATGTGGTTTCAACAAGACGGTGCCACATGCCACACAGCACGCGAAATAAATGGCGCAATTGCGAGGCGAGTTTGGTGAACAGTTAATTTCACGTTTCGGGCCGGTCAATTGGCCGCCTAGATCGTGCGATTTGACACCATTAGATTATTTTTTGTGGGGGTATGTCAAGGCTAATGTCTATAGGGACAAGCCCGCTTCGATTGACGCACTGGAAGCCAACATCCATGCATTCATTCGTGAGATACCGGCCGATATGTGTGAAAGAGTATGCCAAAATTGGACTCAGCGGATGGGCTACCTGAGACGCAGCCGCGGTCAACATTTGCATGAAATTATCTTTAAACATTAAATTGCAAGGTTCAAACTATCGATTCAAATAAATATTTCATTAATTTTTTCGAATTTTTTGTGTTTTTTTTTTTTTTTAAAGTTCTAAACCTCTTAAAAAATCACCCTTTATATTGCGGGAAGAATTTACAAAAATCAGCCAAAAGAAAAATTCGAATAATTTAAGATTTCTAAATTTTTTAACAAATTGCGTATAACTTTTTTTGGAGCAAGAATAGGCCCAAAAAATGCTTAAACAAAATAAAGTAGAGGCTGACGGCCTTAATTGGGCATGTTAAAAAAGACATTTTTTATTCAAAATTGACTGTTATACATATACCCATCCAAATTTTACCATTTTTTATAATGTTTTGCAGTTTTGGTCTTTTTCGGTACTTTATGTCAAATTTCAAATTCATAAAAATTTTCGAAGTCAAGAATTTAATGAAATATGACATAACGATTATTGAGAATATTTAAAAAGTAGGTAAGCCCACACTTTTTGTTTTCCATCTGTTTTTAAATGCTTCTAGACCTACAAGCTGAACGACTTGACCGATTATTATGAGACTTGGAACTTGGTACAAAGATAGTTTAATCTGTCATGTTGTACCAAAAAACGGGCTTTCGGGCAAAAATTGCAAGAAATGATAATAAATAGTACAGTCTCGAAAGTTTTGAACATGCCATATTAAAGATTTTAGCCTCTAATTTTTGTTTGTTGAAGTATGCCTTGAGTCGATCTTCGCTCCGAAAAAAGTTATGCACAATTAAGGGAAACATTTTAAAATCTTTAATTTTTCGATTACTTCTTATGTGAATGAATATATGAATAGGACAAAACGGTCTACAGGACCAATAACGACGAGACATATGTCGTTGGAAAGGTATTTGTATGAACTACAATAGTTACTATGAGGGCTTACTTCAAATTGCTGTGTGAAAAAAGTTATTCGCTAAATAGAATTGTGTTCTGGTGCATTCTAGTATGAATAAAATATATTTAGTATGGTCAAAATTTATGAAAACTGGTCAAACAAATAACAACAATATATATGTCATTGAAAAGGTAATTCCATTTCCTACAGTACCTTTAGTAGCAATTTAGTTCAAATCACTAAATTTATTATTTTCATTTTAGTGTGAAAAAATGCTTTCTTTTAAGTATGGGCAAAAAGTGTGAACGCAAGGTCAACCAATAACAACGGGACGTATCTCGTTGGAAAGGAAATTTTATGTACTACAATAGTTAATGAGGCAGCTTATTTCAAATCACTGTGTGGAAAAAGTTATTGGCTACTTGTTACCCATGCTACTTAAATGTTATCTGTACCAAAATTCCCTAAAACAGAGAATAACTTTTTGCCCACAGTGATTTAAAATAAGTTGTTATGGAAACTATTATTGTTCATAAAATTACCTTTTCAACGACATACATATTATTGGTATTGGTAAGATCAGTTTGTATAAATTTGTTCCACACTGAAATGTACCAAAACAAAACCTTGGTATGTAAATAACTTTTTTCACACAGTGATTTGAAATAAACTGCGATAGTGACTATTGTAGCGCATAAAAATACCTTTCCAATGACATACGACTCGTTTTTATTGCGGTTCCTAGACCACCTTCCATACAGTGTTGCCGATTGTCCTTTGTTTATAAAATTTATTTTAAATATCGATTTCGATTGAAAAATTAATTTTCAACAAAAAGTTTTAAGTACAAAATGGTCAAATTAGGCTAAGCTTACAAGTTAACCCAAAAATATTGAAAAGTGGTCAATGTTACCATTCCCTCAGAAACGCATGAGTTAATTTAGTAGCATTTTCGGTTTTAAGCATACTTTTGGGCCTAACGAACATATTCAATAATAAATACCCTTTCGCGTAATTGTTCCTTTTAAAAAGGTCTATTCAATAGGCTAATAAATTAGTTTTATTATAGGCTAGGTAGTCATTTAAGTTAAGTAAAATAACGTTTTTCGAAAAATATTTATTAATGGATTTTTATCATTGCTACAAGAAAATTCAAATTGTTTTGAGTACAAAAGTTTTCAGTTTCTTAGATTTTTGAAAAAACATTTGGACTTTTAACATTTATTTGGAACCTGGTATTTAATGGTTTTTTTTTTAACACAAATTAGAATATCTTAGAAAACCTCCTCAATAATGCTATTTTTGCTTTTGAATTACAAAAGTCATTATGGCTGATCGGATTTAAATAATTGTTTGCATACGAAAACTTTTAAAAATTACACATAAAAAAATTGCATACCAAAAAAAAAAATATTATGAAAAAAAAAATCAAATATTTATAGCCTTATTTATGAAATTTTTTAAACGGTTAACTAATTAAACATTTTCATAAAAGTTCTTAATAATTGCATCAAAAATGCACTATTTAATTAAAAGAAATGTAAAGATGAAATATTAGACTAGCGATGCCGTTGTCAAAGTTAGACAACTTTCGGACAGCAGTGAACAAATTTTTTAAATAAATTTTTGGAGAAGTTTGAGTTTTGAAGTTTATTAAAAAACTGACTGTCAAAATTTCAACTTCACTATTTTTTTAAATTTTATTTTTATTATATTTTTATTTTATATTAATAGTAGCTACTTAATATTTGCACACCAAAATGGTTCTGTCATGATATGAGTTCAAAGTCACTATAAAATACATATAAAAAAAATGGCAACACTTACAGTATCTGCTATCTTTTTTCAAAGCCAATCCAATTTCTAATTAAATTGTTGATAAAAGATTTTGTAAGTACTTTTGAAAAAAAAAAATAACTTTCAAATTTAAAATAAAAAAAAAATTAAAAATTTTATTGCAACTATTTTTTTTTTCAAAATTTTACATCACTGAGTACAATATTTTTCAAAATTAAGACAAAAAATTAAACTAAAATCAAAAACGGAAAAGCCTATTTGTTTGGTAAACTTGGAATTCTTGAAACAAGTTCAAAAATCTAAGAACAAAATTGTTTCAACACAGCTTCGCGATAATAACGAGAATTTGTGAGCAAAAAAACAAACTCATTTTAAGTACTCAAAAATTTTAAGTGACTTGCAATTGTAGGGTTTTATTTCAATGTTATTTTAATAGTTTTGCATTTTTGGGGTCTTGCAGCTGCTTTCCTTGTCATTCTGAAATGTAGGAAAATATATACAATTTAATTCTATTTGAAAAAAAATCTGTTCTAAATACCACTATGCTAATTCGTAATAGAAAAATACGATGTTGAAAATTGATAACTTTTAACTTTTCACAGCTTGTTTAATCATAAATTACTTAATCAAGATTGCTTCAAACTTAATTTAATAGTAAGACACGAACTCATATTAAAAAGTTTTTACAATTTACAAAGACATTTAAGCATGAGGTTAAAAGTTCAAGTGAGCTCAACTCCATAGTTGCGTTTCGCTCAGGTACGATAGTTGAGCTCATCAATTAGATGACTATCGTACTCTTCTAAGACACAATTTTGTATCTTGATTTATCTTTATTTATTATTATTTATCTTAATTTATAAATACTCAGTCACTCCACTTAATAAAAAGAATTTTCTTTCAAATTTTCTTCATATTCTATTTTTAAGCATAAGGCAGTGTTTGATTAAAAACTAATAGGAATATGAATATTGTAGCAAAAACCATATAGTTCCATATTTTTGAAAGCTCAAATCAAATACAAAATATTAGAAGGGTCCAGTACAGTACAGCTCTCTCCACAAATAACTTTGAAAACTAGCAAAATGACAAACTTTTCAAAAAAATTTTGAAGAGTTTTTTTTTGTCTCCAAAAATTTAACAAAATGATGTTTAAAAAAGAAAATCTTGTATCTAGACCTATCATGTCAGCTAAACCATTAAAAAAAATTATCCGATATTCTAAAGGCTTCCGGTCGATGTGAAAACAAATTGAGTTTCAAAAACGGTCCAATGTCACGCTTGTGAAACTTATTTTATTTTAAAACTAATATTGAAAATAAAGAACTTAGATTTCAAAATTAATATACTTGTAGGTATGTATATATGTTTGTACGGTTAGGTACTTTGCGCTAGACAAAATGATATGACTTTGCTTTGAATAAAGCGTATTTTTAGTATTGAACTTACAAATCGTCGGCTTAGAGTGTAAAGCGGCTAACTCCACATTTTTTTTTGTGATTATAGACCACTTCAAAAATTGCTTAAAAATACAAAAATCTATCAAATATTTTCAATATCAGCGAATTTAGCAAAAACGAGTGCTGAAAAATAATTAACGTAATTTTGGTTTCATTCAAATAATGCGAACATTTTTATTTAAATAATTTTTTGTAAAAAATGCAAAATAGGAGTTAGCTGCTTTTCACTCTGCTGACGAAATACCTACATTTTTCGTTGAATTAACCTAAGTGGACTAAAGCCTTTTTTCCCCTGCACCATAATTTGTATAGTTAAAATATTTTTTCATTAAATTCAAAATTTTTCTAAAAAGGATTTTAATTATAGTGAATATATGAATCCAGAAACCATATATTTCGTCAATAAGTGGAGTTACATTTGTGGTTTTTGACATCGATGTACCTCCGTAACGTTAAATTAAAAAAAAAAATAGTTTGAGTACACATTTTTTCTATTTAAAGTAACTTTTTTGAAAAAAATGCACCTCGTTCCTTAACGGGGGAAAATACCCTCACCTATACGAATTTTTTCTTAGAATATAATAAAGAGCCATTTCCCAAACTATACTGCATGAATGAATTCTTCAAAGCAAGAATTTTGTCCGTTAGAGGAGGAGGAGATATTGACCAGTGTGTTTTGTACAAACAAAAATTTATTACAAATACAAATGAAAACAATTTTTGTTACAACAAATAAAATTCTTAAACTTATGAAATAATATGAATATTTTCATTGCATTACCTAATTTAAGCAAAAATAGTCAGCCTTATTATGAGTTTCGCCCGGAAAATATTTCACCCGAAAAATTTTTGTTCCCCCGGAATTTTTAAAGCTATTATGAGTTTCGCCTGAACTTCTCTTGGCTTAAAATAAACAAAAAACTTGCGCAAAGCGCACCAGTACCTCATGTTTATCTTTTGTTCACCTCCAAAAGATAAGTGATAATTTAAAATCTTAACTACGCTACATTTTGCGCGAAATTAGTACTCACAAAAAGGGGAATTTTTATTTTTCGGGTGAAACTCACAATAGGCGAAAAGTGAAATGTCAATAATTGTTCCGGGTGGAATGTTGTTCACGTGAAACTCATAATAACCCTGAGTGACAAATAGTTTTGCCAGTGCCCTGATGAATATTCCCTTATCATCTTTAAAACACATACAAAATAAAAACAAACAATTACATTGCTCCTTTTGAGTACTAACAGGACTTGTGATCTTCACATTATTCCAATCACAGCCTAATTGCCCAATAGAAAAAAAAAAATGTCAAAATAAATTCTGTCTGCACCTCATTTTTAAGAATTCGTTGACTGGGTCATAGCCATAATATGAACCTATAAATAGATTTTATGCCTTAAAGTGAGACTAAATTTCAAATGATTCTCAAGTTGCCTTTGTTTGCTGTCAACCAACAGCTGATTGCTTCAAAATACATATACATAATGTTTCCTTGGAAGGTAGCTCCAATATCTCACATAGGTTCACTATTATCTGTGTAATTTTTCTGCATCTTCATTCCCTATGTAAACGATATTCCAAATTCCAATTCCATCTTCCATATGTTTCAATGCGTAATATGTACCTACTCACTTATATCTATTTATCATCATATTGCTTTTTTACCAACTCACCCTTGTAAAATTAGTAGTCGGATCGTCAGATGAAAGTGAAAACAATATTACAAACAAACAAAAACAAATCTACCAACGGATTTCCGGTGCAAAGAAGTGTACACAAAAGATGGCGACCGATAAGAAGTGTTATTCGGAATTGATACACAAACCACTGTAAGTGTATTCTTCCTTCCATAATTGTTATGATACAGTTATTCACTAAGTAAGCTTAATGTTTTTGTTAGAATAAGTCCTTTGAAGTATCCTCTCAATTGGGCGTTTTCCGCCACAGCTCACACTCTCACACCAGCGCCTTCTATATTGATTGACACACCATACCCTGAATAAATTATAAATTATGGAAAATCCTTTTTTTTTTTCTCTAATCCTTTGCTGCGGTTCAGAGAGCAGAAAATCGACTTCGTCTTCATTGCTCAACAATTATTCTTATTTCGGTTACTAATTGCTTCCGTTACATTGTTGCTTTAATTTATGAAACTACTCTCTTGCCCTCCTTCCAAATGATGGAGGACGGGTGTATAGCGTATATTATTATGTATTTGAAGATTTCAAAATTATACTTCTTCTTCTATGGTTTGTTCACCTCATCGCACCGCATCGAATCGGGGTATCAGGGATGGATGACAGGGATTTACTTGAAAAAACAAAAACGGAACGTAATGAGGGAGACATGTTTGTGTAAAGAAGATGAGGAGGATATGTTGTGTCGGATGAAGCGCCTGAGTACACAGTTTAGGAAGTACGCGACACTGACTATGCATATTAATACGTGGACAAAAAATTATGATACTTTAAAAAAAGGAAAAGATGAGTACATATGAACCTACTCCTACATAGGTACCTAATATAAACAGATTGCTTACACGTCCTTTTTATGCACTCATCTCTCACTGCGTGGTTGGTATTTTTGTAAAATATTTCAAAAAATCGAGTAAAAGGAAATATTTCAAACTCGATGCTTAAACAGCTGTTAACAGCTGCGACCACTTAGCGAATCATTAATATAAATTCTTTTATATCGTTTAGGACATTTCAAATCTGATACAAAGATTTGTACAATCCCAAGAATTTGTTGATTATCCTAATGAAAGATTGTTGGTGATCACATCTCGTAAAATGCCTGGGTATTGAATCCATTCAACGGCACACAATATAAATGTTTTAGCGACGTTTTTAAGTTGAAAGAAAAATTTACATTATCAACGGAAGTGAATAAAGAAATGTCAATTTATAAAAGTTCGGTTTGTGAAGATACCAAGTATAAAAATCATGTTGAAAACCATTAGCCGGTAACAGAATAACTGATTTAAATCGCCCGATTTTTGTCAGCTATTCTGTTATTTATTGAAGCTTTTCAATATTAGGATCGATCGTCTTGAAAGCCATCACCGAGTAATACAACATATTTGTACAGTCCGATTTTACAGAATTTAGCTTGCAATTTTTCTCGAGTGTATGGATTTGCGGGTTGATATTTTGTTGCCTTTTTAAGTAGGTATTTCAAAATGTGTACTGAAGGCAATGTGAAAATTCAAGCGCTATCGACCACTGAAGGTAAGAACTTACAAGAGTACTTTTGTAGAAGAACAAAAAATTGTTAGCTCGAAACATCCAAGTACACTAGTCAACGAAATTAAAGGAACACATTTTTTTCAATTTTTATTAGTGTTTTTTTGAAGAGCTGTATCTTAGTGACGAGTGGTCGTTTTGAGTTGAAACAAAAAGCATTCTACAGCTTTATGGTTTTTGTTTCGATATTTGTTTGCAAACAAATTTTTTTGAAGTAACGTTTTTGCAAAAAATGAAACCAGACAAAACAATTTTTTTTTAAATTTTTTTTGAAGGTCTTCATTTCTATGGATATTTTTTTTTTTTTGAGTCAATCAAATGTAATGGTTAGATACCTTGTTTATTCAGCTTCAATTCAATTTTTTTTTGCCGTCGTACAGTTTTTGTTTGCATAGTTTATCTGACTTTGAATGAAAAAAAAATACTTTTAGCTGTGATTACCAATATCTCAGCAAATAATGTCGTTATAAAAAATTTAAATACAGTTTTGGAAATTTGAGAGTGTTTTACAAGATTTTTTTAAGGTTTTGTAGAAATTATTTTTTTTACCGTTCACCGTTAGTTTGAAAAAAGTCCTAAAAAACTATTTTTTGTGGTCTTTTCGTAATTCGTTTTTTTTTTTCTTTGCAAATATTGATTGCATGGTTTGCGTCGGTATGCAGATTTGTAGACTTTTAAAGCATCAATATTCCTGTAAAATTTTCAAATTGATTCGTCGAACCGTTTTCCCTCACCTAAATTTCAAAGTCTTACAAGCCAGGTAAAGGAACAAATTGTGTTGCTCCTAAACAATGCGTAGTCGTCGTCAAAATGACAAGAAAACCACAATTCTAGTAGATTTTTTTCACAGCTTTGCATTAGTTAGATACTTTTTGACTTGAAATGAAATAAAAAGTACATTTTTCCCAAAAAAAATTTAAGTTTTTTTTGTTTGAAATTTTTTTGAAATAATTTTTTTTTTTTTTTTACTGTAGAAATGGTGGCAAAAGCGTAACACTCGCTCTTTGCCCAATTAGCACTGGATTGCGCCGTTTTGTTGTTTACTGTACTTTAAATTTAATTTCAATTCAATACACAATTCCAACAAATCTCTGTTTAAAGTTTTTTTCTGCGACAACCCATTTTGACTAGTTGAAAATTGACGTATTTTTACCATTTCCAAAAATCCACTCGAAAATACTAATTGATTTTCTTCAAAGTTGGTACATAGCGTTTTTTGGTATTTCCACACGTTTTTTTTTTCAAACCAAAAGACACGGTACTGGCCATACATTTTTTTAAGCAATTTTATATAATCGTTTTTTTTCAAAAACGGTTCCACAAGTTTTCTTAAAAAAAAATCAGTTAATTACTTTCAAATATTTTTCACAAAATAGTTAGTAGGTAACGGTACCTCCCAAATCGATTTTTTCAAAACGTTGGACTGATTTCAGTATTTTTTTTAATTAGAAGCATCAAAAAGTATAAATATGTTGTATTGTGTATCAGAATAAAAAAAATATTGTTTGGTTTTTTTATAAAAAGTTTAATTTTTTTTTCGGAAATCAAATATGTACATGTTTTGATAACAACCTGATTTGATATTGTAGATTTTCAACGTGTTTTTTCATGAAATAAATAAAAGATATTATTTTGAATAGCTTAAAAACACTTATTTAAGTGTAAAAGATATTATTTTGAATAACTTAAAAACACTTAAGTACACATAACAGGTATTTAACCTTTTCTAAAATATTTTAGGAACAAATTTTGCTTTTATTAAAAATAACGGTGCAAATACGTATGTATGTATATACCTTATATATAATAACCCAGATACAGGTTTTAACTTTGACCAGCAGAGGCCTATTTACCATTGTGAATGATGTCAGCAGTCTTAGGAATAGAGAGGAAAACATCCAGACTTTACATGAAAAAACAAATAAACATAAGAAAAAAAGAGACTGATATGCAGCACTGTTTTTGCACTAACCCGCATCGTATTATTTGTACGAGGTTAACCATATGGGTTATGAGCGATAGTAAAACGCCGCTATTATCGGCTGAACAGATAAATAGTTTATTTTTTTATATATAATAATCTGAATTAAGATTAAATAATATTGCATGTAATTTTCTTTGCAATTTGAATTTTTTTTACAAAAAGCTTTTCTCAAATTTTTTTTTGTGAAACGGACCGACTATTTTATCAGCGGAATACAAAAATACAGAATATAACAGTTCTCACTCCGTAGCTCACGCTTGTAACTTGAATTGATATTTGAACTGTTTTGCTTACACTGCCAGTGCTTTCACTGCGTTATCCTTTAGTTAATCGATGTTAAACTAAAATTTTTAAAATCTAAAATATTTGTTTGTAAATTAAGAAAATATAAAACTTTTTTCTCAAATGCATATTAAATAAAACTTAATTTAGGGTAGTGACCAAAGATTTAATTTTGTCAAAATAAAAAATAAAATGCACGACTGGATCGCACGTACTAACTGTTATGTTCAAGTTGCTTGGAACTTAAGAAATTTTGAAATATGCAAGTCAATATAGAACAAATATATAAATAATGTAAACAAAATTAGAAAAATACATAAAAAGCATTTAAATCGTTCTCTAAATTATATACACCACTAGTAAAATAGCATAGTGCGCAAATTCAAGTATGCAATATTATTACTTTAAAAAATAGGAATATATTAAAAATCGTTGGAGCGGTTTCTTTTAAAAACTAATTTTTTATATATAAAATTTAAGTTGTATTTTTTAAACAAAATTTTGGGATGCCAGTTTTGAGTATTTAGTAATATACATTTACAAAACTATTTTCAAAAAATTCATAAACCCGTTTTCAAAATATGTATTGAATTTTCAAACAAAAAGTTTTAATTTTTTTTAAGAAATCCGAAATTTACTTTTTTTCAAAATTTTGATAAGCAATATTATTGACATTTTAAAAGAGTTTTTGTATGAAAAAATAGGTTGAGCCGTTAAGGAGAAAATAGAAAATCAAAAAAACCGTTATATGGTGGGTACCGTTAATATCAATTTTTGGAAGTTTTTTTGTGTACCAAAAAGTACAATAACACACTGATTTTTTTTAACAAAATCTTTGGAGCCGTTTTCGAGATAAATTAGCTTTTTCTTAACGGTTGTATAGCACGTACCGTTATTTTTGGAGCTGAAAAAAATTTTCAATTTGCCGTCTGGAGAGTTACAAAAAAAAAATTAAGTTCAATATTTGAAGAAAATCGCTTCAGTGGTTTAGGCTGTAGGTTGAGGTACATACAAACAGACAGACAGAATTGTGCCACACACTTTTTTGGTGTTCTCTATCATCATAATGTCATGGTTATAGTTCCTATATCACAAGTAAAAATCAAGGTGAATAAAAAAAATAACAAATTTGGGAGCGGTATTAGTTAAACTATTGTTTTCTTTTATACGGTAATTCGTTTGAATCTTAAGATATGCAATAACTTTGATTAAATACTTTTACCCAATTAAGATGTTTTTATGAAACCAAAATAATTCATTAAACAAAATAATCATACGTAATATTTTGTACATACAAAAATGATGCCAGAAAAATAAGATACTTGTTGCTTTTACTACACATATCCTAGACAAAAACAAAACTAACCAAAAAAAAAAAGAAAAACAAAACAAATCACCAAATCAAAATATACTTCATTGGTCTAAGTTTAGCCAGGATTCTCGATTTAAAAATATATAAACAAATTTATATTTGAGAAAATTGTTAATTTTAATTCGAAGAAAAATCTTCATCTGGCAAGAATAGTGTTGTACATACGTATGAGGTGGGCTATGGCTTCCTTGGCGTTATATAGTGAGTAACGTAGACATTTTTATTTTTGGGATATATGTAGAGTGATGTTGATTTGCTAAACACTAGTGATTGTTGGTGTTGTTGTGACGTTCTTGACATTCAAATGAAAAAAAAAATAAATATATTTTTATTGTAGGAATGCTCTTTTTTTTTAATTAATTGTCCTTATGTGATTAATAATACAAAATAATACTTTTGAAGTATAAAAATTTTAGTTTTTGTTAAAAAGAGTTTTCACGTGTTGTCATTTACGTCAGAGAAAACGGAGGATATTTGTCTAGAGTTAAAAATAAATTTGAATGATTTATCAATGACAGGTGCAGTTTAGTATTTTGACTGTGGTGGGAATATTTTTGCAAATACATAGATGTAACGATACTCCCCCAGCTATCTATAAATTAAGGAAATATCATTCTATATACATATGTCACAGATTGACTTATACGTACATATGTATAAGAATTCGATTCCTCAATCAATAATATCAATGAATATCAATCCAAACCACTCAAACCATTGCTTTTTCATCCAAAATGAGTCTTAAAGCTGGATAACCCCACAGTCTTTTTGTTGTTGACCTTCTTTATCCGAAAAAAAAAAAAATATATACATAAAATGTTTTCCACTTAATACTTCAAAGAGAAATAAAAGCTGAGCACGTTTTAATGATCGCTCCATGCATCACTCTCAAAAGATATCATCAGGCCTTAAGATCACTTTGAGGCGTTTCTTTTTCAAAGCAAAACATTTGGAATGGATCACCAAACATAAATCCATCTACTGACTTGGTCTTTTCCTTCCGTACATAAAATTCGATTTTCTATCTGCCATCGCTCTTGTCGTGTCTCGCATCACAAAGAAAATTCCTTGGGTCCTTGGCAGGAGGAGAATTAACTCGCTAAAACCGACCCAGTTTGACCTCGAGTCTTTTTTTCCTTATATATTGTGTTTTCCAAGTTCTGGGACATTGGATGAGAAAAAAACAAGCTTTGCACAGCAAAAGCAGCAATATATGGATTGGCTGGGGGGCGGGGGTAAATTACTGCTGCACCCTTTATCCTTCAAGCGTGCACCACAACAATATAACTTAACAAGAAAGAAGATTTATTATATCCTTTCGACTGTAAACCACAGACTTTTGCACACATATACCTCGTATGTTCAACAAAAAAAAAATGCAACTGGAGTCTCGGAGCCCCCAAACTGGGTTCTTTTTTCTCACCCTCCATGGCGTCAGAGTGCGTCATTACAAAGTTGCATGCTTTGACACTTGTTCAAAAAAAAAAAAAACAATACGTAATGGGGTTTGTATTTTTTGTGCGTTTTCTGCGGCAAGTGTCTTCAATGACGAATGGGTAATTATTATATTTGCTTTTTTTTTATTTCTTTTAAAAATAATTTAATAACGCGTCAGTTGCAATATGGAATGGATCAGCATCAGCATTTTAAAATAATGTTCCAATGTCTAAAATTTGTCACAAGAAAAAATATGTTTTTCTTTTGAATTTTTTTTCATGAGATGGTGTTTGTGTCTGGATGTACGTACGGTACGTATATCTACCTATTGTATTCTTATTTTTTAAATTAAATTTGTAAGAAGATTTTCGCAACAAAATTGAGTTTTGCACTTACATTTTACTAGTTTGCGAGTAGCTTAGTTCAGTTTGAAAAGTCAATTTACTGAATCATATATTTCTTTTTTTTTTTTCTTGCAGGATATGCACTTGCTGGGATAAGAGATCCTTAAATATAAACTTTGTGGTAAGTTTATTAAAGTTTCCATGTATTTCAACCTCCATTAAGGTACTTTATTCTTCAATTTCAACTTGATTTAATTTTAAAAGAATCGTTTTGGATTGAAACTAGGAAGAGTATTTAATTTGGATGAAAAAGAGACTTTACTTGTTTCGAGTACTTACTGTAAAGCATTTTCTTTGTGGCTTATGTTAAATTTCTGCCTACTGTCTAGGATTCTTTCCAAAGAAGTAACCAAACTGGAGTTTGGAAGTTAAAACTAAAAAAACAAAACTTTTAAATGTAAAGTTCTGAAAATTGGCGTTTTGGGAAATGACATTGAATTTAGTCAGCCTTTTTCCAACCATATGGTCGGAACATTCAAAGAAAAACCCTTGAGGTCCTTGACGAAAAACTTATATGAAAAAAATCAATAAAGAGTTCCTCTCCTTCCTTCCCTTTAAAGTCTGGAAATTGACCTTTAGATTACTTATCTTATCTAACTTACTTTACTTTAATAGTTCTTTAGCCTTTAACCAAGTCTCTCCATCCAGTTCTATTCCTAGCTAGCCGCCTCCAGTTACACACAGCAAGTTGGTTGAGGTCGTTTTTCACTTATGTGCGCTTCACCAGTTGGGGGCTATTCCTCTGCTTCGTACACCATCAGGGTTTGATTCGAAGATTAATCGGGTGGGTGCGTTGTTGTCCATACGCTTCACGTGTCCCAACCGTTTTAGTAGCTGTATTTTCAGCTTTTTGACCAGGTTAAAAAGGTTACATGCCTTGACATAGATATTTCTCAACATCAAACGATTCCTGGATGGGGCAGCGAGATATCTCCATCGTCATCTTGCACAAGCAGACGAGCTTGACAGGGATGCCGAGATAAGAGATGGTTCTGTACAATTCGTTTCTATCCACTCTATCATATCCGACTTTAAAATCGATAAATAGGTGGTGTGTATCGATCTGGAATTCCTGGGCTTTTTTCATTGGCGGTTGATTTGCCTGACCAGAAACCACACTCATACGAGCCGATCAGATCGTTGACAAAAGGTGTTAAGCGATCACACACTATAGATGACAGTATTTTGTACGCGATGTTTAGGAGACTTGTTCTTCTATACATAGTTTGAAACTGAGAATCTCATTTTTTGTGAAGTAGGCACACTATGTTCACCCTTTGGTAGAACGTACAAACATCACCTCTGCCGGTACAATCCTCAATAGACTCGACCTCCCGCTTCCCGTGTTCTCTCTTTTTCTTCCTTAAAAGTCGGATCTCCTCCTTCCTTTTTTTTCGTAGAACTCCCAAGCTTCTTTTTCAGCAGCTTTCGTTATCGTCTGCAGCATTCTTTGGTACTTGAGATACTATCAAGTAGTGGCCCGATTCTATGTTTGCCCCTCGGAACGTTCGGTCATCCAATATACTGGAAGCGCGTCTGGCGTCTATCGCAATGTGGTCAATTTGTGTATATCAAACGAAAATAACTGCTAGCTATGATGACATTTCGCCCCGTGTCGCGTCGAGAAGTCCATTATCTTATGTCCGTTATCGGAAGTTTCGTCGTGCAGGCTTTGTCCTCCGACTGTCAAACCAATGATGCCCTCCTTTCCGAATCTGGCGTTGAAATCTCCCAGAACAATCTTGACGTAGTACTTCGGGCTCACATCGTACGTTTTCTCGAACTGATCGTACAATGTTTCTTTGGTTATGTCTTCTCTTCTCTCTCCTTTCCGTGGGAAGGGAGGGTGTGTAGATGCAGATCAGTGTGATGTACATATATTCTTGCCTTAGTCTTTCTATAAACCACAACCAAGTAGTCGCTGACCCTGATGCTCTCCTAGAGGACTAGGCTCTTAAATAACTCCAAGAGTAGAGACCCGGATAAAACCGCTCTTTATAGGTCTGCGCTTCGAAAAGTCCAAGTAGCCCATATAAGGTGTTCACCAAATAGTTCAACCTTCCTGGATTTGTGGAAGCCATCATCTCGAGAATGCATGCGCCTTTTCCACTTCAATCAGTCGAAAATTCTGCAGAAATTTGTTCCGCCATCCCATAGCTTTAGGTTTCATCGTAGTAGTAACCTTAAGCCCCGCTCCACCGCCGCGACTTACCGCTTGGCTTACCCCCTGGCGGGGTATTTCATCACGGCTTTTAAAGAAGTTAATACTTACAGCCAAATTAAAGTCAAATACATATGAAAAAAATTGCTGATTGGAGAAGTTATTACAGCTTGATATGGTTAGAAAATCATCACTTCTATCTCCATTTTTGACTAAGTATACCTATCCTACCAGAAATTTCTATAAATGCGGTATAAAATGAAATGTATGGTGTTAGACCGTTTAAAAGCACTTCAAAAAGAATTTTTCAGAAAAGCAAATATTTTGTGAAGAAAGTTCCTCAAATGTTAATATCAAATAGTAAACATTTGTCCTTCTTAAGAATTTCCAGAGCATCACTACATGTCCTTGTCAAACTTCACTCTTTCTTCTAAAACAAAACCGGAACAAATATACTCAAAACCCCATCTATTTTATATTTATATTTAACTTCCTAGCCCAATAAATTTAGTATTTGAACTTCCTATTTTATAATTCGAAATTTCTTTGAAGATCCCTCAATTTATTGAAAGACAGCCAATCTCCGAGTGGCAGAGGTATTAAAAACGAAGAAAATAAAAAACTTCTTCTTCAAAGTGGGTGTAAAGTATCCGAGCACGTGCCGACGTTCACATTCCTTTAAATAAAAAAAAAATAGGTATCCCAATCCCAATTCCAATTTAATTCATATTTACATCAGAGAATATTCCACCCTTTTCCCAACTTTTTGTGTTGTTGTTGGTGGATTCTCAAATATTCATTCACCATGAAATCGAGGGCAATGATTTATTTGTATGAATTTTCGTGTCCATTTCAAATTCCAAACCTATTTTCACATCAAGATTTTCCGAATCCTTATTTTCGTATTGTTCACGGGTCGTCAATTGGATAATGTGTTTTTTTTTTCTGATTGAATCACGAATGGATTTTGTGCTTGGGTTTATTCCATAATAATATTAGAAAAGGACATTTTTTTTGAAGCTGGCTCAGTGAGTAGTGAAATATGCACATATTTATTTTATGTATTTTCGTTTTCAAACGAAAATGCTTTATAATATAATTAATTGGAAGATAATGATTGATTCTTTTTTTTTTTTTTTGAAAAAGTATTACTTGTGTCTCGTCAGGTTGGAAGGAATTTGAATATAGCAACCGTTGAGTGGTAAAAGAAGGGAACTGACCCAGCAAATCTCGATGGACTTTTACCTATAGGTTCCAACTTGAGACATGTCCATGATTGCTTTGTTTGCAAGGCCTCGCAGCTACAGGCCCCCTATATGAAGCTGGATTAGTAATTTTCACCTAAAAGAAGTAACCGCAGCAGGAATTTAATCTTTATTTTAGCATTTTGTATGCATTTATATTCTATTCCGGGATTTGCAACTCATAAAAAAGTGGGTGATGTAATCGAGTATATTGATGGTAACTTAGCTGTAAGGTTAGCCACTTTCTTAGCAACAAGCGACGGACTAGGTAGAATCTGCAGTAAGGTTCAAAATTTCAGGATTTTATGGACTGAAAGAAAAACTAAGGTAAACATTTTGAGGTCCTAAACAAAAAAATATTAAAAATCTAATTTAAAACGACTAACTACAGCTGTTTTCTCAGCAACTGAGGTGGCTAGATATTTTTAGTTAGGCTCTGAATTTGGACTTTGAGAAATACATACTTAGGTCTAAATTTTGAAATCCTAAATAAAATAAAATGCACGAATTGTACTTGCTCTTATAAGTATTTAAAAAAAATTGTAAAGACATGGAAACTATAAGAGAAAATTTTTAAAATCATGAAATACAATCTAAATTAACTAAAAATACTTTGATAATAGTTTGAGGTAAAAAAAAGAGAATGTCACCTGAAAAGTGTTAACAAATACGGAGTTTCGAAAGTGTCGACCATGTAGTTTTCTAAATATTTGATTTCCAAAACAAACATTTTGGCTCTGGACCTTTGGCACCTCATATGAGGGAAATTTAATAAAAAAAGATGCCATCTTATTGGTCAGAAAAGGTCAAGTGGTCCCAGTAATTGGGCAGCCCTAGATAACTTGTAATAAAGGTTTAAACTTTCTCAAGGTCGTTGTCACGCGCGATTTTTGGTACCTCATTTATGGGAAATTTGCAAAAAATGTATACCATCCGAAAGATTTCTAGATCGTGATAAAAGGTCAACTACATATTTTCAGTAATATGAAACGAACTTCAAAAATTCGGAGTAATACAATCTATGACTGACCACATAGATTGTATTACTCCGAATTTTTGAAGTTCGTTTCAAGGTCACAAAAAAAACCTTTTGGCACCTCATTTGGGTCATTTAAAAAAAGTATGCAATTTGAAAGGCCTCTTCACGGTTTTAATATGTCAGATATTTTCAGTAATTGGTCAGCCATAGATTTTTTTATGAACATCTTATGAATTTAAAAAAAAATTCAAGGTCAAAACGATTTTTGGCACCTCAAATTTGCAAAAATTTAATAACATCAGAAAGGCCCTGAGAACTATATTAAAGGTCAGCTAGTTTTAGCAATTGGTCAGCCAAAGTTTTTTTTAATGAGTTTTTAAATTATTGTTCAAGGTCACGCGCGATTTTTGGGGCTTCATTTATGGGAAATTTACAAAAATTTAATACCACCTGAAAGGCGCTAAGATCTTTATAAAAGATCAGCTAGTTTTTGTAATTTTTTTAAGTTTCCTTTTCAAGGTAATGAACGATGCGTGACCTTGAAAAAAAAAACTTTTAAAAATTGTAAAAATGAATCTATAGCTGACCAATTACTAAAACTAGCTGACCTTTTATCAAAACGAACTTCAAAAATTCATAGAAAAAAATCTATGGCCGACCAATTACTGAAAATATTCGACCTTTTATCACGATCTAGAAATCTTTCGGATGGTATTTTTTTTCCAAATTTCCCTCATATGAGGTGCCAAAGATCCAGAGCCAAAAATTTTGAACATTTTTTTAATTGCAAAAAAAATTTTTTATTTTTTAATTGGTAAAACAAACTATTTAAATTTTTTTAAAAGCTTCTGTGCAAAAAAAAAATATTGAAATAAGAAATACCGTTTTGATGAAAATCGAAAAAAAAATGGTTCTTTGGTAGGTACCATTAATGACATTTTTTTGAAATTTTTTTTTATATCCAGAGAGCTGTAAAGAAATTAAATGAATTTTTTTTAAGAATTGTTGAGCCGTTTTTTTAGAAAAATAAGATTTTGTTAAATTGCTAAAAAAGTTGTGTAGCAAGAGCCGTTATTTTTGGTTGTAAAAAAATGAAAAAACAAGTAGTTGTAAATAATTCGGTCCAGCCGTTTAGGCTGTAGTCGAACAGATGGGTAGATATACAGAATTGTCATCGTAATGACAAGTCTGATCAAAATCTCGAGTTCAATTTTTTTACGAATATCGCATATCGTCACCTGATTGCAAGAATAATGTAAGAGCTTCGCAACATTACAAGGTTCATCTTCAAAAAACTATTCATCCCCGTTTAATTAAAAAGAAATTTCAAGTAGGTATAGAAAATTAAGCACGAAATTATAGCTACAAAAGTCCCAGTCGGGTGCCAATCGGGTTTTTGATTTCTACTCGTAATCCGTGGAGTTTTTCAAAATAAATAGATGCTCAGTTTGTAGATGTTAAAATGTTCTGCTTAAATGGTTTTGACAAAAACTATGACCTTGAAAATTTTTAAAAATTCATTAAAACGAAATTTCTCCTAAACCGTTTATAGAGCTCATTGGCATAACAATTTTAAAATTATCACATTCCGCAGATCAGTTTTTCATCCATCCATCCTTTTACTGGGAGACTTGAATTCGATGGACTTATCCATAATTTGATGCTGACTTACTTACTTACTTAAGGTGGCGCTACAGTCCGGGGTGGACCAGGGCCTCAACCAACAAGCTTCTTCCAGCCGGCTCGGTTTCTAGCTAGCTGTCTCCAGTTTCGCACGCCAAGTTGGTTGAGGTCCTCTTCCACTTGCGTGCGCCACCTTTTACGCTGTCCACCTCTACTGCGTTGTCCCACGGGGTTGGATTCAAAGACTTTCCGGGCCGGAGCATTGGTGTCCATTCGCTCTAGATGACCCAGCCATCTCAGTCGTTGGCTTTTCACTTTTGTGGCTAGGTCGGTGTCGCTGTACAGCCCATACAGTTCGTTGTTGTATCTTCTTCTCCATTCCCCATCTATGCAGACGGGACCAAAAATCACCCGGAGAATTTTCCTCTCAAAACAGCCTAACGCGTTCTCATCCACTGTTAGCAGTGTCCATGCCTCTGCACCATACATCAGGACCGGGATGATAAGCGTCTTATACAGGGACAGTTTAGTTGCTCGAGAGAGGGCTTTGCTTCTCAATTGCCTTCTTAGCCCAAAGAAACAGCGATTGGCAAGAGTAATTCTTCGTTTGATCTCAGCGCTGGTGTCGTTCGCTGAGTTTATAGCGGATCCTAGGTAGACAAAGTCTCTGACTACCTCAAAATTATAGCTGTCTATAGTGACGTTCTGTCCGAGACGTCGGTGTTGGGTGTCCTTTCTTGTGGACAGCATATATTTTGTTTTGCTTACATTCACCGTTAAACCCATCTTCTTGGCTTCCTTCTCAATGCTCACAAAAGCACCACTGACATCACGCTTTGTTCGTTCGATTATATCAATGTCGTCAGCGTAAGCGAGTAATTGGACGGACTTTTGAAAGATTGTGCCTCTGGTGTTGACGTGAGAGTTTTGCACTATTCTTTCAAGAACGATGTTGAAGAAGTCGCATGACAGCGCGTCGCCTTGCCTAAAACCTTTTTTGACATCAAAGGTGTCGGTGAGGTCTTTGCCGACCTTGATGGAGCAGCGTGCATTCTCCATCGTCATCCTGCACAAACGGACGAGTTTGGCAGGGATGCCAAAACTAGACATTGCTCTATATAGCTCGTCTCTATAGATGCTGTCATACGCGGCCTTGAAATCGATAAAAAGGTGGTGGGTATCGATTTGGAACTCCTGGGTTTTCTCCAAGATCTGCCGTAGTGCGAATATTTGGTCGATGGTGGACTTCCCTGGCCTAAAGCCACACTGATATGGACCTATCAGGTTGTTGACGAATGGCTTCAGGCGTTCACAAAGTACGGCAGAGAAGATCTTGTAGGCGATATTAAGAAGACTGATGCCTCTGTAGTTGGTGCAGTCCAGAGGATCGCCTTTCTTGAGGATCGGGCAAACAATACTGAGGTTCCATTCATCGGGCATGCTTTCTTCCGACCATATTTTACAGATGAGCTGGTGCATACTCCTAACCAATTCATCGCCAGCCGCTTTGAATAGCTCAGCCGCAAGGCCATCAGCTCCAGCAGCTTTATTGGACTTAAGTTTAGATATGGCTATCCTCACTTCGTCAAGATCGGGTGGACGGAATTGTTGGCCTACGTCGTCCAGGTTGAATGGTGCAATTTGCATGGTAGCGGAATTCGGTTCGTCATCGCCGTTATACAATTTGCAGAAATGATTTTTCCATATCCTCAGCACCGACTGCGTTTCCACCACGATGTTCCCCTGATCGTCCTTGCAGGCTTCGGTTCGGGGTTTGTAACCTTGGGAGGTTCTTTTTACTTTTTGGTAAAACTTCCGAACTTCATTCCTGCAGTGGCATCCCTCTAATTCCTCGATCGCGCGCTTCTCATGCTCTTTCTTTTTCTTTCTGAGAAGCTTGTGTTCCTCTTTCCTCTTCTGCTCGTAGAGCTCGCGAGCAGCTCTGGTCCTTCTATGCAGCGCCGCTTTGTATGCCTGTTGTTTGGCTGCATGTACTTGCCGGCATTCCTCGTCGAACCAGGGGTTTCGCTGTGGTGGTCGTGCGAAGCCCAGCACGTCAGAGGCGGCATCTCTGATGGCTTCCTGGCAGTTTTTCCACTGGTTCTCGATGTTTGCAGTTGGCGGCAAAGGACTAGTTAAGAGGGCGCGAGAGACTCGATCGGAAAAGGACCTGGCGATTTCTTGCGACTGTAGCCGTCCGACGTTGAACTTCCTGACAGTATTTCCCTGTTTTGGCTTTGGTCTGGATATCCGTAGCATTACCTTTGCTACAACGAGGTAGTGGTCCGAGTCAACGTTGGCTCCACGGAACGTTCGGACATCCTTGATACTGGAGGAGTGCCTTGCGTCGATCGCAATGTGGTCAATTTGGTTGGCGGTTGATTGACCAGGAATTCGCCATGTCCCCTTATGAATATCGAGATGCGGGAACTGCGTACTAGCTACCACAACGTTTCGCCCCGCAGCAAAGTCGATTAGCCTGAGTCCGTTATCGGAGGTGGTGTCGTGCAGGCTGTATCTTCCGATTGTGCCACCAAAGACGTCTTCTCTTCCTAGTTTGGCATTAAAATCACCCAAGACAATTTTAATGTCATAGCTAGGGCATTGCTCATATGTCTTGTCCAGGAGCTCGTAGAACTCGTCCTTGGTGTCGTCATCTTTCTCCTCTGTGGGGGCATGCGCGCATATCAGGCTGATGTTGGCGAATTTAGCCTTGATGCGAATTGTCGTGAGGCGCTCGTTCACATAATTGAAACTCAAGACCTCTTGCCTCAGTCTGCCTCTAACAACAAATCCACATCCAAAAAGACGCTGCCCTTGTGGTCGGTAACAGTCACCGTAGTATACATCGCAGTCTTTCAGTTTTCTTTTGCCCGGCCCATCCCATCGCACTTCTTGGATGGCGGTGATGTCTGCTTTGTAGCAGTCTAGGGCCTCCGCTAAATGTTCGGCTGCACGTGGTCTATAGAGAGACAGAACATTCCACGTGCAGATCCGAAGTTCGTTGTCCTTATTTCGTTTGCTAGGTTCGTCAACAGTAAATCCGTCCGTATCCGAGGCTTGTTGATGCTTCGCAACTAAAATAGCTTTACGTGGCCGGGAAGTCACCCCGACGGCACGACCCCCAACCTGGAGGACCAGACCCTATATATATAACTCCAAGGGCGGGGAGCCGGATTAACCGCTCCTTATAGGCCTGAGCTCCGAATATGTCGTAGTAGCCCGTATAAGGTGTTCACTAAGTAGTTCAGCCTAACTGGAACTGTAGACGCCACCGTTGATTCCATCTTGAGAATTCTTCCGCTGCCGCCTGGATGAAGGAGAAGTGCCTTAGTGGGAACACTCCTCCCCCCCTCTCTCGTTTGCTGCCCCCTAAAACCGTCCACAGGGATTGGAACCCCATCTTCAGTTAAAGGTACTAGGCACCCGATGTTCACCGCGGGGAGGTGAGAGTAGGAGTTGATAGACAGAGGTTCGCTTTGAAACAAAGCTTGTGGACGCTTGTGTCCTCTTGAATGCACATGTCTACCCTTTGAACATCTGATGCTGACTTAATATGAGTTAATGTTGGGGCTGAGAAGAACAATTCAAGCAGTGATGTGAGCAAAACTGCGAAAACTGAAAGTTAGGAGACATTAAAGTAAGCTCTCTCTGTAGAGAATGAAACCGTGCCACTTTAGCACACCCTTAGAACTTGCATCGCAATTATGAAGGATTGATGTGGTCATCCGTGTGAGCATGGTCTTAGCATGAAATTAAAGGTTATAGAAAAAAAAAACTATTATATTTTAATCGGTTTTGTTTTGAATAAATTCAACTTGATTCAGTTTTGTAGGCTGATTTTATGTCTATTAAATATATGGGAGCCAACCTGACCATCAGATCCTTTTAGTGGTGCTCGCGCAGTCTAGTATTTTAATATTAATTGAAAAACTAATTGGGACCTATATTACCGAACCCGATTCAATATTATGAATTGGTAACACGTCATTTGAGCAACCCTGTTTAGTCCTTCTTATAAGTTAAGTTTTGAAAGGAAACAACAATATTATTTTTTCTTGAAATTTTTGTTTAAGATATTACGGATTCAGGTCATAAATGTTACTATACAACTTCTTGAACTTCAATAATAATTTAGAAAATCATAATTTCCCCTAAGTCGAAATCTAAACCAAATCGATTCCTTGAGCATGTTCGTACTGATAATTTATTCTGTCTTGCATGCAAAAGGAATATACGTCAAAGAAATGAATGGCATGCTCTAATAGACAATCGAATGAATGAATGCTCTGTTTTCGTAGATGTGGTAACTTCAATATAAAAAGCCTTCAAGTTTGGAAATTTTTTGTTTGTGAGTTCTTCTGGCTTATCCACCAAATTTTCATAGACAGAACTTTTACATATTTTGACAGCCGACACAAAGAGATTGATGTCTATCGATATATTCATTCTATCTATTAAAGAAGTCGATATATTGAATGTAAATATACTTACCAACATCGAAAATCTTCAATCAAATTTAATTTTGATAAGAATATATACCTGCAAATATATAAATACATACATCGTACATACCTGATTTAATATACCTAATACTAAATAATACTCATTCCACCATCACCTTTTTTTCCGAGAAGGTATCGTGTGATTATATAAAATTTTCATATCCCATGTGAGCTTCAATTTTTTTGACTTTGATCGAAATGTTGTTGGCAGACTTTGTTTAAGTGAAGTGAATATTTGATAGTCGACAGGGAATCAATAGATGAATAAAGGAACAATTTTATGTAAATACGATTTTCTTCCCAAATGATTCAAAAAGCACTCTATTTCACTTACATAAACCTCATCACAGTTTACTTATGGTCCGTAACACAAGTTTAAGCCCAAATTAACTTTTTTGCACCATTACACATTATGTGTTTGTTAAAGTCAAATGATGTTAAATTACATACATACATTTATTTGAAAACAGACAATATTTTTTTTTAGAAAATTGAACTCCACCTTTTGATAGGTCTGTAATGAATGGTCATACTTAATAACCATTTAACTTAAAAAAGAATTTTTTTCGGTTTCTCACGGTGAGAAACTTGGATTTTGATTTTTTTTTTAAGGTTTCGCTAAACCACTGACCATCAGTTTTCACTTATTTTTTCATTAAAAAACTCTGCTTTTGAAATTTCAAAAAACTGTTTTATCAGTCATTGCTTAACACTCTTTAAGAAAGGCTTAGTAGAACTGCAGTGATCGTGAGTGACTATTAGGGCCAGTTTTTTTTACAACTTATCAACTTAATCAATGATTATTGTGACTGGTAAATCCGCGAATGTGCTTGTTTACCACACTTCTATTTAGTGAAGCCATAGTTTGTGCTTTTAGTTATTGAAATCGCTAATCAACTAATATTTGTTGATTAGCTCCATTTAATCAGAGCCTGTGAAAATCTTATTACAAAAATCTTGTAAGTCGAAATACCACGTCACCTACGGTAACGGCCACGAGGACGAGGACGTGTAAACGCCCTTAGCAAGATGACGCCAAGAAATCTTCATTATCGTCATTGTGCAGTCGTCCTCGTGGCCGTTACCGTCGGTGACGTGGTTTATCTCGTAACGCTTATAAATGATACAATTTGTATAAAAGGTTCTTTTAAGGATAGCCAACAGCTTTTTTGAGCGATAGTTTCTTGGGTGGCCAGCTTCGCAGGATCTCATCTCGATTTTTACTCCCTTTTTGGGTCCTCTGTGCCACGTCCGCATCTCCATAATGACCCATTAAAGGTATGTGCAATCGGCAACCAGGTGTCAAATGTCAATGTCAGTTTTCTTGGCTAGTCCAGGCACCGTTGGCAGCAATGTAAAAATAAAGCTTCTGTGCTAAGATGAGCTTTAATTACTATAATAGTCGAACCTTGGCGAGATTAAACCGAGACCAAAGCGAGATGATTCTATGACGTACAGAATGATAAAAACCACGTATAGACATCATGGTGAGACACAAAAGAAGACTATAGAGAGAAAACTACAAAACAGGTGTAAATGGACACCCACCAGTGAGACGAAAAAAATGACTTCGACACCGTTAACCACGATAAGACTTTTTAACCACGTTTTTGGCTTATTTTAATGAAGAATTAAGTTAAAAAACAAAAACTTTGCAAGACCAAAGCGAGATGACGGCGAAAAATTCTCAATGCGGGAAGCCAGGTGTAAATTACGGTGCAGGGAACTAAGTCCCCGGGAACCAAGTCCACCGAGGGAATTAGTTCTCATTTAATGGGAACTAAGTCCACTTCAGCGAAGTAGAATTGGTTCTCATTGAAGGTGGGAACAAAATTTCTCAAAAACTGAGTGGCTTTACTTCCCTTTAAATGTGTATTTAATTCCCACTTCCAAGTAAAAAAATCAATCTTTTCACAATTGTTGGATATATAGGATAAATTCAAAGATTCCTTAAATGCCAAAAAAACTTTGTATACACCCAGCCTCGCACCTACCCCAAATCCTATAATGAGCCCAAGCAGGGGGGTTGCAGGGGGGCAGCATGCCCCCCATACATACCTCACTGTTTATTCGCCGTAATGCTTTGTCTTACATAAATACAGTGCTAGCACCCAGCATAACGGCGAATAAACAGTGAGGTATGTATGGGGGGGGGCATGCTGCCCCCCCTGCAACCCCCCTGCTTGGGCTCACTATAGGATTTGGGTAGGTGCGAGGTTGGGTGTATGCAAAGTTTTCGCGCAATTTTGAATTTTTGTAATTTTTATCGTTGGAAGTTAGTTCCCTCTCCATATTTCAAAATGTATAATTAGTTCTCATAAAGAAGTGGACTACTTGCTCACCTTGCCTGGGAACTAAGTCCACTTCGTTAAAGTGGATTTAGTTCCCATTAAATGAGAACTAAGGCCCTCGGTGGACTTGGTTCCCGGGGATTTAGTTCCCTGCACCGTAAATTACAATTGTATTAATACAGGGTTGAGGCTGAAAAATAATGAGCATGAAAGTATGTTTTCTTCAAGCCTCAAGTGGATGAAAAAAACGAAGGTTAGACTAGGCAATTCGAATTAACAAGGGATGTATCTATGCCAAGTCTAAAAAAAAAAAGACAAAAATCAAAGTTCGGGCTAAGCAATTTACACCTAAAATGTGTTATTCCAAGCCGTAATGGAATTAAAAAAAAAAGGAGAATGGGGTTGTGTTTTTTTCCCAAGCCCTAAAGAAACACGACAAAAAACGAGGTTGAAACTTGATAATTTTATAGTAAGCCGTTGTTTCCCCAAGCTTCAAGGAAACTAAAGAAAAAAACGATGTTGGGACTTAACAATTTACAAGTACATTGTGTTTTTTCAAGCCCCTAGGGAATTGGACGAGGAAAACAAGGACGAACAAAATGCTGCGTTGGCAAAACAAACAAAACGAGCATTGGGCAAAACAAACGAGGTAAGTTCAGCAATTTTACATGTCAAATGCAATTAAAGAAACTAAAGGACAAAATCTGAATGTTCATTTTATATTTTTTTCAGAAATTGAAAAACCGAAATTCAGATAGGTGTCTGTATTTAGTGAAAAATATTACCTTTTGCCTTGGAAATTCCTTTTCAGGTTGAATTTTCAGTAAAGCATGCTAATGGTTTTAGCCGAATGAATTCTATTTACCTATAGCTAAACATATCGATAGAATTCATCATTAAAGATCCTATTGAATTTGACCATCAGATTAAATGTCACCTTTGTCCTAAGCTCGTCTATTGAAATCTTTCGGGCTAAGCTGAGCCCAGAGAACTATTTGAGCTTATAACTCTTAAAACTGTGTTTTCCGGTGCCAAACAAAATAAATAAATAAATTGATTAATAAAAATTGAATATGAAGAAAATTTGAAAAGAAATTCTTCTGTTTAAGTGGAGTGACCGAATATATAATTCAAAGTTAAAAGTTCAAGTGAGCTCAACTCCATGATTGCGTCTTAGAAGGGTACGATAGTCATCTAACTGATGAGCCCAACTATCGTACCTGGGCGAAACGCAATCATGGAGTTGAGCTCACTTGAACTTTTATCTTTAAATTGATTAATATTCATTAGGTACTCGTAAAAATGTATGGTTAGAAATACTAGGATCATTCTAACAAAATGGCGTGGCTGCAAATGGTTGTTGCTTCACCCACCATTTAGAAAAAAAAGTTTTAATCAAAATCTTTGGATCGCGCTAAAATTTCACTCCCATACAATTTTTTTAGAATTCAAACCGAGCGGTACAAAATTAAATTTTTCTTTCTTACCTTACATCACTTACAAGGAAACATATACATATCTGTCCAAACTAAGCGTTCGAAATAATTGTTCGCCACATTATTCGCGAGCCAAATTTATACATATGTACACTGCTCCTACGGGCCTGATGGAGGGATGAGTTCTCAAGTGGGGGCAAAGGAAGGATCACGCCAGGATCAGGCCTCTTCCCTGAGAAAAGAAAAATGGAATTGAGATAGATTGTGGAGTCTTTTTAAAGGATGTGTCTAAAAGAAGAGCCTCATGACCCTCCCCCACAGCAAAATTCTAGATCCGCTACTGAGTGTGTCCCTTACGCGGGATAACTTTCCAGTATTTAATAAAGTGATCAGCTTCCCATTTTTTTTAATCAAAGAGCAAATACATTAATTTATATTTTCAATGTCGAAATCATTGCCAAAACATTGCATTGTACCTTCACTGAGGGAAAAATGAATGCACTCCGTACAGAACCATTAATGTAAATTGTATGTACCGATGTTTGCAAAGGATTGCCATCGAAGGTCTATTCACTAAGTAAAGTTAATATGTACTAGTTATAATTCAAGTTATGTATCGAATAAAACTTACAATCTAGAGTACCGATTTGTGTATTGGATACAGACGTAATATACTCAATACAAAACTATGGACCAGCTAAAGTCAAATATGTTTCGATTTAATAAAATTTAAATTTAAAAATTAAGCTTATGTGCTGAGTATAAGCAATGTGTACTAAGTCTATCTCGATATCTATTCAATAGAGACGTTTAATACCCAACACATATCAAGTGCAAGCAATCTAAATACAAAATTATTAACTACATTAAGCTATGTGCTGTGTAAATACGACGTGTACTGAGTCTATGTCTACATTTATAGAATGCAGACGATATATAATCAGCGCATATCAAGCGCCAGCCATCCAACAATAAAAAACATTTTATACATAAAGTTATATACTGAGTATATGCAACGTGCACTGAGTCTATAGTGACATTTATTCAATGCAAACAGTTTATACTCAAGCGCCAGCCATCCACCAATAAAAAACATTTATTACATGAAGTTATGTACTGAGTAAATATGACGTATACTGAGTCTTTGACGAGATTTATTCAATGCAGATGGTATTTACTCAGTTCATATCAAGCACCAGCCATCAAAGTATAGAAAACATTTATTACATAAAGTTATGTACTGAGTATATGCAACCTGCACAGAGTCTATGGTGACATTTGTTCAATACAAACGGTATATACTCAACACATATCAAGCGCAACCCATGCAACTGAAACTGTTATAGGTTACATTAAGTTATGTGTTGAGTAAATACGACGTGTGCCATTTCGACATTTTTCAATACAGACGGTATACACTCAATACCTACACATGTATCTATTGACTAGCTACAGTGCTGAGTCCACGCAACTTGTACCGACTCTATGTGGATATTGAGCACTTCAGCCATCCAAGCAATGAGTTTCAACTTATTCAGTTTTGGCACCAGTTTTTTGTGCCCCCAAGTGGCCTGGTGGATGCGTGCTATCTTCGTGTGTGAAAGGTTCCCAGTTCAAATCCGAGTAAGTATCACAAAGTATTTTTAAAATAAAATAAATATTTAGAAAATAAACTTTCAGAATAAGGTGAAACGTTACAGAGGATTCTCTTAAATGTATGGACTCATAACATAAATGTGTAGTTACATATGGACTCATTACACAAATATGTGGAGTACATAGACATATGGACTCATTACATAAATATGAATTGAGTACATAAACTCGTTACAAACATATGTAGTGAGGACATACACACATGGAGTACATAAGCATATGGACTCATTACATAAATATGTACTCATTACAAATTTGATCTGTCCTCACTACAACGAATCTGTACCTATCACAGATAACCGGTTTGTTTTTAGTAAATGCATACATAAAATATTTATATTTATTTATTGAGTGCATATACACTGTACTTATCGCAGAAAACTAACAGTTTTTTCAAAAAATGCCTAAATAGATTTATTTACATTTATTTAATAAGTGCATATGAGCTATACTCAGTACATCATCATGCGACAACCTACACATAATTATTTACTGAGTCCATGGAAAGTTTATATTAACGCAATGATACCAAAAAATAGTGCATAGAATCTATTCTCACTACATAATCGTAAGCTGACGTGGTACATATTCGTGTAATGAGTCTACAGAACTATTTAGTAGCTGCTTCACTGCTAATAGGTTTATGTTGTCAGTATATATTTCATTAGGTAATGAGTACAGAAAAGTATGTGTGCAGAAAAATATAGGATGAGTAAATAAAATGATGTGCTGAGTGCATACATTTTTCCCTCAGTGTTCAATAAACTTGCAAACATATTCAAACTAAATTTTTTCCCGAAAAAGAATATAAACATTTACCCAAAGGTGTTTTACACACATTTTGAAGTTTTTCCAAGCATCAACTATTCGAAAATTGAATTAATTTCAAATAAAATTGTTTTTTTGAGTTTCAATTTGTTAGATTCTTAAAATAGAATTATTTTCTCTTCATCTCATAAATGCCTTGAATCCTTTTATTTATATCATAAATCTTTTTCAATTCAATTCCAAGTTAAACATGCCCAATTATTCGTAAAATCCTTTTGATATTTCTTCCACGTGACCAAAGCTAGAAAACTAATTGACTGTTAATTGGTAGCCTCTTATTGTGCCCAAAAAAAAAATGTACATTCTTCCCATTGAACCGATGTATTCCAAACCTCAAAATCGTCTTAATTTATAATGAGTTCGTTCTATGGTTCTTACCTTTATCTCAATTTAAATCCTTTAATTATTACCATTTCCTTAGACAAAATGACAAACCGTAACAGACAAAAAAAAAGTAACTGTCTTCAATATAAATAACTGGAACTCTGTTAACAGATAATCTGATTGAAGAAAATGAACCCCAATAAAAAAAAAAACAAAAACAAATAAGCTGGAAAACAGAAGTACAAACCCTTTCTCTCCCATTGATTACACACACAAAACTGGGTGTCGTCCTTTCGGTTTCGTCCTTAGAAGGAAAACCCCGGTTCATTCACTCGATTAAAATTGAACAACTTCTTGTTATAATTTTGAAATTTTCTCTTTATTATTCCTACTTTCCCAAATGTCAGATAGTATCAGAGCATTTTTCTGAGGTGGTGAAGGGGGTGGCAGGTGTGGATGTAGATTTAAGGAAACGGAAAACTATAGTTAAAGGTTACAACGTGTCTATATGCGAAGTGTCGTCCTGCCGCATTAATCAATTGAAGAAGTCATCAATGGCACACGAAACTGAAAACAGGACATAGCTATCCTTTCACATTTCATTCATTGAAATAAATAAATAAAACCTTATCTATGTACATATGTATATATGTAGGTACAATTTGATCACGAGTGAAATGTAGGAGGCCATTACATCTATTCCTAACCTATATGGTGATAGAAAGTTTTTTGCTTTCACATTTATCCGACATGAAGCCTACAAGGACCACCTGTCTAAAAGAAAAATTTTCAACTTTTCCCCACACGTCATGGAAAAGCGGTGGCAACGGTGCTGGTGCTGGAGTTGGGGACAAAGCAAATCACTTCACTTAGTGAAAATTTCTTTTTGGTTCCATCTTTTCTGAAACCTGTCCATTTGGGTTCACAGTGAGTGATCCCGGTCGAACGAGGGTGTCTTCCGTTGGGTTGACAAGGGCAACGCTAAAGCCGAAGCTGAGAGCTCTATATGTTCAGCATCATTGTGTTATATTCTTTTCTTGTTTTTGTTTGTCTGTGATGGCTGCCTTGGAAAAGTTCGTCCTTTTTATTTTCCTGAACTTCTTTATCCATTTTTCCTTCCAGAAAAAAAACTTGTTTGCAATGTGAATTCCCATTATAAAAACCGGGAAAGATGGAATCCCCTCTGGATGCTCCTCGCTGTCCAAGAATATAAAAATAAACTTTTCTTGCTTTCTGATGAATGACAGTTTGTTGTTGTCATTGTGAGTGGGAGGACAGATTCGGTATGGAGGAAGCTAGCATCTACAACACGTTTTCCAACAGGATTCTCATTTTACACAAAAAACATCTTTCTATCTCGGTTGCTATAGGAGCGTTGCGGGAATATTTTTGCGGAGGCAAATGAAAGTTTATAGAGGGAAGAATCACGTGTAAGCAACACAGGATAGGATGCGCCATGAAATACCGAAATGCAAAAAGGATTTCATGAAAAAGCAACAGCTAGCTCTAAATTGTCAGCTGTTTGCTATAACGTTGTCACTTGCGATGAAAAACGAAAATTAGGATGTGTATACAGTTCATGCCCGAAAGCTTTATATTAGATTCATATTGTGGATAAAAGAAGGTGTGTAACAAAGTGTGAGACTTGCTCTATACTCTGGAACACATTCATTCAGATGGAGAGCTCTGAAAAAATGTAAGGGATTTTTAAGGGTTTAAGTTTTTTTTTGTTTAGTTTACATTTTACTTTGATGGTGAACGTGATATTTTTTTTGTTAAGATTATTTTTATATATTTTTTTGGGATAAGCAATTTTAAGTTGAGTTTATTTATAAGTGAACTTGACCTTCACTGTGAAAAGTGGAGGAATTTGATATTTTTGTTTTGCTGTTGTTGAGATAACTGCATTTTTTTAAAGAGAAAAAGTATTGTCCTTTTATCTTAAGGTATACGTACATAGATATTTACATAAGTACTTCTATCGGGCAAAAGTTATGAGAAGGAGAGAAAGTTGCTGCGTCGCAGGCTGAGACCCTTCACGGAATGTAAGTGAGTAAAAGAAATGGACTAAAGATTTTATACATGCTTCATATACTAATTAAGATGCTTGAGATGTAATTGAATGTTTGATTCAATGCCAAAGGTAGATATCACAGTCGTATAGGAGTCATAATTTAAGGCACTTATTGAATAAAGTTTGAAAATTGCCATAACTAGAAAAGCCTTTGACGGATTTTACATCATCATCATTCATATTCATGTATGGAGAAGCTCCTCGAGAAGATGGGTTTCCGGACGAATAATTCAAGAATGCCATTTCAACTAACTTACAAAAATTTTTTCTCGACGTAATCAATTTTTTTTTTTTAGATACTTATACTTCAAAAAAAGTTTATTACATTCCTGACTCACAAAAAAGAAGTAATTTTTGATGCTTACCAAAATCAGTATTCAGATTTACGAGATAAACAGGGTGTGCAGTGTCAGATTTTAAAGAAAACACATTTTTAATACAAAGTTTGTATTGTAATTTAAAAACAAAGAAATTTGGACTTTATTTTTTGAAAACCAATGACAGAGTGGCTGAGGAATCCTGGTATCTTCGGCTCAAATGTTTAGTTTGAGTTGTGTGTTGTTTTTTTTTTTTAACAATGGATTGTAACCCAACTGGTATTCTTAGTGTTGTTATTTTTTTGTGAATAACTTCCGCACTACATTCGTGGATGGATAAGTATATATAACCAGTATGAGCTTTGGCCCCATCTGGCTGAAACCTGAAACCACATGTGTCGATTGAATTAAGGGCTGGCCAAGATATCAGAAAAGTATTGGTATCGGTATAACCGAAATGATACCGAGACGATACCAGCTCTTAAGCATCCGAATCGATTCCGAGACAATACCGAGGTGATACCGTACTTTTTGTACCTTAATTTACTTAGACTATCGGTACTATCGCTTGGTATCGACAGAAAAAATGGATTTTTGAATCATAATTGTGTGATTTTTGAATATTATTATTAATTTGTTACAAATAACAATTTTTGTAATTGGTTTCTGGCGGAAGCGGTTCTAAAGATTTGGATGAAATTTTCACATTTTTTCTCTTTAGCAAGGAAAAGGTTTAAACCATGGTTTCAATTAGAACCACCCACTGCCACGCCCATTTTTCTTATTCTAGGTTATTAGTTTCTCTGAATACAACGATTTGGATGAAATTTTTAGACTTGTTTTTTTTTTAGCTAGAGGAAGTGCCTTTAATGAAATTTACTCACTGCAACGCCTTTTTTCTTATATCTTTGTTTCTTTTTATAAGCAGTTTTTTAGTTTGGTAGATCAAAAATATGAAACTAAGTCCTGCCTGCATTTTATTTTTGGCTGCGAATGAGATCTGGCCAAAACCAGACGAGACCGATACCGATACCGATACCGATACCGGAAGCGATACAGGAACCGATACCGATACCGAGACTGATACGAGACTTTGTTATACGAAACCGAGACGAGACTGAGTTATAAAAGGGCGAGATCGATACCGAGGCGATACTTTCAAAAGTATGATTTTGAAGAAAATTTAAAATAATACTCTTCTGTTTTAGTGGAGCGAATGAATTAAGCCCAACTGTTGTACTTGGGCGAAACGCAATATATGGAGTAGAGCTCACTTAAAATTCTTTATTTATACTTACAAAAGTATCGTTTGGTTTGATTATGAACTATTCTGCAGTAGGCAAGGTTGGCAAAGAGTGGTTGCATATCACACTTAGTGGACCCAGCTCCCATAGGTAGGTACTTATTTCATTGTTCGTTCAATCAAGTCAATTTATTTTGTTACCAATCTCACTCCCCGGCTGACTGTCGGAGAGTCAGAAAATGTTTACTGATTTTTCACAAACTGTAGTAGTCCCGGGATTTTGAACGTAGCTTACAATATCTTGTTTAAAAAATAGAATGATACATATATAAAATTCAACTGATATTCCTTAAACCAAATTGAAATCCTGCGTACGACCTTGGTTCAAGTCTAATAAAGGCATTTATCATGTCGGATTATCTCTCCAAACTTCCAAATGGAATTTTTTTTGTTGTGGCTATCGGAATAGGTGCATTCTTTGAAGCTTTATTTTGTGTTAACCTTGTAGCTCTGAATTTTACTACCCGAGACTGATTGAAATTGATCGATTGTCCATCACTTAATCGACGATTTAACCGACGCCGACCCTTCTTCAGCGCAAAAAATTAGTTGACATATTAACATCGACGGTAAAAGTACTCCAGTGCATATTGGAATAACCAATACAAAACTTTTATAAATAATAAAAAAAAAAAAAAAAAATGGGTGGCGCAACAGCTCGTGGAGAACCAGGGCCTAGAGACTTACAACTCTCAACCATTCCTGTGTGCGTGTTGTTGGCAGGAATGGAGGAGACCTACAGTTTTTTGCCGAGTCCGAACGGCTAAGTGAGCAGCACTTATTCATGACAAGTATACTCTTGGAGGATTTGTCAGTTCCTCGCAAGAGGCAGTTCCTCGGATAAAACATTTCTGTTTTTAGGTGGCACGGTGGGTTTATAAATAATAAACGTGCCTAACTGATGCAGTTGTAGGATGTAGTTGTAAAATGTAGCTGATGTAGTAGCGCTGAAATAGGCCACTGGTCAAAAGCCTTTTAAAGGTAACTAAGAGTGCTCGAAGTATATCAATGAACTTCTTAAACACACATTCCTGGCCTGGAAAATTTTAAGACGAAGGAAATAATATCAAGCTTTTCAAATTATCATAACAAAGAGTTTCTAGAAATCTAAAGAAACGAAAGATGAAGCTCATGAAAATTGAAACACCACTTAATTTCATCTTCATCTTAAAACATCTGCTTAGTATTAAATAAATGTTTATTTGTATTTTTTCAAAACTTTTGTCAGATGGAACTATAACTAACTCTGTCTAACTTATTTTTATCATCTACATATAGAAAAACCATAAAATCAAAATTTAATTTCATTTTGATTAAAAAACAATATCTATTAGGGGTCACTTCATTTACATAGCAAAAAAAAAAAAAAAGACAAACAAAAACGTTTTATAAATTGCTAAAGAGCTCTGAACCCTTCTTAAACACATACAAAAAAAACGTATTAGGAAAAAAAAAATGATATAGGTACCACACATGGCTTGAAAAACATTATACTCATAATGATTTTTTTTTTCTCCTGATTCTGACTCCCTGCCGAACTCAAAATCATTTAAGACTCCGTTGGTAACGATAAACATATGGAATTTTCATATCGCATTACATACCAGGCCAGGCAGTATTCTACCTCTATATCCAATTCAATCCAACTAACCCAACCCAAACTCTCTCTCGTCCAATTCTCAGATTCAAAAACGAGTAACACCATCTCGAAAACCCACAGTGACTTTTGAGGAAAAAAAAGGCAAAACTGATTATTCGAGTGCGCCGACAATGCACTCTCATCTCGATTATAGGAGGTCGTTGAGGTACCTCGGCTGTCGGTTGCATTCGTGCAGGCAAACACCATCGATTTCCATATGTATACTTATGAACGGTACCCCACGTACAATACTTCCACATGTGCGTAAATGATTTTTTTTTCTTGTGTGTTGTTTTCAACTCATCCAACGAAGCATTTCTTCCTTTTGCCATCAGTAGCACGGTAGTTGCAGTTGTTGGATTGCACACTTTAGTTTATGGGTTTACTGGTACATGCAATATAGAGGAAAGAGAAGTCCCTGGTCCCTGGAAAGAAGATAATGTTTTTTTTGGCACAATATGGACCCGATGTGCAACACATGTGGACGCAAGCGCACAGGATACCACATACTATCTACTCAAAACAATGCATGCGAATGATTTGGAAGGTTGTTGAAGAAATAACGATTACATTATTTTGAAATTAAAATATTGAACAGAAATTGTTAGAGTTTCAGAAGAAACAGTTAGTGTTCTTTTATTCTGTTGAAAACGAAGGCCAATCAGCTAGCCTATTGGAATTATCATATTTTTATGCTGAAGGCCAGCTATACGTATTTTGAAGAAAATTTCCCTTTTTTCTGTAACAGGAGCCAGGCTGACGGTTTGATTCCTGTGAAAAAAAATTGTGTTGACCACTGACTGCTATTATAATAATTGATTAGCTCGATACTCATAAAAATGTTCTTTTCCGTCCAATTGCAGTCTTGGAAAAAGTTTTTCAAACCCAAACTTTGACAAATTTATCAAAAATTCTTAAGGTTAATATCGGTTTCCTAATAATGCCTAAAGTACTTGTGTACTTTGAGGTGTCCTCACTTTTTACCATTAAGTATTATTGCTGCATTGAAGGACTCTAATTCAAAATATTCTTTTTAATTTGTTATTTAGTCGGAAGCTCAGAAGACGAAATTTCTACATATATGTACATTGTACATAGTGTATGGGTAGATTCACTAAAATTTCCCTTTTACATTAGCCGAGTTTTTTAGTGCACTTTTATACCCGCTTTAAAAAATATAGTATGTAAAAAACAACAACCATTTGGTATAGTTCCGTAATCTTGTTGTATTTTGAATTTTCTTAAATCGAAGATAAAAATACAATAAAAACAAAGCTATCGTATTATTCTTATAATACTTCGCTGGTGATTAGTTAAATTGATCAATCATCAAGTGAACAAATAAAATGATTTAATTTGAATGTTTGAGTCAGTATTAAAAATTTGTTAAACTAAAAAAAATAAAATGCACGACTGGGTCGCAAGTACTTGTTCTTATGTTCAAGACACTGCAGGTTTAAGAAAATTGTTTATAAAAACATGGAAATTATAAGAGACAAATGTAGAGAAGCATTTAAATGTCGTATTTGAATTGGCCAAAACAACTCTTTTAACAGTTTGAGGTGAAAAACAAGAATATGAATCATTGAATATGATTGTATGGGCAAAAAAAAAATTAAAATCGTTGGAGTGGTTTTTTAAAAAAATAATTTTTATATATAAAATTCTTAAAACATTTTTAAGAACAAATTTTTGTATGCAAATCTGAATTATATATTTATGTTCATATAAAAATAAAATTTGAAAACAAATTGTCAACCCGTTTTTGAGATATCGAATTTTCAAAAAAAAAATTGAAACTTTTTTTAAAAATCCAAAAACTTTTTTTTGAAAACTTTGATATGCAGTATTATTTAATCTTATCTGAAATTTGTATTTAAGAAATTTCATCGAAATCCGTTAAGCCGATAACGAGAAAATTCAAAATAAAAAATACGTTCTATGACAGGTACTATTAATAGTTGCTAAGTGTAAAATTTAATATTTTTTGGTAGTAGATCTTACTAAATTAAATATATGAAAAAAGTTTAATCAAAATCGTAGGAGTCGTTTTTAAGCAAAAAAAATATTTTTCTTTGCGGTTTTTTAACTTTTGTATGGAAGGTACCGTTATTTTTTCATAAATGTAAAATTTTTTCTAAAAATATTTTAGAGAGTACTAAAATAGTCTTAAATATCGAGTTTCAAAAAAATCGATCATATATCGTTTTCGAAATATTTGATTTTCCAAAAAAAAAAAATTGAAACATTTTTTAAAAATCCAAAAAATATTTTTTCAAAAATTTTGGTACATAAAACTATTTAAATTTTTTGGAAGCTTCTGTATAAAAAAATAATTGAAATCAGACGTACCGTTTTGATGAAAATCAAAAATTAAAAAAATGGTTCTTTGGGAGGTACCATTAATAACCATTTTCTTTACTAAAACAAATTTATTGAATTTTTTTTAGAAAAGTTGTCGAGCCGTTTTTGGGAAAAAAGCGATTATGTAAAATTGACTAAAAAAAATGTATGGCAGGTTTCGTTATTTTTGGTTCTAAAAAAAATATGAAAAAAACGTGTGGGCATAATCACCAAAAACCAATCGAGCCGTTTAGGCTGTAGACGAACAGACAGACAGACAGACAGACAGACAGAATTGTGCCACCCACTTTTTTGGTTTTTTCTATCATCGTAATATCATGTTTGATTGTTATCTCAATTTTTTTTTTTTGCACGAATCCAAAACTTGCCTTATATCACCTATAATCGCAAGTAAAAATCAACACACTCGGTTTCAAAAAACCGTCTTGGTTAAAAGCTCAAAATCGAAAGTATTTACATGTTTGTTGGTGTTTTTCTTAACAAAAAATATCACCTACCTGTAGTGATTGACAGACTTTTTTTTTATAGAAATGACAATAACTGTTTGCCTGAAAAATTAAATATTGTTTAACGAGTTATTAAATTTGAATTTTTAATTTTTTTAAGAGTCGAAAAAAAACGGTATACTTTGCAATCAATTTTGTCTAGTTTTAAGAAATGTTTTATTTTACTCGTACAGTTCCTACGATATTTTGTATAAAAAATATATAAAATTCAAATTCAGTCCATTACCTTAAGGTTAATGTATAATCTAATTTTTGTAACAAAATAAAAGCGGTACGGCTTCTACAGAACCGTCTTTTTAGATAGATATTTTTTAATAATTTATTTATTTAATTTTCAATTGTAGATTGCATTTGAAGGAAAACTATAATTCAAACCTTCATCGTATATATGTAAGAAAAAACTTAAAAACTGAGGGAATTCGGAGTTAATATTTGTTTAATTAATTAATAAATGAATATTTAATCTAAATTAATTAATTAAAAAATATGTTTACGAATTAACAATTAAATCTACAATGTTTAAATTTAGTAAAAAAAAATAAACTTAAATAAATAAATATTTAAATTAATAAACAACAACAAATAATAATCAATAAATTATTTAATAGATACAATAAAGTTATGATTACAAAAATAAATAAATACTTTAATAAATAAAAATAAAAAAAACAGTTAATTTCATAATAAATAAATTAATAAGCTAACAAATAAATTAAAAACAGAATAATTTAATAAATAGCATGTTAATAAATAAATTTATAAACAACCAAAAATAAATAAATAAATAATTTAATAAATACAAAATTCAAAAATAAATAAATAAAATAATAAATAGATAATTACGGAAATGTATAAACAATGAGAAAAAAACATAACATTTTACTGACTTAATAAATTGTGTATTAATACATTTTTGGAGTCACTAAACTATATTTTTGTAAATTTTCACAAAAGTATCAAAATTAAAAACTTTGATATTTGTCACTAATAGGGTTTTTGGGCTTGAAACACTTTCCAGAAAACTATGTATTATTTTAGTGGGTACTAATTAACCGATACAATTAATTCATAGGAAGGTATTTAGATATCTATACAAAAATTATTCTATAGTTCTGATTCGTTTAAAAGATTTGTTGAGTTTCACATTCCTTTGCAGCTTGGATTTTGAAACCAAAATAAATACACTACGAGGAACGCAAAAGTGTGTCCCTTAAAAACACAACTAATAAATTTTGTTTTCTAACTGCGTAGGTATGTTTTCTTCTAAAGACCAAAGAAAACTAACTATCTACTGATGCGAATTTTCAAGTTATGAAAATGTCAACATTATGCAAGTTTGCATAATAAGATAATCTTAAGATCTCTTAAGTGATATATACATAGAAACACATCTATGAAAATTCCAGTTACTTCACTATAGAAAAAAAAATAAAATAATCTCAAGGTTTATCTAGTTCGCTGACTTCTATTGTACCTACCTACTTCAAGAGGCCAAATCTAACCTCATTCAAAATTCAAACAAACCAACGAGAAGTGTCAATCACTACAATTGCATGTTAATCATTTGCACACTTTTGTATACATAGGTACACACAATAATAAATTACTCTCCATTTATAATTTCATCTTTAAGAAAATCATAACAGTGCATGGCAAAGCGAGACTATAACATGACTGTCGATTATAATTTTTTCCAAAATACAATAAAGCGTCATCATTCTGCATAAACATCAGCCGACCTGTCTTACCCTCATATCAACTTTCATTTCGATACAAAAAAAATACTACCCCCCCCCCGCCCCCACCCCGCATACAACCACATCAACATCGAATTTTCGAATTTCGAAAAATACAAGTATTCTGTGTGTGGGTTAGAACTAAGTAAGAAAGAAAAAAAAAATTAGGGGCGCATGCTCCCTCTCTGTAACATCTTAATCATATGACACGAGCTATAGAAGCACCTACAATAGCAAAGCTCAATTTAAAAGCTTTTTTACTCGCTGCTCCAGATTAGTAGTCAGAATAACACAAACACAAAATGTGACTCAACTACTGTGTGCAATACCACCCTCTCTCGGGGGTTAACAAAAAGGGGAGCCAACAACCAACTACTTAAACTTATACACATTTCTCTGATAAAGCGATGACTTCTGCGGGACGGGAAGGCTCTCAATCTTCTCAAGTCACATATGTTCTGAGGTTCTGCTGGCTCGCAAAATACCAAAACATCTTGTTGCTGTTTTGTATGTGTATCTGCTACTGGTACTGCTGCTCCAACTTCCCTTTCGATTTCATTTTTCTTCCGATGCTTTTGAGTACTAGTATACTCGCTCTTTCCTTCGCACCATGATTATCATCTGTCAGAATGTATCTGAGGGTATACTAAAATGCCAGAGAACATCTATACCTACTAGGCGCATACTCGACAAAATACCAACCAATACTTAAAACAAAAAGAAAAAAACAATATGTTTTTGGAAAACCATCCACATATGTGCGGTCTTTTCTTCTGTGTTTTGAACACATTTTCTGATTTTTTCGGCACCACAACACCAACACCGGGGCAATACCGATTTTGTATCTGTGTGTTTTTTAGAAGTATCTATGTGAATGTCGCCGTCGCCGCACACGCTAGGGAGTCCAAATCGAAGTTTAAATTACATTTAGAACCATACCGAAAGTTTCCGTTCTTGAATGCATATACGCACTCTGTTTGTCGTCTCGTCTCGTTTCGTATCGGCCGTTTTCGTGACGGAAAATTTCAAAAATACACAAAAGCAAATTTTTAAAATAGAAAATTGAATATTTTCTGAGCGACAAAACTGTTTTGTGTGAAGCATTCTTTAACCTAAAAGGATCTTTCAAAAAAGGAATATCGTTATTTTTTTACGTTGATAAATTAACGATACAAAAACCGTCGATAGTTCACCGTCATCGACATGCACACGAAAACTTTCGGTACATAAAAAAAACGTCGGGAAATGTTAATATTCAAAAAACAATAGAACAGAAAAAAAATCTATTTGACAAAATAACGGTATAATATTAATTTTCGCATTTATACCTGAAACACACATCACACTAACCGATGACCGCAACAGTGTTATCAGTCAAAACTCATTGAAATCGATAACACATTTTCGTTTAAATCGCTGGACATTTATAATACAATGAAATCGAAAGTGATAAACGTGAATTTTTGCGCGCCAAAGGACTTCAATTAAAGAAAAAAAAAGAGATTCCAATCAATGTCTATTATCATTTTTGTTAAGTGTAAGAAAAAATAATATTTAATCAACAAAAACAAAAGCCAACAAACAACAACCAAAAAAAAATATTAATAAATATTCAAATGAACCTTCAAATAATAAAAGAAACAAGAACTCAACCAGCTTTATCTCTCTTCTCCCTTGTTGGCAAAATAAAAATTAAATACACACAATAAAAAAAAAAAAAAATAACAGCGTTATCGCGAAAGCAACAATTTTTTTTTTTGTTAATTTCTTCGTTTTTTTATTGATAAAATAATTATTGTAGACGAAACAAATTTTGCAGTGTTAAACAAAAAAAAACAAGATTATGAAATGAATAAAGTAACTTGTTGAATGTGGAGAGAAGAAGAAAAAACAAACAAAATTTTTATAAAAAATTATGTGTACAATGACTGATGTCAAGACATATTTACTGTTTTTAACAATTTATTGTAAAATAAGTGACTGCAACTGTTAATAAATTAACGTCCATATTAATTAAAAAAAAATATACCTTTACCTACTTTACTGGATAAAATATTTATAGACAATTTTTTGGAAGAATTTTTGAATAGAAATATTGACGGATAACTAAATTTCAAACAATTTTAAGAAAAAGGGTGAGTTTTCATTTTGTGAAAAAATTTGTTGTTTATAAGAAACAATTAATTTAATATTATTGACAATAGGTATAGCTTTACAAATAATATTAGGATATTTTAATCGAATCAGAAGCTTGAAGAATGGAATTAGTTTTATAGGCTCAGCCAAAACTCCTTACTACGATATTTGAAGCGTATGGCTAGACATATTGCCACCCAGCTTTGGTAAAAACAATCAATAAACTGAACATGCATAATATTTGCACATATCGAAGGTTATTAATTTTTGGTTCTTGTTCCCTTTTCCAAACTTCTCATGTATTTGATAGATAATAAATAAAAAAAAAAAACAATAATTTGCGAATAAAAATAGTTTTCAATTTATAAAATTATTTATTTATGTTGACGGAATAAAATATTATATTCCTTATTTTGTTTAGAGTGGTAGGTATGAACTGTTGATTCTTTCTTATAAAAGTAACTTTGGTCTTCTTGTAGTATAAATAGATCAAATAATAAACAATTAATACACAGAGCTTGATAGGATAATGTCGACGTTAGGCATTTTACATTCATGCGGTACGGCTATAGAATGATTCACTACTCAAGAGTTAACCCAAAATCTTGTAAACAAATTTTATAAATTTAAGTTGAAAAATAAAAAGATATTTAGAAGAAGAAGAATATTTCAATTTAAAGAGAAGTTATTAAGAGCGTATTTCAATATTTATTGTTACTATTGAAAATATTCGAAATAAACATTTTACATTTGCTTATTCGCCGTATATTCCGAATAAAACATTTTGTTGTTTTTTTTTCTTTCTAGAATATGTATTTGTATTTGGAATACATTCTTTCGTGTTGAGAGTGAAATGGGAGGAATATTAGTTTCGTTCAATGCAAATTATGTTCCCTTTTTAAATATTTTCTTTTCTTACAAATTTTGCATACCTAATTGTTATTTATTTGAAAAAAAACAAACATTGGAAGGGTCCAGGAGAAAAACGGCTTTACACTTGGGTTTGATTCCGAGAGAAATGAAATGAAAATGTAAGTTCATTAATAAAAACGCTTAATTCAATAGAAAAGTAATTAAAGAAACAATATATTTTGTCAAGAACAAAAACTCAATTAAACAAACATAATTGATAATACAGTGATATAGGCCAAATGGTTCTTAAACGGTAGGTCCAAAATATATAGAACGTAAGTACTTAGTTCTTCTTTTTTATGTTTCTTATGAAAGAATCGGACATGGTAACTAGGAATGGTTTTTTGCTTTTCATTCAGACATCTTTAGATTTTGAAAAAATAATTTTCACAAGTACAACAAAATAATTTTCACAAGCGCGACCTTGGACCGTCCAATTTTTTTTGGCAGAACTTCAACCCGAAGTATGTATTTAGAATTTTGCTGTTTTTTTTTTAATTGCTAAGCTAGGTATAACAACAGGTTTTTTTTAAGTATTTTTCTAGAAAGTGCCATCTTGCGAGTCTATTTTTTTTAAGTTGATCTAAGCCGTTAATCCCCTGGACTCTTAATTTGCATCTATAATGAAAATTTACATCCATTTTGTTTTTAGGAGAAAATTATCAAAATTTTGCCATGTGAAAGAGGCTATTTCTGGTGAGATGGTCGTGAGGATTGTCGAAAAATGACACATTCCATCGTGAATAGGTCTGGTCTCTCGTGCAACTTGAGGTCCGTTGAAAGTCTCTACATAATTTGCGACGTCTAATGTTAATTACCCCTTTTCGTTCAATAACTGATTAATTATTTTCTTATTTTGATTATTTATTCCATCTATTCTTTATTTTCTACTTCTTTTCCGAAGTAAATGAAGACGTTCCCTTTAATGCTGTAAGAACTAACGTCTTGGAGTTTCAGATACAATCAAAAAACACGCACTTTTTGTCTCCACTGGAAGATACCCTAACCGTTATCTTTTTTTTCTAAATCGTTCCATGTATCGATTCGGTTTCTCAGACACCTACAATACAAGATGGCATTATAATCTCATTTTTGACAGAAATTGACTTTGATCGTATTTTCCCGCAGCCCTTCATTTTCAAAACTACTCATAGACTTTGATTAAAATTGTCACTTGTGGTATGTTCATTATGCGAATAACATTTTCGACTTAGAGCCAATTTTTCAGTGTGAGATCATCCTAGTTAGTTAACTCCAGAAATATGTTTTTCAGTCAATGGAAAACCTAGGTTAACTCCGAGTTAACTCACCTAATTTGTTGCGTTAACTCAAGGACCAAATTGAGGGCCTTAAACGCTGTGGTGCCATGTCGATTTCGATTAAGTGAAAAGCGTAGAAGGGTGATATCCGTATAGTGGCACATTGATTTCAATAGATTTTTGACAACTGAAATATAAGTTAATCAGCTGCAAAGCTGTTCCTGAGTAAACTCAGAGTTAATTTATTTTCAGGATTAGGTAATTCTGATATAACTCGGAGCTATCACTGAACTGAAAAACTGGCCGTTTATGTTGAAATATCTTTTTAATGTTATTTTTATTTTACAAAAATGTTCTTATATTACAATGGCTTGTCAAAATTTAGCAAAATGTTTGAGCACATAATTTTAACGAACTAAAGTAATGTAACATGCCAACATTCTCGAAAAAATAGAATCAACAACAGAACCCTGTTTCTGGATAAAGTACCGGGCATCAGTTTTGTAGCTTGTACTTGGTACATTTCGTTTCATAATCAAGCAGCAGAAAAGTACAAACTTAAAGTAGTATAATCAAAAGTACAAGAACATTTTAAAATGTTGTACAATGAGGTTTCATAAATGGTCACTAATATTTATTTCAAATTCAACTTCTTTCGTGCTAAAACAAAAAACATTTTATTAACCTTACTCCAATAAATACAAAATTAAGGCTTGTCAAAACCTTATTCATTCCCATCATTGATTACTCTACTGCGGTGTACTGTAAACTTGACTCCCACTCCAAACACAAGCTGCTTGTAGCCTTTAACGATGCAATCAGGTACGTTTATGGACTGCGTCGATATGATCATATAACGCACTACCATACTCTGGTACTTGGTTGCACTTTTCAACAGTTTCTAGACCTGAGATGTTGCCAATTCATGCACAGCCTTGTATATAATAGCTCTCCAGCATACCTCTTCGAAAAACTACAATTCTCCCAATCAACCAGAACCTGCAATTTGATTATGCCCTCGTTTAATTACTTAAACTCCTCGCGCCTCTTCTTCATCCATGCTACCAGACTTTGGAACTCACTTCCCCCCACGATAAAACAAATAATAAGCGGTTACAAAATCAAAAACTTAGTAATACAGTATTTGTAAATTATTTATTCAACAACAACTATGCTTCTTAATACTTTCTTCTTCTATCTATTTCTTTATTTTATATCTATTTTGCATATTTATTATATCAATATTTAAAGTTTTGGTTTGTATAACTTTTATATAAATACTATTATTGCCATGTATAATTTTCCGAAAGCATGTACTATAAAAGACTACGTCTTATTTGTACTCTCCTATGTATACTTAAATAAATTGAATTGAATTGAATTGAATTGAATTGAATTAATGTAAAGTGAGTTGCTATTCAGCAGTGACTTAGCAAAGGGAGATCAAGTCATAAGCAACTTCAATTTCCAAAGCGCCTTTAAATTCAAAGATAGTTTCAGAATGTCATCGGCCAATCTGAAAATGTTGTTGCTCAAAATTGAACCACTACTTTCAGACCCTGCAGCTAAAAGAGGAGAGGCACTTTTCACGCCACAAGAACACTACCCTGATTTGAAAATTGGCCATTAGGGACAACCGACAAACCGACTGAAGGCCACGAAACAACAAATAAAAGATGAAAATATTTCCTCTTTTAAATTATCTAAAACTGTAATGGCCAATTTCATAAACAAACACTAAAATTACTTTTATCTAAACTCCTTCTTAATTTTATCAGACATTTAAAATTTTTCAGTTTCACCAATGTAGAAAAGGGATATTCTAGGGATATTTTAATTTGACTGAGTTTGCTCACATCCCTGGATTAAAAAAAAAATAGGTTGTTTCCCTCGCATATGCGAAGTCTATGAGAAAAAGTGAAAAAGCATTATGGATGAGGGACAATTATTCTGACAGCAAAATATCAGCTGTTGTTGACTGGAATGGCTTAACAAAAAAAACTTTTAAAATTTAATGAGACAAAAAGGAGCTTTTAGTTTATAAGGGCATTTAAAATCTTCTTAAATATAAAAGCATTTAGTGGAACCAAAAAACATCATTTAAAGGCTAAAAGGCTTTTTAAATAATTAAAAGTCTTTCGTGAAATTGGCCATAAGACTAATGGAAAATTTCACGAAAGACTTTTAACTATTTTAAAAGCCATTAAGCTTTTAAATGATGTTTTTTGGTTGCACCAAAATGCTTTTAAATTTAAGAAGATTTTAAATGCCCTTGGTAAACTAAAATCTCGTTTTTGCCTCATTAAATTTTAAAGGTATTTTTCGGTAAGCCATTGCAGTCAACAACAGCTGTCAGAATAATTGTCCCCTCATCCATAATGCTTTTTCACTTTTTCTTATACACTTTGCATGTGCGAGGGAAACAACCTTCTATTTTTGTATCCAGGGATGTGGGGTAAACTCAATTAAATTAAAATTTCCCTAAAATATCCCTTTTCTACATTGGTGAAACTGAAAAATTTTAAGTGTCTGATAAAAGTTGCTGAACTAATAAAATAGGCGTGTTTTATTGGAATATAGCTAGCACAGTAAAATCCTGGAAAGTGGTGATAAATAAGTCAGTAAAAATGTTTCTTTGTTGTTGTTTGCCAAGGGAAATTTTACTGTGCTAGCTATGCATTTCCCAATAAAACACGACTAATATGTCCGTTCGTGTACTTCCCAAAACTAAGAATTTTATTTTTTTTATATGAGCTTTGACAGAACTTTGGCCTAAATTCTTAGAAGTTCGTAGTTTTGGGAGGTACGCGAACAGACATAATACTAGCGCTATTATGAAACAGGGCCCCGATATCGAATTTGTATAGAACTTTTTAACTTTTTTCACTCTTCCGTCAATTTTTTTTTACAATAATTCCAACAATTTTGATTGAACTTTTTACTTGTAGTCTGTTCAAGATATTTGTTTCAAAGTTTTAAGATTTTGCAGGAATGGCCAATTTTTATTCATGAATTTCTTGCTAAAACCTTGACATTTTTTGTCTACTTTGTTCACAGGTAGCATTTTGTTCCAAAAAAATATTTTTTATTTTTATAAACTGCGAGAAAATACTTTTTTCTCCTGTCGTTATTTTCAAAGCTCCCATATTTTACTGTCACGCTATGTAATGAAATTACAATTATTTTTCTAACGCACATTGACAGATGTTTTTTTTTTAAATGTGTATTAGATACATCATGGTGTTAGTATTATTTAACTTCAGTTAGCATATAGATATACTGGAAAAATTATTTAAATTTCGTGCTAATTATTGTACCTTACATACGTTTTTATTGTAACAATTCATTAGGAATAGTTAACTATGATTAGATATGATAATGATAGAGGAACAAATTACTATTGAATTTTTGGTTAACTATTATCAAAAGCAAGTTTTTTTGTGATGGAAATTTTTGGCTTGAAAACTCCATTAAATTGTTTTTTTTTATATAAAGGAGAATGGGCAAATTTGTATGAAACATGGGCGTGAGCGGCCAAGAATGATTTTGTTATTTTTGTATGTGTTTTAGTCCTACAATCACCGTGCAGAAATTTTTTCATTGTAGTGTACTTCAAAACCGAAAAAAATGCATTTTTGTTCTATGACTTTAATAAAGTTTTACTAAGTTTCTGGCTTCTGACCAATTCAAAACTAGAAAAAGAAAGTGGAGCAAGAAATGTAGACAGTCTCAAGAATATTTGTTTATAAAAATGGCCATATGTATAACATCATTAATAAGAACATTTACCATAAAACTATAATATTACAATCCTCACAATATTAAAAAATCTTGAGTAAAATAATATGTTTAAAAAAATTACACAGTTGTTGAAATACTACATACGTATTTCGTATTTGGGTCTGTTTAAACCCGTAATGCGTCCTTGGGATATTCTGAAACCCCGTTAAACACACTAATACAGTATCAGTAGACGTTATAAAGTTAGAAAAGAGCATTACATCCACTAAAAATATAATAACTATGCAATATTGCTCAATGCAATTGCATTACATAAACATTGAAATATATTCTTTTCTAAATGAAATGCAATGTAACGTCCATAGTGAAAGTTGTTCCTGAGTAGCATACCTTTCATTTGACACTAATTTCATTAATGGCCGCTTACGCCCAAAAATGCCCATTCTCCTTTAGTTTCACGTTTAATTCAAGTACGTACTCTATCTAAATGAGTATAAACTGACGCTGACACCTTGCAAACAAAAATGTTTTTCTGTTTAGTTAAATCAACTTTTAAGACAGTTATATTAAGTAATAATTGATAGGTACTATGATCAATATGATTGAGTCGCAAAGAACTGTGAATGATTAAAATAAAAAAATTTAAAAACGTTAGACTCTTAACTTAGATTTAAAAATTTTCAGCACCTACATACATATATTTGATGTTTTTTTTTTAACAAACAATCAATTAATACAGTAATGTAATGCTTTTTATTTTATGTTGAAGTCTTTTTCGAACCTTTTATTTTCTTTGCTTCTCAAAATCTATTCAAAAGTTTCACTTATTAATATCACAATTGTTTTGATTGTTTGTTTTTCTAACTGTTTGAAGAATTTTTGTTTTGAGATTCTACTTAGCAAATAATAAAAAATATTTGTCAACTACTGTCAGTTTAATCACGTCAGAAACAATGCTAATAAAAAAATGTATAATAATAAACTATGATTGGTATAACATAATTTTTTGTTTAGTTTTGCGTCACTTACAAAAAAAAAAAAACATTACAAATTTTAAACAAGTAATATGTTTTGAAACGGAATAAGTTTCTGAGTTATTTATAAACAACAAACATTAACACCAACCATACCTGCTTAACATTGCAGTTCATTCCAGATGTCAATATTTTGTTGAATATTACCAAACAAACTCATTTTAACTGACAACCAGTTTTTAGATTACAGACTTCTGCGTCACAAAATAAAAAAACATTTTGCATTAAAAAAAACAAGTTCTAGTACATAAGTACATAAATGATGAAAGTGAAAACGACTTAGATCGTGGCTTAAATCTAAATTTTCTTCAAAGTAGGTATTAATATTTTATACAGCCTTATAAACGTGAAAATGTTATATAAATAAAAGTTATATGATGTTAAATAGAGCCATTTTAAGCTTAACACGGTTGAAACGTAATAGATACATTATTTGACTCAAGGGCATTGCGTTTAGGATTGAATGGTAAATGTAATAGATTTCTCTTTTTGGTACTATATTTGACCAAAAAGCATTGTTACTAAAATGGATCGTTTAATGAATAAGGAGTAACGCAACGTTGAATAGACCCTAAATAAGGACTTATACTCTGCGTGAGTGTAAAAACATCTCTTACCCATTGAGAGGTGTTGTAGGGAATTCTAATGTATACGCCTGATAGCGTTCCTACCGGTGCACTCGTACTACTGAATTCCACAGACTGTTTAACCTCAATAAAATCGATCTATATAACCATGTTTTTGAAAGATTCTGCTCTTAAACAGAAGTGGAATCAAATATTTGAACTGTTCAACACATATTTTAACGAAAAACAATAGTTCATTGCAATATCGATATGAGTTTTAGTGTAAAAGATTTAACATAAATATCGTGATACGTTAGGTAACCTCAAATAGAGTGAAAAATGGAATGTGTACTGATTTGTTGCATTTCCACATCACATAATAAGCATTTTTACGTTATGTTTTTTTTTATTCTTCCTCAAAAAATTTAAATAGTATTTCTTCTTACAAAATATTTAGTGATAGTCATCAAGTTTATGTTTAAATTGATCATTGTTTTAAAATACTGTGCTCTTTAAGCCAATAGTTTAACGTTAAATCACAACTTCAACTCCAATTCATCCTCAAACTTTGCTTCAATTCTTATTCAATAATGTATTATGATTTTCAGGTTATGCCTTAAAATTTAAAACCCAGGTTATCTTACTTTTATAAAATTGCAAAAAAACAAGTTAATAAAAATCACCATTAGTTTTTCTATACAACACGCCAATTATTATCAGAAACTTTAGATTTCAATTTTGTTTTAACATTTTTTTATACCTCACATTTTATGACTTCACAACAAAAAAAACACAACTAAAACAATATAGTTTGCAAATTTTGTTATTTTTTGATAAGAAGCATTCAGGCAACGCAAACGTTCAAAGGTATAAATTATTGTGATAGCATTTCTTATTCTATAACCTTGACTTCACTATCATTTTCATAAATAATAAATAAATTAATAAAACTCGAATAAATATTTAATTATATGATCACTATTAATCGCAAAACATACACAAAATATGATTACTTCCTCCGCTCCCTCTCGGAAAGAAATGTTTTTGAATTGAATACTATAACTTTCACTCTCCATTCGCTTGATAAGAAGAGTCTTAATTTTGCAATGTTTGATTATAAAAATATAAAATTATATACTTCCCTTTCATAAAAAAAAAAATACAATAAAAAGGGAAACCAACTTTTGCATAACCAGATAACTTTTTCTTCCCCTCTCAACGATAACGATAAAAACAATGTTATCATTTTTTGCCTTTAGGTTTAAATTTTTATCTGTAAATGATAAGATTTTGATAGACACAAAATAATAAGGGTATAAGTTCTTAACCAAAATAAAAAAAAGAATAAGCTCAAATGCTTATAATCTGAAGTTTTATTGATTCATGGGAATTTCTCAGAAACATAAAAAAAAAACACATTATCTCAATCGATTGGCACTTTAAAATTTTAGAAATTAATTATATATAGGTGTGTTGAAGTGGGCGTGACGTTAAATTTCTATACAAGAAACGAGACGATCTGTTTTTTTTTTTTTGTTGGTTTTACTTAAATTGAATGCATTTAAACAACAAAAATGAGTTACAAAGACATTTAATAAAATAAAACAAACAGCAAACAATAGTATCAGCCATGTTAGGTAAATTGTTATTTTTTTGTCTTTAAATGGTTTCCAAAAAAAAAAACTAGCAGACATGGTCTGTCTTTGACTATTAAATCAGGTGAAAATGTTTCTAGCACGTTTAGGTGTTATTGACACTTGATTCAAAAACAGATGGTGCTCGTTTTGAGTTAGTATCTACTTTAACAAAAAAGAATTGAGGAATAATAAACAAAACAATGAAATGTTTAAGAACTTCATTACACATTTCAATTTTTGAATTCAGCAGAAACAATCTTTAATTTTTTAATGGATTCAATAAATTAACTTACAAAAACTTTAACTGAATTAAAAAGAAATAAAATTTTACACCTTGTGAAAAAGAATAATAAATAAGCAACAACACAAAATTTCAAAATAAATCACATTTTTCCCACAGATTTATATTGAAAACTTTCAACTGTGCAACTAATTATAATTGATGTATGTTTGTGCTATATGCTTGTGTTCTTATTTTTAAAAGTAAAATAAAATTTGTCTTTTATATTTCGATGTTTCATTCATTCATTTATTCATTCAACGCAAATTTAATTAGCTTTGCTCTGACAGAAAATGCAATTTTATGATAAATCTAAAAAAACACAAACTTTGTGATACCTACGAGTAATTAAAATGAATTAATAAATATTTTATGCATTTTATTTATTTATACTCGTATCTGTACGTATGTATTTACATATATATTATTAATATGATTTCAATCATAATTAAGTCGATATATGTACATAAATGTGAATGTAGCTTGTGATATCCTTAAATAAGTTTTTTCTGTTCAAAATAAAAGTAAAATAACCCAATATTTTAATTGACTATAATTTTTCGTTTGGTTGTGTCTAAAAATATTTCTATATTCGTGTTGTGTTAGTAAAAAAAAAAAATACTTTTTAACAAAACTTTTATAGTGCATTTCTTGAAATTGCATTCAATGTGAGGAGGATTTATTTTAACCGTCCGTTGACTTTTTACGATCTTAAATTGCTCGAATATAAGCTTTACATTAAGGCTGTGAGTGCACAACTCCCTTATTTGAATATGTTGTAATTTTATCCTTTGTTTTTACTTGCGATGTATAGGTACTTAAGGCAAGTTATGCATTCGTAAAACAAAAATTAACTCAAGATTTTGATAAAAATTGTCATTACGATGATAGGGAAGACGAAAAAGTGGGTCTTACAATTTTGTCTGTCTGTCTGTCTTTTTGGCTACAGCCTAAACGACTGGATCGATTTTTTTCGAAACTTCCAAAATAGTGGTATTTGGTGATTCTGCCTACAATATTTTTTCATTTTTTTTTTATAACCAAAAATAACGTAACCTGCCATACAATTCTTTTTAGCCATTTTACAAAATCTCATTTTTCTCAAAAATGACTCAACAACTTTTCTTAAAAAAAAAAAATTTATAGATTTCTTTTAGTAAAGGCTACCTTTAAATAGGTAACCATTTTCAAAAAATGGTTATTTATGGTGCTTCCCAACCATTTGTTTTCAATAATTTTTTGTATACAGAAACTTTCCTTCCATACAAAAGTTAAAAAACCATTATGGAAAGTATTCTTTTTCTCAAAAACGGCTCCTGTGATTTTGATTAAACTTTTTTGTGCGATCTACTACAAAAAATATAAGATTTGACACTCGTCAACTATCAGTTGTACCTACCTCTCATAGAATATTTTGTTTTTATTTTGAATCTTCTCATTATTAGCTTGACGGATTTAGATAGAATTTCTTATATACAAATTTCAAATACACGGAAAGAATTCTTGAATCAGATCACGATAAATGAGCTGCAAATTACGAAAAATGAATCCTGATTTAAACCTTGGCTTGGGATATCGTAATTTACGACTATTTGTTTGCAATTAGCAGAACTGAGAAAAAATGAAGATCAATTATTCTATCAAGAGAAAACAAAAATTGCGAACGACAAATCGCAATTTGATCCAAATATTCCTATATCCTATATGGCACAATTTGTAAATTAACAAAAAAGATTTGTGATCACCACTTTTATTTCGTGAAATTGCCAATCAACCCTTCATTTTGCAGGTATAAGCATTTAATTAAATTTATTTGAAGTAAATACCTTACGCTGCCTCTACTGCAAATCACGAAGGAACAAATTTTGTAAATTGCTACGTTTCGAATGTTAAATTAACAGTTTTTGTAATAATTTGGGATCAAAATGCCTTAAATTACGAATAAAACATGATTCGTAAATTGCAACTACTGCTAATTTTTCAATTGGTGATTTTTCAATTCTTTTCGTGTAGGTTTAAATTATATTGCATATTAGAATTTTCAAAAAATAAATTTTTTTAATTTAAAAAAAGTTTCAAATTATTATTTTTTGAAAATTCAATACTTCAAAAACGGGTTGACAATGTTTTTTTTAAATTTTATTTTTATAAGCACATAAATATTACTTAAAATTTGCATACCAAAATTTTTCCTTAAAAATGTTAATTTGATTATTTTTTTTTTAAACCGCTCCAACGATTTTTAATTTTTTTTCCATACTGATTGTATTCAATCAAGAATTAAAATGACTTCACCTCAAACTATTAAAAGAGTTGTTTAAGCTAGTTTAAATATCGTTTTTTTCTCATAATTTCCATCTCTTCCTTATATATTTACAATTTTCTAAATCCCTCAGCCTCTTGAACATGTGTACGTGTACGTGTGACCCGGTCGTGCATTTTATTTCTTATACGTAAGTGATCATCTTGGGCATAGTGGCTTTTCAAAGAGGTGACAAAACCATTCTGAAAATATGTATTGTGTATGTATCTAGGACTAATATATGCTAAATCCAATATTATAACAAAAAAGGCTGACAACTTTGTAGGAGGTCAAATTCGATTGCCAAAATTTAAAAATTCAAGATTTTTTGTCCGAAAATTTCTTATTTAAAAATTCTAACCATAATTCCAAAATTTTGAATCACAAAATTCTGTGTTTCAAAATTTTGTAATTTATACAAGATTTTTTTTAATGCAGAATTGTGTTTCTTTAATAAATAATACAGAATAAAGATTAGGTAAAAATTGCACAAAATAGGTTTTCATTGAAGCCGATTTGAGCTTCTACCTAACTAAAAGATAAATCTGCATCTGGGTCAATATTTCAAAACATTAATATTTTTCACTCCAAAGTGGACCCTCGCTGAAAAGAACCTATTTTGGTAGACGAACAATTATGTATCTTTATAACTCTATAATAACCACTTTAAAACAAGGAGTCATAACATTTGATCAAATCTAACGGTTTTGTATAAGTCAGGGAAATGATACTTGTATCAGGGGAATGAAAAATATTTATAATTTACTCCGTTGATTACCTAGATGGATATTTAATTTTGCGAATGGTTTCAGGAGTGTAAAGAAAAAAGAGAATAAATACTAACATTAAAAATAGCATCCACGATTTTGTTGCACGAACTTGCTCTCATGATTCAAGGATCTGGCGAGACTAAACATTTTATAGTAATAATCGTATTTTTTTATGATATTTTGACCGAGAAAATGTGATAAAAATTCAAAACTACTAAAAATACTGTAAATATGTTTAAATGTAATATTATTGATTCTTCTAGAGTTACCAAAACGCAATCAATCATTATAATGAAAACTTGAAAGTCAGGGGAATGACACAAAAAATGATGTTAGGGGAATGACTCCGAAGGGTGTTTTATGAGAATTAAATGGAGGTTATTAGAAAATTAGAGGTTTTATATTATTTTTAACGTAGGCCCTTGTAAGAGACACAGACGAGTAAAACTTTTTAATTTTTATACCACACGGTTTAGTAAAAAACACGCGTTAGAGGAATGACAATTTCGCTTGACGAAAAACAAAATCGTTGCCTTAACTTGAATAAAAAAGACAACAAAGTTTTTTTGAAACTCTTACTTCAATTTTCATAGAGGGCAATTCTGTACCGTTAAAGAATACAAAAAATCAGTTTTCTATTTTGAGCCTATATATATTTTTTTTTAATTTCCATTGGTGGGATAGAAATGATCAATTTATGGGGGACACTTACTTAATAGCTCCTATTTAAAAAAATAAAGCAAATAAAAATCATTTAAATATTTTTTAGTTAGGATGCATATATTATTAAGAAGACTGCATCATTAGATTTTTTGTATCTTTTTTAGTTTCGTTGCTAAAATTCAGACAGTGTGGTAAGTAGGCCTGGGGACACGTCAGGGGAATGACATTTTGGGTGTTTAAATGGAGATAGCGGGTATGATATTTTTTTTAACTTTATTTTTTCTAGAGCGAATATTAGAACTCGTTTGTTTCAAGCCATCCAATTAAAAAACTTATAATAAAATTTTGTACTTAGGTTCAAAAATGAAGGAGACTAAAATATTAATATTTTGAAATATTGACCCATCTATAGTTTGCTTTTGTTTTTCTTTATGGTTCGTTACATTTACGAATTTGCGTTAAAAATTGACTGTTGATATTTTTCGTATGTACCTGCATTCATATTTGTTGAAAAGCTATTCAATTGTATTCAAACTGAGTCTGCCTGATGAAAAAGTACCTAACCAAGTTCTGAAAATAAAAATATTGACTTTTTCAGATTTTTTTTTCAGAACTTTGTCATTAAAAAAAAAAATAGTAAAACTTTTTTAAAAGTTGATTTTCCATTCTTTTATTTATTTTTAATGAAGTTGTTTTAGTAAAAATTTTTTGAGAAATTTAATTTTGAATTGAAATGATTGCTTTATATGAAGAAGTACCATCTGAGGTAAAACCGACTGCTGATAAAAAATCGGCTATAAAAAAGAACAAAATAAAAGAAAATGGTATATTAGCTTTCAGAAATATTTACGATTTTTGACGTACGATGCATAGCATACGAGATATTTGAAAAACTGTTTTTTTTTTCCAAATTGGTGCTGACGCTCGCAAATTATGTTCATTTAGAATTTTCAACTGCATTTGTATGGATTTCATACCAAAGTCCATTTACGTAAAAAGCTTTGTTCTTAAAAATTTTCAGCTTTGCGAAGTTCCAGTAATAAGAAGTGTTGACTTCATTGCCTACATTGTTTGATTTAATTTTTAATTGTAAGTTAAATATCTTACGATGATATCACCTTAATCAAATGTGACTTGAATGTTAAATAGAAAATCCTGGCAACGCTGGTTAGTAACCTACACCAATATCGGCACTGAGACAACTCCCACTTATTGTTCCCAAGAATAATAAAGCAGTTATTTTTTTTGTGTTAGTTTTGGTGAATAATCAAAGTCGCGAGCATGTTTGTAGAATTATTTATCAAACATCGCATCATACATAAAAAAAAAAAAATCCTTATCAGTTAAATTACCTTAGCAATAAAACAAAACAAAATAAATAAATTAAATACGCGTGTTTGTCTTGAAATATCGTTATCGACATAAAGACGTTGCAAAATCTGAAGAAAAACAAGCAGACAAAATATGATGTTACGAGTAGTAGTTAGTGTTGTCCCAAACAACTAATTTACTCAAACAGGTATTTGTTTCTAATCTAATTTGAACATTCTTTAAATTTAACAAATCAAAAAAAAAATTGTTTAACGCTAATCTAACAGATTGACAAAGATATGCAAAATTCAAATGCAAAGTCTAAAGTTTAAGTTATTTTTTTTTATTTAATTATTATTTGATTTTTAATAGTTGTTAACTGCTGATTTTTTTTTTATTATTATCGAAAGCATTTAATTCGAAAAACCTGAAGATACAATAATCTTCTCAAAGAGATGATGATGCCATTCATCTTGATTACAACTCTCTTGTTTTTTCTCTTTGAGCTTTAGATTGTGAAAATACTGGCTTCGAACAGTCGAAATCTCTTATTTGGATTATTGAGGTTTGAAGTTGCAGCAATTATGAGCTTACGACGATGAAACTACTGAAACAAAAGCTTTTACTCCAACTTACTATCTAAGTTCAATATTTTGATTAAATGGAAATGAAAATCTAACTTTGCATAAAGAATCAATTTTTTTGATTGAGTATGGTTATTAAAATTTCTCTTACGAAAAATTCTGTAATTTCATCACTTTTTTGATTGGGAAACATAATATATTTTTTTTTAAATGTTTCAAATCTTTTTTACGTAATATAAAGTTCTTAAACGAAACTGTTAAAAAAAAGAAGTTTTAACGCGTCTTGAAACCTTTAAAATTTAAGATACGAGGTTCTGACTGTTCTTCGGAAAGAATATCGAATACACATTACTTCGTTAATTTAACATCTTCAACACTCTCTCTCTCTGTCTCTCTTCTAGATGTCAACTTGTTCAGTTATCAAAGTTTTATTTTTTCTTTGCAAAACTTCGTAATATATTATTAACACTTTAATTGTTCCCTAGAATGTTAAAGTATATCATAATTTATAACGTTACTGTCTTTTTTTTTATTTGTTTACTGGAATTTTCCATAAAAGCGTGCAAAGATCGTTTAATGTGTAATTTTGCTTGCATTTTATGGTATTATTTGTATTGAAGTAGTAAAAGAAAAGGCTTGATTCAGATAATATGAATCTTGTATTTTATTAATCACAAAAAAAAAAAATAAAAAATAAAAAGAAAAAAGTAGAAAACTCCAGACAATGCATAATAAAACAATTGGTGTAGGTTGTAAATTAGCAAAAGATTAGATACAGACCTAAGCAGAGTTGGGTATTTGTTGATAACATTATAGTGACTTTTATATATGTAGTTACTAGTTTTTTGTTTTTTTTTTAGTGAACAATTATTTTGATAAGAATTTACAATATTTACAGTTGTTAGAGTTACACTCATTCAAATGAAAAGTACAATAATTGTTTCAATGAGAAAAACAATTTGTTGCTGTAGGTTAGTTTGTGTCGTTATTGTAAGCCATCATCAGGTAAACAATTATTATACAAATCAAGCTAGTGTTATCACGTGTCATTGGTTATCAGTAAATTAACATTGATATTGATAAAATGAGTGGATGTTTTGTCGTTAAAATTATGTGAGATTGGCAGATTACCATTAAGAAAAAAAAATGTTCACACTGAAATACAAAGTATTATTTAGTTACAACTAGCGTTTAAAGAGTCTCATTGATTTCCTTTAGTAATTTATACTTTTTACTTGCGATATAGGTACTATAGGGCAAGTTTTGGATTCGTGCAAAAAAAAAATTTCGAGATAACAATCAAACATGACATAACGATGATAGAGAACACGAAAAAAGTGGGTGGCAAAATTCTGTCTGTCTGTCTGTCTGTCTGTCTGTCTGTCCGTACCTCAACCTACAGCCTAAACCACTGAAGCGATTTTCTTCAAATTTTGAACTTAAGGTTTTTTTGTAACTCTCCAGAGGGGAAATTGAAATTTTTTTTTTAGCTCAAGAAATAACGGTACTTGCCATACGACCGTTAAGGAAAAGCTTATTTATCTCAAGAACGACTCCAACGATTTTGATAAAAAAAAAATCAGTGTATTATTGTATATATGATATACCTTTTAGCAAGAAAAAAAATCACCAAAAACATTTATTAACGGTACCTGCCATATAACGGTTTTTTTGATTTTTGATTTTCTCATTAACCGCTCATCCGATTTCAATGAAATTTTTTGCACAAAAGCTTTGTTAGAATATAAATAATACTGCATACCAAAATTTTTGAAAAAATAAATTTTGGATTTTTAAAAAAAGATTCAAATTTTTTTTTTGAAAATTCAATATTTCAAAAACGGGTGGATGAATTGTTTTGAAATATCAGTTTTAAATGTATATTAATATATACTCAAAATTGGCATACCAAATTTTTTTTTGAAAAATGTTACAAAAATTTTATATATAAAAAATTAATTTTTAAGAAAACGGCTCCAACGATTTAAATTTTTTTTTTTGCAATATTCATATTTTTTCAAGTAATCAAATGGTATACTTTTTTTTGAGCCCTAAGTTATTTATCAGGCTGTTTATACTATTAAAAGAACGATTTAAATGTTTTTTATACTTTTTCTTTAATTACTTGAATATTTTTTAAAGTTTAAGCCCCACACAACTTGAACATAAGAGCAAGTACGTGCGATCCAGTCGTGCATTTTATTTTATTAGCATTCTTAGTTGAATTAAAGAAAAATCAAATTACTTTTGAGAAGGTAAATTGAATCACTGTGAAAGTCGAAAACAGATTTGATGATAATAGGCGTATTTTATTGGAAACAATTTAAGCTAGCAGAGTCAAATTTCCATCTGTAAACAACAACAAACCCATGGCATTATAAAAGTGGAAATCAAAGTTGAGATAAAGTTTCGTTAAGTTTAAACTTAACGGATTTGGATTGAATATAAAAGTGGGTATAGCGTTTTATTGGTGCTTGCATTAAGCTATAATTACCAAAACAAACAAAATATCACAAGAATTCTTTGTCAAGTTTCGTTAAGTGTTCTTATTATTCGGTAGGACCTGTAAAATATATGTGAGTAAAAACTTTACAAAAATTGAAAATAGGTACAAAATCTGAACAAAATTTTTTAAATTTTTTTAAACATTTTTTCAGAGGACATTATTAGCTAACCTTATCACTCATTAGCTTCGTTTTATTATGTCCGGGTCTGGGTCGAGTATTTCATATTACAAAAAGAACATGGAATCCAAGTTTCTAATCGAGGTAAATTTTAATTACCCAGATACAAGCTTTCACTCTGACCGTTAGATGGCTATTTGCTATTGTGAATAATATCAGCGAAAAAGAGATGGGTATACAGCACTCTTTTGGCACTTACCCGCATCGTTTAATTTTAAGATAGAAAACTTAACGAAACTGCGCCAAAAGTCATTTGGTCGGTTCATATAGAGAATTTGTTAGGTGATGCATAGACCTACTTGGGAAAAAAATGTCAGTGTTCGCATGTGAGATAAATTAAATATATAGAAAACTTTGGAGTGGTTTTTTTGAATTCATTTATTTAAACCGGAATGGATGAATGCTTGCGTCATAACTATTCTTCGTTAAATTTTTTCAGTAAGTATCTACTTAGTATAAATGAACACAACTTTTTTTTTTACGAACACAACTTAAAGTTTCTATCGTAGTACCTCGTGACATAATGGTTAGTGCGCTGGACGGCTGGACTGTCATGCCGAAGGACTGGGTTCGATTCCCAGCCGTTGCCACCTAAAAACAGAAATATTTTGAACAACAACTTGCGTGTGTTACCACCAAGTATATAGGCTGGAGTTAAAGCTATTTCACGAGGGCCCCCTCGATCATCAGACTCCTTTAGTAGTGCTTAGTCTGGTTATGCTCGTATTAATTGAAAAACTCTTTGCCGTTATCTGGGAGCGAACCATGAACCTTGCAATTCAAAGGTCGATGCACTACACACCGCGCCACTGTTCTCCTGAATCCTAATGCAGGTTTCGTTGTTTATCAATTGCAACTGCGACTAGCATTTTTATTAATACACACAAGCTTGCAGTCGGTTTCTTTTTTTTTTTCCATGCACCGATTCGTATGCCAATAGATAAATTTTTTAGAAATATTTTATTCGAGGTACTGCCTCTATCGAGGAACTAACAAAACCTCCAAGAGTATACTTGTCAAGAATGAGTGCTTCTCATCTAGCCGCTGGGACTCGGCAAAAAATTGTAGGTCCCCTCTATTCCTGCTAACAACACGCACAAAGGAATAATTGATAGTTGTAAACCACTAGGCCCTGGCTCTCCACGAGCTGTTGCGCCACCAAATTTATTTATTTCACTTTCTATCAATATAATAATTGAGTTGTTATTTTACAAGTACGCACAAGTAACTTAACGAATGTTAACAAAAAAGAGATAAAATCTTTATACAAATATCTTTTTTTGGAAACGTTTTTTAGAGAGTGCCACTTGTTAGTTATAATATTTTTTTTACTCCAAATATGCCAAACAAAACTTAACGAAACTGAGCCAAACGTAATTTGGTTCGTTCTTCTTGAAACTTTTTTAAATAAATATGTGCGATATTTCCTCCCCTCATTGCAAAATATGTCGGCAAAAACATTAACATTTTCCAATTTTTTTCCTTTAAAGCCAAATATAGTATAGTTTTCGAGTTTAAGCAGCTGAAAAAGTGAAATGTCCATTGTTCTCCAGTATTTAGGCATATTTATGAACGATATCATCTCAAAAATTGAAAAAAATCATGTTAGTTCTTAGAATCAGGTGAAGATATGACTGATAAGTGTCAAATTAAATAGGGAAAAACCGTGGTAAAAGAGATGATAGGCGATAAATTAAAATCTAGATTAAAAACTTGAAAATACTTACTTTAATCGTTATCTGAAAAAAATAAAAATATTTAACTGGGGTACTGCCTGTTGATAAAAACTGCTTGAAAATTTATCATTTCCTCGCAAGAGTCATTAGATCTGCTTCAGATTTTATCCTGAAACTTGTGACATAACTGTCCAATGCACTGTCCATTGCTAGTGTTAGATGATAAAAAAACATTTATACCATTAAAGTAATTTGTTTAAAAACTTATCTTAAAAGCTTAAAAATAAAGAAAGATTATATAATTGACCTAAAATATGTCAGAACAATTAAATTCCTATTAAATGTCGCATATTGATATCATGGTCAGGTGTCAGAAATCAGAGAATATGTAATCGATAAAATTGCGGCAGAATAATGTTTTTTTTTCTTTCTAATTACCATAAACAATAAAATCACTTAACCAATCCTGTCCTAGTGCAACTGTCCCAGATTTGTCGTTGTCTCTTGCTTTCATTCGCTTGATCGATAAACGCAAAAAAAACTGAAGCAAAAACCACACAAAAACAAGCAAAACAAAAGAATTATAATAATTCCAGGTCTAATAGAGAAAAATCACCCAGCACATCCCCCTTTTTTTCAGCAAACACCACCTTATCAAAACTTCACCCTTACTCACAACCACAATATACAAAGTCTTTGATAGTCTTCCAGCACTTCTTGTTTCATTCGAACTTCGAACATGACAAAGTGACATTTGAATTTATGACACTGCTGTCTCAAGCTGCGATTTGCTTCTTCTTTTTTATTTAATTTATGCGCACCATTTCGTTTTGTATGAAAAACAACAAAAAAAAGTGTATCTTTTTCAAGTCGATAATGTGGTGAGAATTTAAGCAATCCATTTAACAAGATTAAGGCGAAAAATGCCTTAAACAAAAATCAAGTGTCACCCACAAAACATTATACTCGTACATTTACTCGTATAATATACTCGTGCTTGCGTCAAGTTCAAAGTTGAATGATCAACTTGCCATTGACATATGGCAGGGCTGCGCCAAAGAATACAATGATTCTTTTATTTGGATATTGAACTCATTTTTATATTTCCCTAATGGCACAGAGGAATATTGGTATAATGGTGAATGCGGCTACTATCGTGTTTCCGGATAAACTTGAAATCTGCGTTACTTTATGGTGATTGTATGGTGACAACCAGTTTTCTTTTATTTTAATTTTTTTTTTCTTCGATGAAAACGATATATGTACATGAGCTGCCTTAAGAAAAGGTTAAGGATCCCTAAATGAGATCGTATTAAGGTTTCAAAGATGTATATCCAAGGGAAAGAACCATAATCAATTTTGTGTATAGCAAATTTGGAAATTTAAGATATAATTTATGGGCAATCATCTTAGATATTAAAAGTAATGAAAGTGATGATAAATTTTTTAAACTGCATAATATATGTCAGTAACAAAAAAATTTGAAATTTTTTAAAAATTATGTAATTTTTAATTTTTCGCGTTGCGGGTGTTTTGTACGTTTTTGAAAATTGTTTGTATTTCCCACAAAAACTATGTTACATTTGCTTAAATTGCTTTCTGTGTGACTTTAGACTATTTGTTGCTAAAATCGTTATTTGATTTAAATATTTCATAAGTGAAAAAAATTCCAATTTGAGTACCTAGTTGAATCAGAAATGCTCTGTTAGCACTCGAACATGTTTAGGTAAAATTGGTTCCAGTACTATTTTCGAGTTGATTATACTTGTCTGCAAGCTGGTTCGAGAACCAATTGTTTAGTGTCACTTAGCCAAAAATTTCACCTCAAAAAAATCGAAAGTATTTTAATTTTTATAAATATTCGAGAGCGGGGTTACATGTTTGTGGTACCAAGTTCGATTGTTAACGGACTCGTTTACCTACAACGCTCACACCCGTTAATTAAATTAGTGTTCTAAGCCCTAACTACGAGGGCTGTTCGATAAGTCAGTGACTTTTCATAAAGGAAGCGCTTGATTTTCATCAATACATTTTTTGCCGAAATATTTGTTATTTTTTAGCCATAGGCAAACAAATTCAAATACATCTAACTTCTATAAACCTTTCAAAAAAATTCATTTTTCAACCTCTGAAAAATACGCATTTTTATTTTTTTTTTCGATCACGTTTGTTTCAAAAAGTCCTGTATTTCGATTCATTTTAATTTCTGACGTGTAGTCAATTACCCCGGGGGTAATGAGCAGTTACGAAAACCTGTAAAAATGTCCTTCAGAAAAGGTTGAAGGAGACGTAAGCACTGTTATAAAATTTGAAAATGATTCCATTTTTGATTCATTTTTTCAGCTAGTGGGGAAGCGTTTTTTCATGTCCAAATGGTCATGCAGGAAATGAATAAAGCTCTCATTTGAAATGGCTGCAATGTTAACTATCACCTTAACTTTGACCCGACGATCATCCAACACAGTTTTATTGATTTTTGACCATTTCTCCCAACAATCGCGCGACCACTAAGAATTTTATGCCTAATCTCATTCGAGGAAGCAGATTCTTCAGAATGTTTTTGAGGCTTTTCTTTATTCTCCTTAATAGTTTTACCACCAAAAACTTGTGATTTATCAAACCACGAAATTATTTTCTTTTCATTTTAACAAACGAGAGAGCATGATACAGAAAAACGAATTAAGCTCTCATTTGACTCGACGATCGTCAAACACGATTTCTTCGATTTTTTTGATTATTTTTCCCAACATGACAAAATTTGGATGCCCTGGTTATCGCCGTTTTGCTAGATCGCTTGAACCCCATGAAACTTGTGCCTTATCTCATTCGAAAGAACAGAATCTTCGGAATATTTACAAAACCATTCTTTGTTCTACTTAGTGGTTTCACCACCCAAAAAGGAGTGGTTTATCAAAGCACGAAATTATTTTTTCCGCTAAGGTGAAAAAAACTTAGACAATAGAAATATTTATCATTGTAAAAGCCAACATTTTTGATAGAAATATTCGATTTTTTATTTGTGTATGGCAAAACAATAAAAATGACATTTATTCCGGGAAAAAAATCATTCTTGACATCCGAACCGTACCTATGTATATGTAAATTCACTGACTTATCGAACAGATCCAATGACTACAAAATGTTCGAAATTTCTAACTGAATACTTTTTGTCTAGGCCCTTTTTTGCGCCAAATTTATGTAAATTAAAATAAATTAATTTGTCAAAATAAAAATAATTAACTTAATTTTTCAAAATAAACATTAAAAATACTGAGGGTGGATGAAATTGTGAAAATGAAGTACATATCTTAAAAATTCAGCGTAATATTATTTAAGAAAATTGAATATTTTGGAAGAAATAAGAAACTTTCTTCAGTAACAAAGCAACATTTAATAATTAATATCCATTTAAAATGCAGCATTTTTATTTAAAAATAAAAAACTTTTTTAAATATTATTTTATAAAACTAACCACTTTTTATTTTCTTTTTTCAGGTCCATCCACTTAACTTCTTTGGACTAAATATCTAATTAAACATAGAAAAGTAGCTATTATAAGGAACTCTAAATAAAACCAAGAGGTAATTACTTACAAAAAATTTTTTGTATCTCATAACATTTTTAAGTATTATCGAGAAGTATCAAGAATGAACTTCTTCATCGTCATCATTATATCTATTCTAAGTCTTATTCTTTAACTGGTACCTACTATTTTTTTCAAGTAAGACTGAATTCATATATTGGGAGCTTTTACCACAAAACAGAAGTATTTTGATAAGCTTTCTTACTTTGTGCAACTATCAGAAGAAGCTTTGTTAAATAATTTAATCATCTTTAATTTCGTTCGATAAGGGGGGTTCAAATTCAACATATTTTTAATCGACGTGGATATCAACAGATTTTGGTAGTGCTTACACCAGTCGAACGACCCTTGCATAGTGGATAATAGCCTGCGGTTTTGAGAAAAAAAACTCTTTTTGTATTTTAAGCTACCGGATGGAAGAAAGTTATGCGATTTCATTTTTTTTCGGGAATAGAAGTTGTAGCTTCAGTTAGCAAAGCATTCAAATTGAGTCAAAATGAGTTAGTTTTCAGAAAAGAATTCATTCGATCATAAAATTATATTTGTTTTAGTTTTGTGTAGCAGTTTTGAAATCAAAAAGTAGTGTTTCCTTACGACAGTCAGCAAAACAGTTCCAACAGTCTTAAGGCTTTGTGCAAAATAGAGGCTCCTAGCCAGTGGGAGTTACTCTATGTTAGAACAAATGTGTTTCTTAGTAAGGCACATACAACATAGTTTCAAAGTAATCTAAGCGTACGTTGGGGGTTGAGTCTTTTAAAATCGAATTTTGGCTTCAATGGATATACAATTTAGTTTTGAGACAGAAAAAATATTAAAGAAAATTTAAGCTAACCGGGCCGGGTATATTCCCCTTGCTAAATACTGTTGATAGTTTTGTTTCGAATGCTATTTTCGAGTTTGTATGCTGCCGACTCTGACGATACAAGCGAGGAAAACTGATTGATTTCAAAAATTCACTACACTAAAAATGAAGGTTGAACACAAAATTTGAAACATATCGGCAATATTTTTTAAAATTATCTTTCTAAAAATATATAAATATTTTTCATAGAGCATCATTCTGATTTATGGTGAATTATTTCTGAAACTTCTATATTGCAATTCTCGACTTTCAAATATTCATATCTTGATTTGAAAATTTTTTAAATTTTGTATTTCAAAAATCTACCGAACGCAAAAGACAAAAACTTTCTATAATTTTTGGTTTGGAAGATAGATTCTAGACTTTTCTCTTTTTTTTATCCTGATTTATTTTACTGAAATTTTGAATTTCAAAAAATCACGTAGTTTATAATTTTTAATAGAGTTATATGGTATTTTTTTTATATCTTTAAGGCTTATCGTCTAAGGTGGGGCAGATAGTTGAAAAACCACAAAAATTGAGAATAATTGCTTGGCAACCCTATGACTTGACCACTTTTCTCCACGAATGCAAAGCATTTGTTTATTCGAAATTAAAGTTAAGAACAAATTTGAAAAAAAGATTTTGTTTTTATTTTTGGTTCGATTTTTTTTTAAGTTAAAAAAAAACAAAGAAAGTCAGCACTGAATTCGGGTGAAGTTTTTGGTTATATGAATAATCTAGACAGGTGCCAGCCGAATATATATTAATCTCAAGGAACTGGTAAACGAAATTATTTATTTTTCGGTGTATATACTCGTAAGAGCCCAACTGGAACTAACAAAACGGAATTAAGAAAAAATCTAGCTAATTTAGGGCCATTTTTTCAGTGCAAGATCATCCTAGTCTCGGGGTTAAACCTGAGTTAACTCCAGAAACGTGTTTTTCAGTCAATTGAAATCCTAAGTTAACTCCGAGTAAACTCACCTGATTTGGTGAGCTAACTCTGGGACCAAATTGAGGCGGGCCTTTTCAGATGTGGCGCCATCTCGATTTCGGTATTGAAAATTATTGCCATGTGCAATTCCGTTGTAGCGCTATCTCTACTCCGGTGCGTAAAAGGCGAAGAAGGGTGATATCCATAGTGTCGCACATCGTTTGCCCTAGAATTTTGACAGCTGAAAGATAAAGTTAATCCTCAACTGAAAACTGTTCCCGAGTTAACCCAGGGTTAATTTATTTTCAGGATTAACTGACTCTGACTTAACTCAGTGAACTGAAAAACTGGCCCTTAAAAATTAAGCCTCCCATTTTTGGTTTCACTTAACTGTGTTCGAAATCAAGATGGCGCCTTAACAGAAATTGTACTTTCCTCAGATTTTAGTAACTTTCACCATCGAATTCAAGATGGCACCACAACGAAAATCACCCTAAATTAAGTCTCTGAGTTAACTCACCACATTAAGGGCCAGTTTTTCAGTTCAGGGTTAACTCTGAGTTAGATCAGAGTTAACTTATCCTGAAAATTAATTAACCCCGAGTTAACCCACAACAGATTTTCATTTGAGGATGAACTTTATCTTTCAGTTGTCAAAAATCTAGGGCCATAGATGTGCGACACTATATCTATCACCCTTTCACGCCTTTCACGCGCTGGAATAGAGATGGAGCCCCAGCAAAATTGCACTGACAGTAACTTTCCTTATCGAAATCGAGATGGCGCCACAACTGAAAAGGCCCTCAATTTGGTCCTGAGTTAACTCACCAAATTAGGCGAGTTAACTCGGAGTAAACTTAGGATTTCAATTGACTGAAAACACGTTTCTGGAGTTAAATTAGGTTAGACTATAAGACTATTAATAAACCATTATTAATTTATTTATTTTGCCACAAGTTTAAAAATTATTAGATTTGAGATGGAAATGATCTTTCTTTTTGCAAACAATATTTTGATATTATATTAAAATCAATAATATTCTATAATAAAAACTGCGCATGAGGCGAACAATCAATTAGTTGTATTAAATCTTTGATTAAAAAAATCTTTATTAATCTTATGAATCGTGAGTAAATATTTACTTAGTTTGTGTTTTTATTACAGATTTTCGAAATAACTTGCTCCAATTAAAATATCATAGTTATAATTTCTTCTTAAATATCTTACCATGTTACCTATAGTTTTGAACCACAAACTGTTCAATTCAAGTCAAGTGAACTTTTATAAAGTATTCTTTATTTAATATAATATACAATATTGATTGCTAATACCTTCCTTTTTTGAGTTAAAATGTTTTATGTCAAGCAAAGTATTAATTGAATTTTTTGTCAATGAACTTTTAAATTCTATTGTTTTCAAATGAACATGTTCATTAGAATTTAACTATAAAATATAGTCGACGTATTCAATGTTTATTGAGTTTTTCTTTCTTAAATTTCATTAGCAGTTAATTGATTTAAAATCAGTTTTCTTTCCATAAAAATAAACCAACTGAATATTTCGAAAATTCCTTAAAAAACTCGATAGCTTAATTTCGTGTACATATCACACGATTAAGCACTTATCCTTTCATCCTTTATTTTTTGTTCATCTTATTAGCCATACAAACAACATATTTATTACGAGTATAGGAATAAGGAAAAGCTGCAAATGCAATTCATACCTCTTTGCATATACATATATGTACATATCTACTCTCAGAAAACTATAACTTAGACAAAATCTAGGTGAGAAAATGATTTAGGTGAAGTATTTTGCGGTATCACATAACATCCTTAAATCCAACAACCCCAATGACACAATCTAATGCAAGTGAATGAGAAAAATGGGTAAAGTGTTTTAAAGGAAGGAAGAAGAATAACAAAAAACGGATATGTTTTGTATCCTTTTTTGTTTTTTTTGCTTCTCTCTCAAAAGATGATGTCCTTTGGCGAAATAAAAATTCTACTACAATATACTTAACATTTTCTCTGCATTTCTGTTTCTTTGTTTTTCGCAGGTAGTTTTTGTTTTTATTTGTGGTTTATTAGGTGCAAAGGGTTAGAAGTAGCCAAGTCATCAGCACTTTATGACATTTCACCTTGTCGAAATGATGGCAAGTAGATTCTTGAAAATTGTGTGAAACGTGTAAAGTGTTGACGAATTACGGATTTTATATGGTGTTATATGTTATGACAACAGAACGATTCGGACCAATTACTATATCTCTCCTACTTATGAGAACATAAAAGAAATTGGTGTAGTTATATTCTTTGTGTCTTTATTCTATATATTGACAAGTTTGGCCCCGTTTTAAAGTGTTAATATAGGTTTGATAGATCTTAAATTTCTAACTAGAGTAGTTAACCGGAATGGAAAATGAAGTGTTGGTAAAAGTCGAAATAAGGTCATCTTAAGCACCCGATGTAATATAAACGAAGCGTTATATCCCGATTGCTAGTACTTATTGTACTACTTAAATAAATTGGCCAAGTTAAAAAATAAATCACTGTTCAATTGGACTTGTTGATTTATTTTTTCAAAAAAGCTCTTTTAATAGTTTTTAATTCATTAAAACAAAGGAATTTTGTCCTTTTAATTTAAAAATCAAAGTATTTTGTGATCTTTAAGATGTCGTTATAAGGGCAGCTATTTAATACCTTAAAGAAGCTATTTTTTAGGATATTTGTGTCTATTGCAAGTGTTTTGGATTTTCAAGAAAATATCTGGTCTTAGAGTTATTATTTATATACATATTTAAATAGGTTTTCATAAAAAAAAGCCTTTAGAACCATTCTGTGCCTGTTGTTCTACCTTGCCAGCCAGATTCCCATTATATTATTAAAACTTGGCTATCAAGTCCTTGAATTATTAAAATTTCTTTAAAAAAAAACTCTATTCTCAACTCTTTAAATACCTCCTCTTTGCCCTTAAAAAATAAAAACATACAATTATCAGTTAAAAACTGTTAAAATTTAATTTTTATTTCTAATTACATATTTTTCCACCTGTATTTTCATGTATGTACACAATGCATTGGGCATTATTTTTCAATTTGTAATCTCTTAAATACTCAGTTATTTTTCATGTAATAAGCTACTAGCCTGTTCTTATACAAAGTAGTTTTGTTTTTGTTAAATAATTGACGACACTAATTCGTAACGATTTATTTTGCAAGAAATTGTAATTCAATAAATTACACAACGCTGGCGCTGGTCTGGTGCTGTAGGGAAAATCGAAAACCTATTTTTCTGTTCATTTTTAATGTCTACCTTACTCGTATGTATATGTACATAAACATTGTTGATACTAATTAAAAAAGAAAAGTTTCTGGTCTGCTGATTTCAATACTTGAGGCAAAAGGTGTGATTAAAATTAAAACATTTAAAATATAGCTATATTAAACTGTTGCTTTTTCTTTCACATTTCTTCTGAGAAATCCTTACCCTTTATAATTCTTATTTAAATTTCAAAAGAGAATTTATAAATTTTGCAGCTTTTATTGCTTCTTAATTATGTATATAAAATCCTTTGTAATTAAAATTCAATAAAATTTGGTCCTTCGAGCCGGACAAACCAGTAATAATCAATAGGAAGTTAATTTTTCAACCGATGTAGTGGTCTTTACCTTACAGTAATAAATAATTAAATCAAATTTAATTCCATTACTTCTCATTATTCAAGAATGAAAAAAACAATACAAAAAAAACAACATCTTAAATTAAAATGACAATCAATTTATATAAATATCCTCTTCCGCAAAATAAAAAGAGGAAATCACACAAAATAAAGTTGTATGTTTTTTTGTCTTTACATTGCCATCATCAACGGAGGAGGTCCTTCTGCCGTATAGAATATCTTAGTTATCCAATTCTGTTAGAGAAGAGGATTCGTATCCTGGCATCCTACACACTTAATATTACTGTGTTCTACTTCCCACATATCGTTACCTTTGTTTTTTGTTTCCTTTTTCATCTCTCATTTTATATTGTAAGAATAACAATTCTCCAGGAGTTTTAACAAAAAAAAAAAGAAGACAACATCCGAAGGGCAATGATATACAGACAAAAAAAAATAAAAAACAAAAAAGATCAAGAAATCCTTCACCAAAGCATTGGCTCTTTAAAATGATTATGATAAAGGGCGGAGGGAAGGGATGAATATAAGAAAAAATTTTTCATCTTTATTCCTTCATCAAAGAAGTACTTCTTTTCTATTAGTATTTGCTGTTTTTTTTTTTTGCATAAATTTATATATTTTTGTATCGTTCTTGTGATACCTGAACTTGAAAAACACTCATCCTGTCGTTGTGATAACAATATAATAATAAGTCCTTACCTTCAAGGACTATCATTTTGTTTTGTGTGCGATAGAAGAAGGCGCTTTTTTTGTTTGCATATTATTATCGAATTTTAACCCAATGTGAGAGATAAAAGTAATGGAAGCAATATATAATTCATTTTATTAAAACAAAATTAAATGAAGCAATAGAACATTTGAGGCATTTGGCTTCTTCGTTTGAACTCAATTTAAATAAGAAAATACTGATACACGTTTTCATGTTTTCATGTATTTTTTTGTTTTTACCAAAAATATTTCAACAATAAATCAACGATATAAATTTAATTATGAGTGTTTTAAATTGACTTACTTTGAAATCAATTTCTATCATGTCAAAACTATTAGAATCTATCTTTAAGCAATTCTGGTAAATTAAGTTTTTTTTTTTCAAAATTAGTTCATGTACTGTTCATAATGTATCAATTTTGTCTTACAGAAAATCATTTTTATACTCGTATCAATTTTCGTGTAAGAATATTTTTGTTCGTTTAATGCTGATGCTTATAAAACCCATCTTTAGTCTATATTCTAAGATAATGGAAAATTCTTCAAGTACTCGTTTGTATATTATATTCCAATTCAAATGAATTCGACAGCATTAAGTGTTTTTTCGGAAATGAAATATCTTTTGGATTAAGCAACAACGTGCTGGACTAGTGAATCCTTGGGATTTTTTCTTTCATAATGAACAACTTAAGATGGATTACTTATTAAAGATTTCAAGTCAAAGGTGAGACACAAAACTGAAGAAAACAAATTTAATTAAAATCCTTAAAATTGTCCTTGGTGATTATGGAATAATGATGTTTAAAAAAAAAAAAACTTGAAATGCAATTATTTATCTTTAAAATCCTTTCATCAAACTCCTAAATTCACTTTAATCTCTGATTCCATGTATTTATTACTTTCTCTTTGAAGTACTTACTTAACCTGACAATATGAAAATGATTTTGGGCTAGTTTTTTCTCTTTGATACATTGTGCCAAATCAAATGTACATACTCAAATGCATAGAAACCGTTATAACTCAAAAGCAACATACTACATGTGATATAAATGTATTATATGCGTTATGATACGTGCGTTGGACTGCTTCACCTCCCAAGGCCTGGGAATTGAAAACCAGCCTTTATCACAAACAAATGAAATTGTTTTTCAGGGTTATGAAAAAGAACTTCTTATCTCAATCGTCTGGCCTAGGCATTGATATATAGGTCCAACCCACTTCTTCTTACTTACAACATGCACAGAAAAACGGTTGAGAGTTGGTTCTTCTCGAGCTGTCGTACCACCAAATTTATTTATTTTCCCGCAAAATACTGCCTTTTATCTATGTTGTACATATTTGTAAATGGACTATTTCAGCATGGCCATGAAAACCTATTATACATATAAATCCATTTCAATATTTGGAAAAGATTCCATAATTTGGAAAAGATCCATTCTGAATGAAAATTTTAACATTTAAAGGCTAAGATTTTAAATCCTCGTCCTTGTACACAAAAACATTGTTATCGTGCTTGAAATGAAAATATTTACCAAAGTGAATTGAGTGCCCAATAAAGTGCTGATGCTTTAATCTTTAGTTAATACTAGCTTTTGAATTTTTCTTTTACTAGTAATATTCCCATTTTTATATTTTGTCCATATGAATATTTAATCCAAGGTCAAGCATTTCATCGCAATTTAAACGAAACAAATAACAGAAACACATCTTACTTTGTCCTTAAATAAGCTCGCTTCCAGACACCATGACTATTTGTCTCAAAAATGCTCCCAAATCATACCAAAGTCAGCACAAACTGTCTGTTTCTTGACTAGACTAAAAGCCATTTGAATTGAAAACTTAACCTTTTTTCTACGGTGAAACAAATTAAATGATAGCGGGTAGACCACATTTATCACTGCAAAACGTGTGTTTCTATAACAATTTTAACCATGAAGACAACTTTTACCTATAACTAAATTTATTATGAAAATTGAAAAAAAAAATCAACAACGAAAAAATATCACGTATACGACCTAGTGATCAACACGAATAATTGTTTTTTACAACAAAACTGCATTCAAATTTTTGTCTTTACAATTGGAAATGAAAACACAATTAAAGACTTGAAAAAAAAACCTAACGTGGTATACATAACCTAGGCGTCGTCGTTACCGTCGTCGATGTCGACCAACGCAATGTACAAAAGAGTTATCCTTTATTCCTTTGCTTATTCGCTTATTTACTTCATCCTTGTGGTTTATTTTCACTTCAGGCACACACGCAAATGAATTTCGCACACACAACTTAGAACATCACCCAACTCATCCTGCTGCTGCCTGCTAAATGATTTCAAATTACAGCTCATTCTATGGGTTCGTGTGCTCGCATTAGTTCCTTTCATTGTTCCTTCTGATTAATAACGGGATGGCACGTTTTATGTATCGAAGGAACAACAAAACAAAGCTTTTCGGGGCATCTTCCATCAAAAGTTGTCAACCTTCTGCAGACCGTCAAATGGTGAAGGGGTGGTGTTGTGGTGGCAACATAACCAAACTTTAATTGATTTTTGCCTTTGAGGTTGAGTTCTTGTAGTCTTCATTCCCTTTTAGAGCATACAAAAAAAAAAAATTCAAAGGTGGTTTTCAAGAGCAGGTTGTGCGAAGCTTAAGGGTATTGGTTGTATACCTACGGTGTGGGTGTTGTGTGTATATTTTACTTTGTGGGTGTGAGCTCGCCTTGTGCTACCCTTAAATCAGACTTACCTACCCCATTACCGTTGTATGCGATCATAAATCTGAACATTAAGCACACATAACACTGGCTGTAACCATAGTTCAGTAGTCTTAGAATCGTAGTCCACAAAACTGCGACTGTTATTATTGAGTTGGGGTAGTTAAAGGGAAAAGGAATGAATATAATTATTGGAATAACCTTAACCTTGAAATGAACAGAGAGGGGATGTTTCTGCTACTGGTCGGTGTTTTTATTTTTATTTCTGTTTTTTTTTTCGTCTTGGTTTAGATGTGGTGTTATGCAAATGAAGAAATCCACACTCACACAGCCATGTTCACACTTTGTTTGCCTTTTTTTATGTCACTTTCTTGGACAAAAAATTTTAAGGGTGAGACAAAAGCAATGGCTTTGTTTTTGAATTTTTATTTGCTTATGAACGTGGAAAAAAACCTGAGACCTGACACATAGACACTATACTGCACTTGGGTATCCTTGAAATAGCCATAGAAGCAAAAACATGTGACTCCTCCTTAGCACCCCACACTTTTAAAGACATAAAAAAAAGGATATTTATTGTGTAGATAAATCTAAATACAATACATACAAAGCGCATTTAAAGCAAAAAAACAAAAAAAAATAGAATACATCTATTCTTACAATAGAAAAAGGTACGAATCAAAGTAATAAAACAAAACTGAGAATTTGTTTTGGTTTTAAAATAAAACACAAAAATGTGTGTTATGAATACAAATTTAATTCTAAATTTATATATTTTTGCTATTTTTCGATTTGTCTATTTTTGTGTCCTTTATTTTTTTTTTAGATATTTTTACACTGCGACGACGGGTCGGGTCTTTCGGCTAATGGGTGTGTTCATGTGACGTAGTCATGGGTATTGGGTTTTATTGTTGTATGCAGAGACTTTGAAAATGATTTCATTATGAGCTGAATATTTTTTATTACATATTTTGATATTTTTGTACTGACCCCCCTTGAGAAGGATAATTACCTTTTATTTTGTCGTTATACTCTTTAGTGCAGTTAAATTTGCGTACCTATGTGTAGGTATTAGTTTAAAAATTATGGAGGAGTTTAAGAAAGTTTTGTTTGTAGTCGTTGGTTGGCCAGTACGTACGTAAAAGTCTGTGCCTCCATTTTGATAATCTACTTTTAGCCGTACACCGATTTGTTTTTTATTTGCTTTAATGTTTTTTTTTTCAAAACTTCTCATTTGTAATTTTGTTGGGTTTTGTATGAAAATTAAGAGTTTTAGGCTAAAAATTAACATAGCAGAAATTTATAGTGCTGGTTTTAATATTTTTTTACTGCCATAATTATCGTCAATGGCTCCAAAGAAAATAAACCTATTCAAATTTTGTAAACAAGTTATGCTGTATGTATGTATGTATGTATGTATAGTGTATACTTATTGGCATTTTATTAAAACAGAAATATAAATTAATACAAAGCTACCAACATTGCGCCCCCTATACAACCTACCCTATTATTATTTCCAATTGTACGCCATATCGCCAAGTCTGTCTATTTAATTACTTTTATTTTTGTCTTAACACCCTAACGTCACATACGTGCAATAATAAATAATAATAAACTCAATTTTATTTTTATATTCATTTTGCTTTTTTATTGTTAGTACCTATAATTGTTTCAGTCCGCGCGCTGCGGTGTCATCATCAGCGAAGTGGAGTTTATTTAACATGACTATGAAAGATATACTTTTGGTATTGGATCAACCAATTTATAAAAAAAACACCAATTGAGGCAGATATATTGGAACTTGGAAAGTCAGCTTTAGACAGTTTTGTGATAATTTCCAATGTCCTTTTGAAATCGTGATGTTTTAATGATATTGAATTAATTTCATTTTTATAGAAACAAAATTAAGACAAGTTACAACAATATCTAAACTACCTTAATGACACCATTTAAATTAAAAAAAAATTAAATTAAGACCCATTTTTTAGCCAAACTAAGTTCTGAATAGTGCCCTTGATATTTCCGTTATGGGTATTTTTTTGTTCCCAAAGACTAATGCAGTTTTGTTAAAATTGCATGTGACATCACAGAAATTCATTCAAAATGGCAAGAGCAGTTTTTGAAAAAAATGAAAAAAAACAAAACTGTTATTTACTACCCGTTCTAGATGAGCTAAACAAAAAATCGAATTTCCCCTCTAAGAATTTAAATACAAATATTCTCTCTGTACCAAATTTTAAACAAATCGGTTCAAACGGTTAGACTTCAGCTCGATGTGCACTGGATGCAGAGACCGCGCTATATTTGATGTTAATTAGATTTGGTAAAAATCTCAAAATTTATTTGTTGGTGATAAAAATGAAATTTGGTACATTTTTATAATTTGAAGCCGATGAATTCTACTATTTTTGTATTCAAATTGGTGGTTCAACAATTTAAGTCAGGGTACAAAATTTCACAATGAGAAAAAATACATATTCAACCAACTTTATATTTGAAATGTTTATTAGTGATTGAATTGAAAATTGCAAAAAGTCGAAATAACTGCCCTAAAATTCATTCTAATCCGCCATATTTTAATTCATAAGTGACTACATTTGTATACCTACATAAAATTTAAAATTTCCTCTCAATTACTTCCAAAGTTGTAAAAACTTGAAATTTTACTACATATTTTACATGTGTTTTTCCATATAAGACTTCTTTCGTGTTGGGGCCGGGTTAACGGTAAAATAATGAGCTAAAGAAATTTTTTTTAATTTATTTGGAGAAATTATGTGGGTGCACCAGCAAAAATTAAACAATGACCTTTATAAGCACCACCTTAATGCAGCTGCAAATGTAGGAGAAGTTAGATAAAATTCAACTTTCGCTACAAGCTACATCTAAATTAATTGTGTTTAAGGAAAACAGAAAAATAGGCATTCCGTGAGGTGAGGTTTTTAGGGATGCTTAGTGGTGTTGCTGAACTTGACTGTCCATAAAAAGGCAAATTATAGGTCATTTTTGCCTACATTCACCTCCTTCATTAAAAATCAGAATTATCTTAAATGTCAGTTTTGTGAACTTATGTTATTGTTGAAATAATTAAAAACACAAAAAACTAACTTTTCCATCCATATCGTACTCCACACTTAAACGATCAGTAAAAATAGTTGCCTGGTAGTCTTCCGTCAAAATCTTATTTTGACAATCCCGCTTCGAAAAAGTTTTTTTTAATTAATTTCATACTTTAGTTTATTGTTTGTTTATACATCTGTTTGCTAAGGACGGTCAATTTATAAGGATCAAGCTTATGCTACCTAAACCTATGTTATTGTACATTAAACATTGAGAAGCCATATTCTCTGTTCAAAAAATGATCTGAGTTCTTTATTATTTCTCCAGTACCTACATATGTATACATATGTATTTATATTTGTATCTATTTATTTACATATTAATCCGTATTTATTAATTCAGGAGCTCAATTGAAAATAAAACCAAAGTTCCTTTACAAAAATTGTTTCCTTTTATCAAAACTAAATAATAAAAGGAGTAAGGCTCTCCCAAAACAACGCGAAATCATAGTGAATCATTCAAAATATGACAAATGCACAACGCTAAACAACAACAAAAAACTGCCACTGACGAATGTTTCCGGGTTGGTTTGGGAGAGCCTTAATTTGGAATTTTCGTTCATAAAGAAACCCCAATCAGATGAGAAATTAAATATATATCTTAAAATGACATTTCTTTACCACATTAGAATTGAGTATTACAGCTAAAGTACAACTGACAAAAAAAAAAAAATAATCGAAATGTCTTTTATATTTGTTGGTACCTATACCTTATTTTCCTTAAAACTGTTTCCTAAGAAATCAAAGAAAAAGAACATCCTATTTGCCTTATTCTGATTTCATTAAATAAAAAAACGTTAGCACGTGGCTGGCACACACATCCTTAAATATCAACAGCAAAACACACACCCTTCAGACGCAATATTATAGGTAGGTACTTATTATATTGGGAAAATGTCAATTTGTAACATCCTTCTTCCGGTTCTTATTTTATTTTATACGACCTGCTTGAAGTTGCAAAAATAAAAACTTTTTTTACCACACCCACGACATTGTGGTAAGTAATTTCTATATGTTTTATATATATTCGAAACGTGGGGTGTAACCATAATAAGAATATAATTTTATTTGAAGAACATTGTATATTGCACAATAATGGTCATGTGAAGTGGATCGATTTTATTTTCAACGTGTTTTCATAGATTTTCGAGATATTCAATACATATCTACATATAAAGTTCTTTGTTTGTAGGTTAATAAATTCTTATTTAACAGAAATCCTTAAAATAGCAAAGTTACGTGCAATTCGAAATAAGAATACTTTGTTGAACAGAGCTTAAAATATGACAACAAAAAATTTACTATTTAATGAGTTTTTGAAAACCCTAGCAAAATATTAATTTTTTGTTTTTGCTTTTTTACAAATTCATTAATAAATTCTGAAATTCAGAAGAAAGCTATTAGAACCACTTTCATTAGAGCACTAAAACTATTTTTAAAAATTTTGTACTTCTATTTAAGAATTCTTACTGAAACTTGAATATTAAATGTAGCTACCCTAGATACATAAAATCAACAGGTACAAGATGGTTTCGGTCTAAATTTTCTTAGCAATTTGATTGGTTATACATAATTTATATACAAATTAACACAGTAAAAAAAATTTAGAAAAATATTATTTAATAATTAGCTAATCAATAATTTTGTTTTGTACATATATTTCTTTGAAAGTTTTTGAATTTGCAAATGTAGGGTGTTTGAATATTTTTAAATTTTATGTTCCCATCCAAATCGAAGGATATTATCGCTTATTTTCTTCTACCTAATATGTATCCCTTTACTTCTTTGTGTGAATTGTTAACCAATCACTGTGCGTATTTTACATTGAACCATATAAATATAATTTTTTAAGTTCCACCTAAATCAATATTTATTTTTATGGTTTGCAATATTTTATTTTGATACATTTCGTATGTCAATATTGATGATTGATTTACATAAATAAATAAAACAAACTATATTGTTGGGTGTTTATTAGTTTAGTATACACGAGCTGATTGTTTGTAATTTTACATTTTGTTTTCAGATTTTGTATGATTATGACGCTGGTAATAATAATTTAATTGGTCTACAATATTTAGTCTAGTTATTTCGAAAACCAGATTAAACTTTTGCGGAATTTTTAAATGATTAAATTGAATAATTGAATTCGATCTGAGAATTTATCAACCGGATCTGGTGAATTATGTAATTTTGTTTTCCTGAAACTATTTATGCTATCTGAAAGTAATTATTTAACCTTTCAAAAATCTTTTTGTATTCTTAACAATATATTTATTATTCTCAGAGATATCCTTGACTCCTTCTTTTTTATATAATAATAATAGGTTATTTGGAAACTAATGATGGCAATTTTAGTATTAAATAATGAAACGTTTTCTCAGAATGGAAAGGGAGAGTTAAAGAAATTAAAATTTATTTTAAAAGGTACTTCAGTACTTTTCCATGCTATAAAATATTTTTTGCAAACTATAACTCTTCACGTAACAAAGGCTCAAATATACTTAGGAATTGATAGTTTTTGAAGTTAAAAATTGTAATTTCTCGAAAAACCGAGACAATTTTGAAATTTTTCAAATCGGATTCTAGTTTAAAATTCGTATATCTAAATAGACCGATCCAATTGCAAAATTTTCAATTCTGATTCGAGTTCAGGATATTAGAAACCTTGGGAATAGTATAATTGGGCTTTGGCAATCGAAATGTTGGTTGACCAATATAATAATTTAAATAATGCGTAAACACAATACAATACAATACAAAATAAAATACATAGTACAATACACAACACAATAAATAATAAAATACAATACAATACAATAAAATACAATGCAATGCAATACAATACAATAAACCTATATGTTGTAAAAGCTTAGCATTGAAAACATAAGATATTGGGTTTCTAGGAGAGAGAGAAAGAAAAAAAGATAGTTAGAGTGAGTGAAACAGAGTGAGAGAGAGAGAGATAGAGAGAGATAGAGAAATAGAGTAAGGGAGACGAAAGGGGTAAAATAAAATAGGTAAATTATTTTTTTAATATTTCCTATTTTTACCATGTCCAATTTAAAGACAACCCTAGTCTACAATAAGATCAAATAATTTGTCTTTCGAATAAAAATTTATAAGAAAATTGAATAATTTAGTTTGAATAAGTATATACGTTATAATGACAAACAATTTAGAAGAAAATCAGTAGAAAACATTTTTATTTTCAGTTTGTAAATATATTTTTCAAAAACTGTTACTCAACTAACATGAATTAAATTTGGTATTAGTACATGACTTCTGCTTATAAAAAGCTATGAAATTTTATTGTAAGTACCTTCCTACTGCCATACGATAATATTCTTGTCTTCTTAGTCTAACCGATATAAAAAAAATAAATAAATTGGGTGGCGCAACAGCTCATGGAGAACCAGGGGCTAGTGACTTACAACTCACAACCATTCCTGTGTGCGTGTTTGTTGGCAGGAATGGAGGGGACCTACAGTTTTTTGCCGAGTCCGAACGGCTAAATGAGAAGCACTTTTCATGACAAGTATACTCTTGGAGGATTTGTCAGTTCCTCGCAAGAGGCAGTACCTCGAATAAAACATTTCTGTTTTAGGTGGTCTAACCGATATACCCTGGGTTTTTTCCGCTTGACAGTTTTATCGTTTTCTTAACACTTTTAAAATTTTCAAACGGTCTGGTAGAGTTATGGCCTCCTAAAATGGTCTTAGACACACATTTTTGAGATCAGAGGAAAATTGTCTAGAGATGTGTAAACAAAATTTAGGTTCCTACCTATCCATTGAGCATGACTTTTTAGACTTACAGTCTTTTGATCAGGGATATGTAAACAAAAATTTTTGTACATACAACTATCCCAAAAGTTGTTTTTTTTGGCATTTCTGGTATATTATTACTCACTATAGCCCTGACTAAGGACTGCAAGACTTTCATTTCTCTCATAGGCGATAAGCCTCAATTCAGCTTTTGACTCTTAGACTATTGGCTCTTAGACTATTTTTGTTCATATTCAATCGGAATCGAAAGAGGGTTGTGGCGAAATTCTGGCAGTCTGTTCTCAAAATTCTGCCAATGATAAAAAGAAGGTTTGAAAAATATTAAAAAGCGCGCTTTTTTTTGAAAAGCACAATTTTGACATAAAAAACAGAAAAAAAACAGGATTTTGAAAAACAATTTTTTTGTAAAAAAACAGAATTTTGACCCGCTCCCATCGAAAGAGCGTGGAATGGTGAGAAAAATAAGACATAAGTTACGTCATTTCAAAATGTATTAATTGATAATAATTAATAACGATTTCACACATTTTAGACGTACCTACTTTAAAGTTAAGTTTGCCTTGTGAAATTAGAAACACGTACCTTGTACATTTTCATATTTATAGGTGCAATGCGCATTTCTATGTTTTATTGAATAACTTTGTAATAACTTTAGTAATAAAATTGTAATAAGAAAAACACATTTATTTTGTATATTTGGGACATTTGTAGTAGTTCATGGGAGCCTTAACTAGACTAAAGAGTGTCAATTTCATTTGTTTGCTTTTTCTTATTTATTTATTTGTATTTCTTGAAATAAACATATGAAGCTACCATACCCTCATTTGACGATTACCTAATCTTATATTCCTTGATGCGTATTTACAAGATTTTTAACCAGAAGTACTTTAACCAATGTTCAGAGTCCGTAACGTTTTTGACAGGCTTGTTATACCTGCAAATTCACGTTGCTCTTCCACGTCACATAAACACAGGAAAAAAACCATACTTTATACCAAACAAAATAGGTTCCCACCTCATTTATTTGTATATTCTGAAATAAAAGTTACAATGTGGGTAAATTGTTATATCCTTGATCTTAATCCTTTGTATGGTTTTAAGAAAAAAAGACTGTTATTTATGTAAATATGATTGCGTTTGTTATATGTTAATATATAGGTATCTATAAATACAAAAAAATGAATGAATCCAAATAAGGATGCATATCTGCACGTGCAAAACGTGCTTTTGGCAATGTTTTTATTTGCATTTGGTGGGCAGACGAAGAAATTCTTAAATATATAAAAACATTTTCATATATACGAGTTTAGAAAAAAATGTATGCTACTATATAATAGATATAATATTACATACATATTATTATATATAAATTTCAACCAAAAAATAGGGAGTTTTTTCGATGTATGTTTGTATACAGTTTTGCAGAGTTATTTACTTAAAAATTCAATGACGTAGAATCAAATAAAAATCACGTTGAATGCGGCATGATTGAAGATGGTTCTAATTTTCATAGAATAATGAATAACATGTCATCTTGCGTATATAGTCAAACATACTACATGTAGGTATAATAAAAGAAAAACATTATATTGAAATTTGAATTATAAGGACATAAAAGAATAAATATTCTTAGTCAGTCAGTTGCTTAGTGTACTACACAAAGTTTGTCCATCGAAGTTTATTGCCAATTTTCTATTAAAACAAAAGTTAAAGTCATAAAAGTTAATAGATTTTTATAAATATTTTATTTACAAGTGCGGCAAAGTTTTTCAACTATAATTATTTTAGTTTATTTCATATTCCCTCAAGAAATATATTTTTAGCTTTCTATAAAAAAGATAATTTCTTAGGAACTTTGAGTTCTAAGTTATTCAGAAAGATATTTACTCTGGTTTTCAAAATAAGTGCAACTTAAAGGCATTTTTACTCCAGAATTATTGTGTAAGTTGAAAGGTTTTATAAGTTCACACCAAATTGACAATTTTTTTTATAATAATCAATTATTTTTGTTCAACTTTTCGGTTATTTATATCTTAATCGTTAAACCTTAGATGTCTTACCAATCTATTGGTATAAAGGTATAACACTAGCCACTTTACCAATGATTATTTATTGCAACTGCTAAATCATGGAAATTCCTTGTTAATCTATTTTTTTTTAGCAGTGAATGTATTGTTTGACTTGTTAATCATCGAAATAGCTTATTAGTCAATCCTTGGTTGATAAGTAATATAAGAATTAAAAACTTCTCTATATTCATTTCTTCTGCAAAATCCCAAATTTTCTCTGGAGAAAAAAAATAATCAATGACTTTTATGTCGCTAACCTAAAAAAAAAAATATCTTCGGTATCAGTCCAGGGTATTAAAGAATTTTTACATACCTAAATTTTCCTAAGAAAAATTCAAAGTGAAGATAAGATATTAATAATATTTTGATTAGCTTGTTATTTTATAGTTTAGAATATGTAGAAACTTACCTAAATATTTGATTGAAAAAAAATAAAAGAAATTTGTATAAACCAACAAAAAGCAAGACAAAATTCTCAAATTGAACCAGATTTAAACAGTTATGCTTTCATTTAAACAATTTTCAAAGAAAAGGAATTAAAGAATAGAATAAAGAATTTTGAATATTATTTTTGTAAAATATCCATCAAAAACAAACTAAACTTTTGATAATCAAATACGGAAGTTCAATATTTAGAATACTGTGATTAAAACTAAATTCGTTTTAAACTCAATAAAATATAAAAATGGCAATAATTTTAGCAATTTCATTTAAAAAAAGAGGCTGGGTGTGACCCAAACTGGCAACTTCCCATTGGTGTCTTCGGAACTTAGATGTCCGATGTTATTTTATTATTAAAACAACAACAATTCAAGATATTCGAAAAGGTTTCCAGGTGTTCAATATCCAATTAAGTGAAGACCATGGATAGGTTTGCCTTCGAGATATTAAAGAAAAAAAACATTGTTTAACTAGTGTGTATTAACCCGGGTCTAATATGAGTTTTTGTTCTCAAATATTCGAGCCGAAAAACTTGAAGAAACGTAAAAACGTACGAGTGTATGTACAACTAGAGATATCTCTCTAAGAATGATGGATTATATGATTCTAGGGAGCCCAAAACGTGAAGATACATATGTCAAAATTTTCAATTTGAAAAATCGGTCCAATTACCATAACTTCCAATTGGAAATAAAAATTGAAATTTAAGTCTTTCTTAAATCTGGGAGTCCTAATATTCAAGGGAATTGTTTTAAGACTAAAATGAAAATGAGTTGCATAAAATTAAAGTAAATAGAATGTTGTGTCATTACTTGTAAAATGCAAGAGTTGGCGCAGGGACATAGGCCCTGAGCCCCAATAATATATAGGTATAATAATAACCCCCAATTTTTGATTTTCGGGCGTATATCCCACTTGAGTGGGTCATAAATCCGAAATTGAATTTGCGGCTTAAGTTCCAGCCGAGTGAGACTCAAGCCTAAAATAAAAATGTTGGGGGTTATGTCCCACTAAATAAGAATCACCAACTGGAAAGAAGACCCATTTAATAAAGTGAAAAGGTATAAAGGAAAAATTCAAAGTTTCTCTACATACCTTACTGTTTATTCACCGTAATGCTGGGTGCCAGTAGTGTATTTATGTAAGGCAAGGCAAGTGTAAATAAGATGAGTGCCAGCACCGAGCATTACGGAGAATAAACAGTGAGGTATGTGTGGTGGGGTATGCTGCCGCCCTACACTCCCCTGCTTGGGAACACTCACTATAGGACTACGGGTGGGTCCGAGGTGGGTGTATGCAAAGTTTCTTTTGCATTTAAAGAATTTTTGAAAAACACAAATATTATCGAAAACTCTTTATTCTTCTGTGACTCTTAAAAAAATTTGGGATTTATGTCCCATTTTTAGCAAAAATATTTGGAGCTTTGCTCTCACTTGGATGGGACTCAAGCCACAAATTCAATTTCGGCCTTATGACCCACTCAAATGGGACATAAGCCCCAGAGATAAAAATTGGGCGTTATGTCCCTGCGCCGCAAGAGTTTTAGTTTTTTTAAGCTGTATTTTCAAATATTTGTAAGATATATGAATGAATTATAAGAACACCTGTCAAAATATGAGGATTGTGGGGTAGAGCGGGGCTAGTTGGACCACGGGGCAAGTTGGACCACGCGAATAACTCAGAAACAACAAGAGCTAAATGAAGACGATTATGCTCGCATAGTTACTAAATCACACCAGCTAAACTGATTTAAGGTGGACTTCTTCTGCTAAAGGATATTCACACGCTCATTTGTGTTTTTTGGGTACAAAAGTAAAAAAAACGAATTTGTTTCTTTTTGTGTTATCGTGGTGAAAAATACGAATTTTTCAACAAAGTACAGTCATTTTGTGAGTTCTGTTATTGAATTTTTGTATTCCATTTTTGAAATTGAAAAATTCTGATTCGTTTTTTTTTCAAAATGACGGAATATATTCATCAAGCTAGAAATGGGGACCAGGTGGACCAACTTGCCCCTCTGAATTAAAAATTTATATTTTATATTAGAAAATAGTATGCAAAATTTTGGCTTTCAACCGTAAAACTGGTCTGACACTATTTTTATTCATGTTCGAGAAGGTATACCATAACATGTACTCAAAACCCGCCTTTAGAAGAGCAAGTGTGTTGATTTTGGCAATTATTTTAAATTTTGAAGAAAAAAAATTAGATGGCAACCCTAAAACTGCGAAAAATTTGAAACTTGACTTTTATTTTTGACTTAACTGCTCATTATTCATTATTACACCCAGTTCGAGCGTATATGATCTAACAAGTCCATCAAAAAAGACAAAAATGACATTTATAAAACCTTAAAAACTTAAAATCAGCCTAGTTTGAACGCCTTTTTTTAGGTCGATTTTTATCCAAACCGTTTTTTGAATAATTCATTTTAAAAGAAATTTAATTATCTTTCTTTTGTATGAAGCAATGCCTACACCTATCTCTGCTGGTAGCAAGGAAATAAGCAAATAAGTAAAAAAAAAAAACAAAAAATTCGATTTTTCAAAGTTTGCAATATTTTTTTTCTTAATTTAGCTACCTAAAAAATTTTCAAATTTTTTTCAGAAATCCATTTTAATGGTGAATTTTATTCTCTAAAAAAAAAGGGTTACAGAATCATCTTGAAATTCTGCTTCGTTTTCGAGTTATATGCATAAAACAAAAAGGGTGCTTTTGCACCCCCCTCTGCAAAATGCACCCTCTAATTTAATAGACTCCTCGGTTTTCTCATCTTCAATGACCCTTTTGAAGATTGTTACAATAAAATCCCATGAACGTTTTAGTTCCCTACTGCCCTGTTTTTTAGGACATAAGCAAAAGCCTATGTATACTTGCACTCGAAATTTATGTAACGGCTCGCGCAGCTCGAATAGAGGAAAGTCGTTGACTTCTAAATATTTCTTCCCAGTCCGAATGTCTAAGATGAAAAGCATTTGAAGTGGAATTGGCTGGACTTGAATTCGAACTCAAAAACTTGCATCCTAATAGTTCAATACACCAAGCCAATATTTTCATTGAGTGTTTTATGTTTACTCAAACTATTACTAGCTTTTAAAGATAAGGAGCATGTTGGTTCCTCCTTGAAGAAAGACGTTTCTTATAAGATAAGATTTTTTTTCTCTAAAGCTTGTCTTGGTATGTACAAACCAAAAAATTACATGAGAGCGTGCAATGAAAAAATACATCAAAACACGTTTTTGCAGTTTCTAAGAAGGTACATTTGAAAAATTCTTGTAAACCATGAATTTGAATACCAACTGAAAAATATACTTATTACTGCATTTTTTCCTAGAGAAAATAAATTAAGAAAATAAATGAAGTAGCATACAAACTCGGCAATCAATAAATTTAATTTGTTTTCCCATTAAAACTGGTGAAAATACTTCTTCCAAATGCTTTTCAAAGTTAAAAAAAAATAATCTTTTTAAAGTAGGTACACCCAGCCATATCTTGAACTTTTAACCACACACAAGTTGACACAATTAAGATTGTGCAAATAAATTGAAAATCTATTGCCTACAGTGCCTAACCCTTCAATAGCCTTAGATGTTTTCATTAACAGTTTAATAGCACAAATTGATTAATTTTTTTTTACTACTTTTACCTTAAGCAGGACGACAAAAGGATATTTCAAGTGTCTTATAAGCTTAATATCAACTTAATAGAAAATATGTGTTCATTATTCGTACACACATACATACATATACTTTGCCTTTCTTCAAGCACACTTTTGAGTTTCAATCTTTCAAGGACGCTTTACATATTTGTATGGCACGGATGCAATCCCTTTTCGATTTTTGCTGATTTTTTTTTCTGCTTTCTCAAATTAATCAATATAATTAAAAGTCAAATAAGTTCATGAAAGGTCTCAGTTAATGGAAATTCCTCTCTTTATAGGGTTGATACTTCTGTAGATACGTCATAAAATTACTTATTATATACCCATCACGATATATTTATGTGTTTATGAGTTATGTAGTAGGTTAATACATTAAAGAATTATTATAAATTTATCGATTGGTAGAATGTTTTTTTTTTGTTTGCTTCAGAGAAAAACTTTTGTGCGTTTTGTAATTTTTCCATTCAATTAAACTTCTTCATGTTTATTGGAAATTCTTTATTACAAATGGGAAAGTCACAAAAACCACAAACACATAAAACACATACATACACACGCTAAAAAGCTAATTTGAATCGGCATAGAAGAAAAACAAGTGTTTTACTGACGTAAATGAGGTCGATAACTTCTTTGAAGTTGTTAATGGTAGTTGAGTATCGGCGAAGCGAAGTTGAAAAAGTTATAAATATTTAAATCAAAGAGCATATTAAATTTCCCAGCATGATTTAAAAATTTAATTTAATAAATTATATGTTTATTCGTATCTACATTACGGATATTAAAAATAGTCAAACAATTACAGGTCACAAAGAAAGTTAAGGCAGTCAACTCATGTCTTGATAAATTATAAACTATAGCGAGTTGCGAAAAAGTTAAAGGAGAACTTAAATAAATGTTTCAAAATATCAAAACGCGTCTATAAGCGCTTTAATCTTTCTTAAAGACAAAAGAAACCAACTTATCACGCCAATGATTTCGAGTTCCTTAAATTTGACCTTTTTCAAGGCATACCTCATAAATTTTAATTTTAGTTCTATGAACACAGAAATTCAAAGCCTTTTCTTTCCTGAGATTTGTGCTACCAACTTTATTATTATCATAATATGAAAATTGACTTTCAACCCCAATATATAGTTAATCTCTTTAAATGTTAGCGTTTTTTAAGTAAAACTCAAATCTATTACATTTAAACAAACTCCTTCCTATCATTATTTACTAAAATGTGCATTCTATCTGAAAGACAGGGCAATGAACTTCATCCTATGCAGCTTTTCTGATGGATAGACAGTTAACTTAGTTTCAATATAAAGCTGATCATATCGTTAAAGAACATATCACAACAACAGAAAAGTGGGTAAAATAATTATTATCAATCAATCGAGGAAGCATCCTTTTTCCACCTGATTTGTTTTAATTCAAAATCGAATCACTTACTTGAATAAGCTTAAATAAAAACATTATTATGACATTAATTTTATATGACTCTCTTATGCCATGTTTATCATTATTTTCTTTTCTATTCTTTTTAGGGTGAAACTTCTTGGAAACAAAAAAAAACAGCAGTAAATATATCCTGCAACCCGCCAACAGTAAAAGCCGTCCAAAAAGAACCATATTGCTTGAGTATATATATATTTTTTTTCATCCATCAAACCACCCACACTCAAATTAAGAAGGCGAAGAATATTTAATTCAAAAAAGGAAAAGTAAAACGGACGAAAAAAAAACATCGCTATCAAGCTGTTTTATTATCCTTGTTTGTTGTTTACATCAAAATTTTTACGCAAACAAGTTGAAAAAGTCTCGACAAAAAAAAATAAAAACAAATAAAAAACACACACACAAACACATTCATTGAAACCAACTAGCTATTTGTTCATTGGATAATAATCAATCAGGATAATGATTCCATAGATGCCATAAACAAAGTTAGAAAACGAAAGGAGAGAGCGAGAGAGAGAAAGGACCCAATTACTGTTTTTTATTCATCCACGGAATTTTCTAATAAAATAGTTAAACAAGGCTCAACTGGTGGTTGATTTTGTACTGTGGGGGACCATTGGTTTTATTTTTTGTTTGTTAAAGCTAATTTTTGAAAAGACTCAAAATAATCGGACGCTGCAGTAGTACTATTGTTTTGGATTAATTTTTCAAAACATATTTTTGTGGAAATCATAATAATATCAACACTAACATACTGTTGTGTCAAGTGCAATAAAATCTACTTTCAAAATTGCGGCCATGGGTAGAAAAAAAATTCAAATTTCCCGGATCACGGATGAACGGAATAGACAGGTGAGTTTGCAAAAAAAAGAAAATATTATCCAGCCTTTTATATTTTACTAGCTGTTATTTGATAGAAACTTCGTTACGCCTTTTCGTAGTGAAATGTTCTATCTTATAATTTTTTCTACGACCCAAAAATGCCTGATTTCACTAAAATCCATCCAGTCGTTCGTTGCAGAATATTAGTTTAAAAAACTAGTGTACAGAATCTTCGATTAACTAACTGAATTTTGGTCATATAAAATGTTGGATCTCCTCAGTTTGAAATTCTGAACTTTGGAATGAAATTTAAGAGTAGATACAGAATAATAGATTTGCAGAATAAGGGAATACGAAAATATGTTTATAGAGAATTTTCAATAAACTTACAGAATTTCAGTCATTTAAAGTCTTAAAATACAAAAATCCCCAAAGTTTTGAAATACATTAATAAAATTTGCATTACCAAAATTTTTATATACAGAATTCTAGACTTGTATCGAATTTCGAAATACTGAATCTTTCATTTGAAGAATAAATAATTACGTCAATTCAGAAATTTGTATTAATTTTCAGAATTTTGCCCATACAACATTTTAATGTTTTTACAAAATTTATGGACATTCGGAATTTCAAAAGACTGAATTTTTTGATTTTCATAGTTTTTTAAATACAATATTTTGAAAATCTTTAAGAATTTAGGAAATCAAATTTTGGCAAAAAAAGAAATACAACCCCAACCTTTATTGCCTTAATGAGATGGGACAAAACTTTCAAAAAAAACTTTTAAGTTTGAAATAAGTTCAAAATTTCTTTTTATTCGTGTTCGATTTTGATATTCTCAAGTCCTTAAGTTACGAGTAGCACTCAAATTGGTATGATCTTTTTTCTTTCAAAAAATTAGATATCCTTGGTTTTAGATTTTAATGAATAAGTAACTTTGAATCTCTACTAACAACAACAACAACAACAACAACATTCAATAGGAAATCAATTGTATCGTTTTTTTAAATCTTTGCATTTTTACGGCGGCAGTTCAAAAAACTTACAATTTTTGTTTTTTGGCACTTCCTCCTTTTTTCGTGATAACTTTTTAAATACAGTGAGTACAAAAAAATGGCATTTCGATATTTACCTGTGACAAAGAGATTGCCGTTTCATTTTTCAAAATCGATGCATTTTTACGGCGCTGGTGACAGCCCAAAAATTTTCATTTTTTTTCGGCACTTCTTACTTTTATCGTTATAGTTTTTTATTACTGTAAATAAAAAATAAAAAATAAAAAATGGTGTATTGAGATTTTCTCATGACAAATCGATTGGCATTTAATTTTTCAAAGAGAATTTCAGTCATTTAAAGTCTTAAAATACAAAGATCCCAAAAGTTTTGAAATACATTAATAAAATTTGCATTACCAAAATTTTTATATACAGAATTCTAGACTTGTATCGAATTTGGAAATACTGAATCTTTCATTTGAAGAATAAATAATTACGTCAATTCAGAAATTTGTATTAATTTACAAAATTTTGCCCATACAACATTTTAATGTTTTTACAAAAATTTATGGACATTCGGAATTTCAAAAGACTGAATTTTTTGATTTTCAAAGTTTTTGAAATACAAAATTTTGAAAATCTTTAAGAATTTAGGAAATCGAATTTTGGCAAAAACAGAAATACAACCCCAACCTTTATTGCCTTAATGAGATTGGACAAAACTTTCAAAAAAGACTTTTAAGTTTGAAATAAGTTCAAAATTTCTTTTTATTCGTGTTAGATTTTGATATTCTCAAGTCCTTAAGTTACGAGTAGCACTCAAATTGGTATGATCTTTTTTCTTTTAAAAAATTAGATATCCTTATGGTTTAAGATTTTAATGAATAAGTAACTTTGAATCTCTACTAACAACAACAACAACAACAACAACATTCAATAGGAAATCAATTGTATCGTTTTTTTAAATCTTTGCATTTTTACGGCGGCAGTTCAAAAAACTTACAATTTTTGTTTTTTGGCACTTCCTCCTTTTTTCGTGATAACTTTTTAAATACAGTGAGTACAAAAAAATGGCATTTCGATATTTACCTGTGACAAAGAGATTGCCGTTTCATTTTTCAAAATCGATGCATTTTTACGGCGCTGGTGACAGCCCAAAAATTTTCATTTTTTTTCGGCACTTCTTACTTTTATCGTTATAGTTTTTTATTACTGTAAATAAAAAATAAAAAATAAAAAATGGTGTATTGAGATTTTCTCATGACAAATCGATTGGCATTTAATTTTTCAAGTCGATGCATTCTTACAGCGTTGGTCTAAAATGTTCAAAATTTTTTTTTTGTTCGCACATCCTACTTTTTTCGTAATAATTTTAGTAGGTACTCATGGCTTGTCAAAATTTTATTGAGAGAAAGCGATGGTCGTTTCATTTTTCAAAGTCGATGCATTTTTACGGTGTGGCACAGTGGTCCGTTTGTTGAATTTCATTGTTTGTATTGAGAATCATTTTTAGGCCTAATCTGATCGAATTTGAAGAAAAAAAAAATTGACAATTTTAACGGCTTGAAGCTGCCTATCAAATTTTAGGTCAACGCCTCAAGAACTCGAAAAGTTTAAAAATATATAATAATAATAATAGTAAAAGTTTTAATAATGTTGATATTTTTTTCTGGTTGCATTATTTAAATCTGACATCAGGCTTAGAATTCTGATAGTTGACAGTTGGAAAAACCCCAAAACTACCATTATTTTTTATATATTAAAAAAATTGTAACTTAAATGTTTTTTGTATAAGAATTCTTCATCATCATCAAGTCCTGTAACCCCGGTTGGGGCATAGGGCGCCAACAAATCGTTTCCATCCTTCTCGGTCTGCAGATAGATATTTTAACTGTGGCCACGTCTTTCTCTGGGAGTCTGCTTCTGCTAGAACTGTTGATTTCCATGTTGTTCTTGGTCTTCCAACCCGCCGTGCACCCTGAGGATTCCATTCAAATGACTGCTTTGCAATTTCATCGTTTGGTTTCCTCAGTGTGTGACCAATCCATTGCCATTTACGCTTTCTTATGTCAACGTCCAGCCGCTCCTGGCTTGTCCTGCGCCACAATTCCTCGTTTGATATAATTTGTGGCCAGCGAATGTTTAGAATATGGCGTAGACAACGGTTCACAAAAGCCTGCAATTTCTTTGAGATGGTAGTCGTGACTTTCCAGGTTTCGCAAGCATATAACAGCACGGATTTGACATTGGATTCGAAGAATCTCAACTTTGTGCGCAAGGAGATTTGACATGAGTTCCAAATTTGGGAGAGAGAACCGAAGGCTGCGCGAGCTTTATTTATTCTACTTTGAACGTCCAGATCAGTACCACCATTTGCTGAAACAATACTTCCAAGGTAGTTAAATTGTTCAACCTCTTCAACTGGCGTCTCCTGTATTAAAATACGCTGATGTGTGGAGCGGCCTGTGAGCATTATTTTTGTCTTTTTGCTATTTATTTTAAGACCACTCGCCTCTCCTTTTAACTTCAGAGCTTGACACATCCTGTTCAGCCCGCTGATGTTATTTGCCAAGAGACATATATCATCGGCATAGTCTAAGTGGCTAAGCCTTTCAAACGGTCTCCATTGAATGCCCTGCCTCTCTGATGTTCCAACGCTGGCCGTCAAGACATCGTCAATCGCCAGTAGAAAGAGAATTGGCGATAGAACATCTCCCTGTCTCACACCCTGCCGCACTTCGAAAGAGTCGGATAGCTGCCCATTGTGTAAAACAAAGCATCTTGCGTTGTTATAGGACTCTCTTATAATGGCAACAATTTTTGGGGGAATTCCTCTACCAAGAAGTGATCTCCATATACATTCACGGTTGACTCGGTCAAAGGCCTTCTCAAAATCCACGAACATGAGGTAAAGCAAGAATTCTTAGCTTGATAAAAAATCAACCAGGAAAAATATCAACATTATTAAAACTATTACTTTAGATTATTTTTAAACTTTTCCAGCCTTATTTATTAGATTTCACCAATACTCGGTTCAACCTCGGAATAGTTAAACCAAGTCATAGCACTTACTCCATCTTTACGCCACGTCAAACAAATCGCTATTTATAAAATATTTTCTGAGCCGTTTTAGTTACACCCTCCTTATGTCAAAAAAATGACCAATCTAAAGCTCTGGTTATCGAAAACGTAAACAAACCCTTGGCTGATTTCCACAATTACTCATTTCAATTAATTATTATTGGTGGAATTTTGGTAAGGGAGTTCATAAATGGATAAATAAAATAAAAGAAAACTTTCTTATAGTAACAGAAAGTTATAAGAATTTCGTTTACACTCCTTTTCGTAAATAACATGATGTCACGTCAAAATGGCATTAAGATACTAAAACGGATTTACTACGGTCTTAAACCTCCTATAGACCAGTTTTAGCTTACTCCTCCTCTATTCCTCATGTATTTTTTTAATAAATATAAATTTAAGGATTAGATGTGTTGTAAAGTCGGAACAACTTTACTCCGTCCCTAAAACGAGTTTATAAATAAGGCTGTTCGAGTTTTTGAGGAGTTGACCTAAAATTTGATAGGCAACTTCAACCCGTCAAAATTGTCAAATTTTTTTCAGATTCAATCAGATTAGGCCTAAAAATAATTCCCAATCAAAAAAATAAAAAACGAGCAACAAAATTAGTTTTAATCCCTTGGGGACATCTCTCATCATTTGGACTATCTTTTTCAAATTTTGTACTAATCAGTATTGAAGTCATTTTTATACGAAAGTCTACATTATTTTAGGACATTTCAAACATAAAATTCACTCAGTTCCTGACTTCGACAATGCTTTTTCTTATAAATTTTGAAATTTGGCACCATGTTCTGAACTGAATTGTGTATCCTGTAGGCAGTACCATTGAATTCAGCATCCCCAAATCATTACGTGTACCCAATTTCATTAATTTGTATTAACAATTGGCGTGGGAAATGATTTTTGTCGCCAACAAACCGACCACTGTGCGCTGGTGAGAATCCTAAAATGTTTAAAGTTTTTTTTCGACACTTCCTTCTTTTTTCATCACTTTTTTACTACGGTAAATAAAAAATAAAAACGGCGTAACTATAGAGAATATTGTGTGACAAATCGATTGCCGTTACATTTTTTAAAATCGTGCCATATCTTCGCCACCGGTGATCAAAATATAATATTAAAATTTTCTGCAATTTTCAAGGTCATTATTAAAGACTTTTCTTATATTTTTTTCTTCACAACATTTATATGTACATTAGACTGATTCAAAAAAATGAAAATGTCTTCGATTTTCAATGCCACTAGCTTTTTAGTTAGAGTTTAATGAAATAATAATCCTGGCAAAATTTCAGCCCTTTAGGTCAATATTTAGAGGTCGCTCATCGCTACTTTTTATTTTCCATACAAATCGTATGGGAACTTTTTTTTGATTCCTTCTTTATTTTATAACTTTAAAAACGGTTATCATTCAGAAATGATCAAGGTTGAATCTGAAAGAAGATTTGATGTTCTTTAAAAAAAGTCCTTACTTCTTATCTAATTAATGTACTCCTTCCAAAGTTATTCAAGGTCAGAGTATTATTCGAGGTGAATTTCAAAGTTTTTTGGATTCCGTGTTGAAAAAATCAGCTATAATACAAGGTGTTTTGCAAAAGTTGTAACAAAAGGCAAGTGCGTGTAAGTTGCACTCAGACAAGAAAAAAATCATTTTAGAGTGGGGGTATATTTCCCCCCATTTAGGCGAGAGGGGCAATTTCCTAAAAAAATTGGTTTAAAAAAGAAAAAAATATTAAAAATCAACGGCAATACTTATAGTGTCATGCTATTATTTTTTTAAAGCCAACAATCCATTATTTAATTAATTTTTTAAAAAAAGTTGTTTTTGTAAATATTTTTTGAAAAAATTAATTTCAAACTTAGATTTAAAAAAATAAAAAGTGGTTTTATTTTTTAAATATCTTTTTGAAAAATTTTTCGTTATCAAGTACAATTTTTGTTTATGGATTTGAATACCTTCCTTAATTTTTAATCAGAAGCTGAAAACCGCAGACTAAAATGTTTTGTAGTTTCTGAGAAAATTGAAAATTAAAATACCTACTACTACTACTGGAGATTGGTGTTTGTAGGAAGGAACAATTTAAATTCCAGGGCGTCAAATAACAAGAAACTTGGTATTTGTTATTTTCAAATATATACCCCCACTCTAAAATGATTTTTTTCTTGTCTGAGTGCAACTTAAACGCACTTGCCTTTTGTTACAACTTTTGCACAACACCTTGTATTATAGTTGATTTTTTCAACACGGAATCCAAAAAACTTTGAAATTCACCTCGAATACCACTCTGACCTTGAATAACTTTGGAAGGAGTACATTAATTAGATAAGAAGTAAGGACTTTTTTTAAAGAACATCAAATCTTCTTTCAGATTCTACCTTGATCATTTCTGTATGATAACCGTTTTTAAAGTTATAAAATAAAGAAGGAATCAAAAAAAAGTTCCCATACGATTTGTATGGAAAATAGAAAGTATCGATGAGCGACCTCTAAATATTGACCTAAAGGGCTGAAATTTTGTCAGGATTATTATTTCATTAAACTTTAACTAAAAAGTTAGTGGCATTGAAAATCGAAGACATTTTCATTTTCTTGAATCAGTTTAATGTACATACATGTGTACATAATGTTTACTGACCTTAAGGAAGAATTTTAATTATTTGCAAAAGCTGAAGGTGTATGATGAACATCTACTCTCATCTCTATATATAAAACAATACTGTATGATGTATGTAGATTAAATTACTTATAAATAAAATTATTTAAAGTTATTTCATTACAAACTCCCATTCTTCTCTTATATTACCGTAAATGATATCTGATCCTTAAATATGCGTAAAATAATATATCTACCAGAAATAGGCAATTTATTCTCCTTCGTCCTTTTTTACTTTTATTTTTTATTATAAATGCCCGCACAAAGTTTGACTCGTTTTCTTTATTTGCTTTTCTTTTAATGACATCGCATTTAGGTTACAAACTTCTCAAATGATAAACTATGCGGATGTTCTTGGCATCAACTTTCCCAATGCTCATTGGTTCGTATTTCTCTCTGTCAATCGAAAGTTGACTCTTCTAAGTCATCCCTAAGAATAAAAAAAAAAAGAATTTATCTCATAAATATGACGATATAGATATACAAATACAACTTACAGAGCTTGTGCAAAAAAGGTCCATTTGATATCATTAGCCCAACACTAAGTGAGCACATTGAAGGGCTCACAAATGATACCTCAATCCATCAACTACATCTCCCTGCTCTGCTATACCATACAACCCTCCTCCTATTGAATATTGTTAGAATTAGAAGGAATACAACAACAACAAAAAAACAACATAATAAAACTTTTCTCCACAACAATGTATATGTTGGTATTCTCTCCCTTCTTCATTGGCAGACCCTTGCAATTGAAAGGATTAAATTACAATGCACTCTCTCTATTCAATTGAGTGTTTCACAATTCCTTCATCATCGTCCTTGCCATCAATTGAAACTTAACAACAAAAAAAAAATAATAATAAGAACACCTCGGCACGTTGCAATTCAATTGTTTGATTTTACTTTTAATTGAGAAAGTTTTTGCGCTCGGTTCGAAGATACTCGTACTTTCAATTCTCTAATGAAATTGAGTGCTGCTCTGCAAAGGATTGCATATAGTATGGGATGAAGCGTTACAAATGATTCAATCATTTAAGTTAGTCTAATTTTTGTTATGATCTGAAGTAAATATTCTTTTATTACCCGCAGATAAAGGTAGCGACACTGAAATGTTATTTAAATTCCTTAACTGTTGTTATGTAATACAGGGTCATCCATTTTGTGGTTTAGGCGAAAGTAAATTCAAATAAATCACGTTTGCTACCGAATTTTTATTTCCAGTCGTTAGATCTTGCAATTATGAATTGAATATACACTCCTCGTCAACTGAATACGCACAAACATTTTTGAATATATTTTATCCATTTTTTCCAAACAGTGATGGTTATTATGCCATCTGTTGATGGTAAAAATTTTCGTAACATATAAATAACAGAATTTCAAAGTTTTATCCAAAAACAACCGTGAGTTTTTCCTTCAACCACTTCCAAAGTGTAACTTATGCAAAGTAGAAGTTTTTTTTTGAGTCAACTGAATAGGTACAAAAATTAAAATTGGTATTGGAATGGAAGGAAACAAGTTTTTGTTTAAGTTTAGTAGTGGGTACTTCCACCTTTATTTTTAATTACTTCGTAAATTCGATCCGGCATGGAGTCGTATAGCTTTTTAATGTAATTTAACGAAATTTCGCTCCACGCTAATTTGATTGCAGAAATTAAGGTTTCTTTGTCTTCGAACTGACGACCACCCTCATAAACTTTGCATACTAACCATCCCCAGACATTTTCTATGATGTTTAGATCAGGTGAGTACGGCGGCCATTGAAGCAACTGCACTTGTTGCTCCTCTATCCATGTTTTTATTATGCGCGCTAAGTGAATAGGCGCATTATCATGTTGGTAGGTCCAGTTTATGGGTCCAAAGATGTTAGAAAATTTAGGAAAATTTCTTTCCAAAATTACTTTATACCCAGCTGCTGTCATTCTTGATGTTACAACCTCGAGCTCAACTGTTCCATAATAACTGACTGCTCCCCATATCATGGCACCTCCTTCACGACTATGATGGCGCTTTAAAAATCTTTTTTCTTTTCTTAAGTCGTGAAAATAGAAGTTGAACCCATCAGGGCCATCGAAATTAAACTTTTTTTCATCTGAAAAAACCACGTGATACCATTCTTTTTTCCAACTCATGTGAAGTCTTGAAAATCTAATCGCAACATTTTCCGTCTCTCGTCAAGTGGTGGTTTTTTCTTAAGTTTCATTCGTTTAAGATGGCTTGAGTTGTTGATTACTCTTAATACTGTTGAGCAACTTGCGTTTACGCCGACTTTTTGTTTTATTTTTGCCACAGAATCAGAAGAATTTGATGCATATCTTAAAATTCTTCGTCTCTCAGCTGCTGTTGTTGCTGTTTTCTTACCTCCCTTCATGTTTTTGTAAGTAAGAATAAACTACATTAAGACTTCGGCCAACTTTATCAGCTATTGCACGTCCAGTTAGGCCTTGGTCTCTAAGTAAATCGATTTTAGCTTTTTCAACACTGTTAAGACACGTAGATCTACCCATTTTTCTTAAAATTTGAAATCAAGAATTAAAAATAAAAAATAAAATAAAATTGGGTGGCGCAACAGCTCATGGAGAACCAGGGCCTAGTGACTAACAACTCACAACCATTCCTGTGTGCGTGTTTGTTGGCAGGAATGGAGGGGACCTACAGTTTTTTGCCGAGTCCGAACGGCTAAATGAGAAGCACTTTTTCATGACAAGTATACTCTTGGAGGATTTGTCAGTTCCTCGCAAGAGGCAGTACCTCGAATAAAACATTTCTGTTTTTAGGTGGCACGGCTGGGAATCGAACCCACACCTTCGGCATGACAGTCCTACGCACTAACCATCAAGCCACGAGGCACTACAGAAGAATTAAATTTTACTGAAAACACTAAAATCGTTAATTTAAACTGTCAAGCACTCCAAAAAACTTATAAACAACGAAGAAAATGGCGTTGTACCTATTCAGTTGACAAAAAAAAAACTCCTACTTTGCATATAAAACACTTTGCAAGTGGTTGAAGAAAAACTCACGGTTGTTTTTGGATAATTCTTTCGGAATTATCTGCTTAACATCTTAAGGGAATAGTTAGCATCAACAGATGGCATAATAACCATCACTGTTTGGAAAAAATGGATAAAGTATATTAAAAAATGTTTGTGCGTATTCAGTTGACAAGGAGTGTATCATCATTCATAGGCTCTCCACGGGAGTTTTTGCAGGACCAGGACTCTTTTTCGACAAGGTCTTTAATGAAGAACGAAAAGTTCGTAATGTACAAAATCACTCCATAAATACACTTTACCCCCCAGACTATTAGTGATAGTGATTGTGGATTGGTATGGATCTGTAGTGCGATGAAGCAAGCAAACTGACATATTGGTTTCCTATTTACTTTCCTAGGAGAAAAATTTTATATTGCTAAATGTTTGTTTCAAAGTTTATTATTTTTGAATTCAACATAAATGTTATTAATTAGGGAAAAAAGAAAAATGTTTACCTATTCAGAGTAAAATATAAAACATTTTAATGAGAATAATTTGTTTTGTATCTCGAGGATTAATTTTTATATATTTTGTTTTTTTTTTTCCTGCAGGTGACATTTAACAAGCGTAAATTTGGTGTGATGAAGAAGGCATATGAATTATCGGTGCTGTGTGATTGTGAAATTGCATTGATTATCTTTTCGTCCAGCAATAAATTGTATCAATATGCCAGTACGGATATGGATAAGGTGTTGCTGAAATATACCGAATACAATGAACCACATGAATCGCTGACAAATAAAAATATAATAGAGGTACATTATGTTGAGCGGCAATGTGTTGGCAATGAAAATATAAAACAAAATATTAACGCATTATTTTTTTTTACAATAATATAGAATTTTGAGAGAATTTTTTTTTATATTTATTTTATGAGTTTTTGTTTTAAGTTTTGTGTTTTGAAATTTTTATTTTTTTTAGAGAGATTGTGTTTCTGTTTATTTTTTTCTATTTATATATTTTTATAACAAATAACGAATAAGTTAAAAATGAAAATATTTTTATTTTATTTTTTTTTAAATTATTGGCTGTTTGCTATGAGGTTTTTCTATGAATATTTATCGATCGTAACATTCCGTTGTAATAACATATAATTCATTTGGTGAATTTGTTTGTTTAATTTATTCGAAATTCAAAAATGAATTAATTCATTTGAGAAAATTTTATTAAATTGTTTGACTAACGATGAAAAAAACACATTGACATAAAATGTACACACTTAGGGCTTGGCCTTATGGTTCTGGCCACGTAGTCTTTGAGGGACAAAAAACATTTTTTAGTGAAAGGTGACATAGATCTGCTTTTAATTCTGTTCTATTATTTGAATGTAGTAATGTCAAACACGGCTGTTCTGGGGACTGATTCTGGTTCTGTGAAAAAGTGAAGCAAAAGACTTTTCATGCTTTCACACTAATTCCATCCGATGTAATCAAACATCAAAAACTTTCATATAAATAATTTTCTTTCACGCCATAATAAGCTTTAAGTGAATACAAATAGGAGAATACGAACAATTAATGACAAATTCAACCATATATCTTTTTCTGTCAAATCCATAAGTGATTTTATCTCAAGCATTTCTCTGTTCTCCACAAAAACACGCGAAAATTGAGAGCATCGCGCTGTTTTCAATAGAAACGATAAAGTGGTTCCAACATCGATAATTAACTTTTCGTTCACGTTTGCTCTTTTGTGCCAATTGAATCGAATGGAAACACTGAATGCAATGTTTGGCAGCGAATGTGAAAACGATATATTCGGTACACGGCCAAAAAATAGATAATAGAATTGAAAACTTCAAAATAAGGTGGTTTGTGGATCCTTTTGTTTTAGTGAACATCTAGGAATCATAGCAGTTCGGCAAAACAAACAAATCAACAATCCGCCATTTTTTTTTTTGACCTTTTTAATTCGGGTATTTTTTGTTTTCCGTTTGTTACGGATTCAATTCAACCGAATATCAGAACAACCGTGATAATATCATTTCCTAACTCCCAGTTTCACAGCCTCGTTCAAATCTTGAACTGAGTTCAATTATTGATCTGCGGAACTATAGTTTAAACCAAAAGTGGATTTTAAACTTCCAATGTGAAACTGAGTGTAATTGATTTACAATATTGAAATAAACTTAATTTTTGTCAGTTTGGTTAGCCACAGAAAGTTTTTTTTAGAAGTTGTTAAAGTTTTTTCAAGATCACTGGAGAATGTTTCAGGAAATTTCAGTTTCAACTCAAGCAATTACTCCAAAATTTTTTAGCGCTGATCAATAGTGAATCTAATCTTTAATGAGCATTTTCCATCTTTTCAAGTGGTGAACTTCTTTTTTTAAAAGTGTACGAATGAAGTACCTATCTCTGTGGCATGGAAACAAAATTTTAAAAGTTCATACTTTTGAAAATATAAAAAAAAATGTTCACCAAAGATGATCTACGGTAAAAACCACTTGGCAAGGTTATTTTTACAACAAGAGCAGCTCAATAAATAGTCAATTGTCGCTTGAACTTTTCTTGAATTAATCGCTTTGCCGTTTTTGACTATAGATTGATCTTCACCGCTTTCCTTAATTCCTTGAATTTAGAAATAAATCATTCTAATTTCGGAGCTAAATCTAAGTTAGTTCCTAAGGACCAGTTTTTCAGTGTGAGATCATCCTGGTTTTAAGGTTAAGCCCGAGCTAACTCCTGAAACGTGATTTTTCAGTCATTTTAAATCATTTTTAAGTGAATTCGGGGCTAACTTAGCACTGGCAAAACAATCCCTGAGTGATTATATGTCCATTGCATTTACGGTAACTATTTTCTAGCTAGCCTTTATTTTTGTTTACCGATATTCAATTAAAATTTGTAGGGGGGAATCGAAAAAGAATGCATGAAGAAGCTTATATAAACAAAGCTTTTTTAATCAGTATTTATGTAAAGTCATATTAATTAATCATTTTAATCATCACAAATGCTCTGATTATATTTACTGTATCATCTGCGTGATGAATAATTTAAATTTGATGACAGTATAAAGTTACAAGTCATAAAGGGGCAGTTTATTAATGTTATAATTACGTTAAAATAAATGAATATTATCTTCGGAGTAGATACTCGTCCACCATAAAATGAAAAAATGAAAAACACCAGAATATTTTTAACATAAAATTTTCCCGTATTTATAGTCAAACTAGCACCGATGTGAAAACTATATCAGAATGATCAAAACTTCTTTTTTCACTCACCCTTTGCGGTGACTAGTTTTATCTTTTGATATCAAAAATGTTCTCTTCTTTTCAAACTACTAAGAATAAAGTCATTAGGTATCGCGAAATTATGGTGATCACCCAAATATAGGGTTCAACCTCGTTAGTAAATCAACTGTTCTTCCCCTGGATTTAGGACACAAACATTTCAAATTTGAATAAATATTTAATTGTTGTGTTCCGCTTTAGTTTTTAAATAGTTGAAAGCATCGAAACAAAAAATTGTTTTGTATTTATTGTTAGAAAAGGCTTTATAGTATTCCCATTTAAATGGAAATTGTTTTTCCTATTCATCTAGGGTTCCAGAGTTAAGTACAAGTTATTTAGTGCTTAAATCTGGTTTGTCACCTTTTCAATTTTTATTTGCATAACAAAACCCTAATTGAAAGCTTAAACATTTTCTTTCAAAACATATTGTCTACCTTAGGATTTATTTATTTATTTTTTTTTCTTTATGGAATTTATTGTTGTTAAAATTCTACAGAAACACAACTCTTTTAAAGTGCTACTAATATAATAGCTAATATTTTAAGGAAATATTTATTTCTTATTTTATAATTTTGATTTGCTATATTTTTTATAATAAAATAAACCGTGAATTTTCAAAGCCTCACATTGTTGCTTCTAAGTATTTGAAAAAACCTATACCTACCAACCAAAACGGTTTTGGTTACCATTTTTTTTTGTTCTGATTGAAAAACTAACGCTTTTCAAAAGACGAGCGTAAACATATATACGCCACGTGCTGTGTGCCATAAGTTATTTAGAAAACCTTTGCCATTACGTAGTGAGTTCTGTCCACTGACACTTACAGGTGCTAATAAAGAAGGAAAATAAGAATGGCGTCATGTCACCAGATTCACCAGAACAAGAAACGGATTACACCCTGACACCACGAACCGAAGCCAAGTACAACAAAATCGAAGAGGACTTTCAAATGGTGATGCAGCGCACCCAGATGACAGGCGGTTCTCGAAATATGACAAATCCGAATTATACGTTACCAGTTTCGATGCCAGTTGGAGATGGTTATGGTGGAGCAATGCTGCAGGCCAGCCCACAGATGTCGCACACAAATATCAGCCCAAGACCATCGAGTTCGGAAACGGATTCAGGTGGGATGTCATTAATAAGTTAGTTTGCTTTCTTTCTCATCATTATTATATTATTATTTATTCACACTCATTATTCATAAATTTTGTTTTTTTTTTTTTATTTTTTTATTATTTTTTTTATTATTTTTTTTATTATTTTTTGTGTGAGCGTTTCTTTTTTAGTTTGGGATTAATTTTTGTTGTATAAATATCCCTTACATAAAAGAGTTACGAATAAAAAAACAAATAAGAGAAGCTATAAATGCTAAAAGCCTTTACAATAATTAAAATCCACAGTATATCCATCTGCATCAATGCTGGAGATGTCCAATGGTTATCCTCATTCGCATTCACCACTTGGTGGATCCCCAAGTCCGGGGCCAAGTCCTGGCATAGGTGGGCAAAATAATAATAAATGTAAGCATGGTAGTTTTGTTACTCCCGTTTCAAATTCCTTCCTGCAAATAAAAAAAAAAAACAAAAACTGCATTAACCCTTCCTTTAAATTAACAATTTGAAAAAAAAAAATAACTTAAAACACGCAAAACAAAACAATGCTTTGAATAAAAAATAGTTTTTTTGAATTTAAATTAATAGCAATTTGTAGCCATTTAGAAAATGTTATTGTTAAATTTTTTGCATGGTTTAAAAAAAAAACCTTTTTTTAGAATAGATTTTTGATTGTTTTTTTGTAGCAATTTGTTGAATTAAAATTAAAAGTTTCTACATAGTTTGCTGTAATCTACGAGTATGATCTTTGAATGTATTCTACCAAAAATCTTAGTTTTTGGTGATCAGTTTTATAGATAAATCGACTGTGTTTTTCAATATTTTTTTTTTTATCAAAGTTGAAAAATGGTAAAAAAAATCTTCATAAACTACTAAGATTTCATAAAAAAAAAAAACAAAAAAAAAATACTGGGGAAGTGTGGCTCTGTGCCGTAGATCTTTTGAAAACAATCCAAAAAAAGCTTTTATAGTAATACTGATGATACCTTTAATTTCAATTTTTCAAATAGCGTAAAGTTAAATGTTCTAGGTTCATTGGTCAAGTTTTTAAAACCTTTTGAACTGTGGGTAATTGAACAATAAAAACTAAACCTGCCAAACTTAGACTTTATTAAATAATATGTACAAATTTAATACATTTTCTTAAAGATTTCAAGATTCTACGATGGGTGCCGGGAAGTGCACCATAATTTTGATGATCAATCAGTGAATCAGTGAATGAGTGATGAATCAGTCAGTTACGCTTACAGTGATTTTTGAAATCCTATATCTCAGGAAGGTAGTACCTCATAGCATGATGGATAGTGCTGTCATGCCCAAGGTGTGGGTTCGATTCCCAGCCGTGTCACCTAAAAACAGAAATGTTTTATCCGGGTTGGCTACGAAATCTCGCAAATCAAAATCTCGCATTCGAAATCTCGCTTAACGAAATCTCGGAATTACAAAATCTCGCTTTTCATAATCCCGCAATTACAAAATCCCGCTTTTCATAATCTCGCAATAACGAAATCCCGCAAACTAAAATCTCGCATATTAAAATCTCGCATATTAAAATCTCGCAAAATTGAATTGCATTGCAACAAATACATTTTTTTAATCAAAATCTCTCAAATTAAAATCTCGCGCGAAATTTTAATTTGCGAGATTTTGATTAAAAAAATGTATTTGTTGTAATGCAATTCAATTTTGCGAGATATCATACTTACTGCAAAATATATACCTAATATGTCTGGGTACTTTTAGACTCCACTGTTATTTATTAATTAGAGCTTTTGATTTTTCAATATTATTGTTTTCAAAAGAACAAGAAGGAGAGAGAACATAGCGATGGTATATCCAGTTGTAAAGTGTCATGTGCAAATCTCATGACTCGTATTTGGCCTTGAACTAGAAAATACTTTTAGTTCCATTATAAACGCGTAAAAGGCAACCAAAATAATTATCGAGGTTATTAACAGTAATAAAGGATGTACAAATTTTTTTATTGACGGGTATAGTTATTAGTTGGATAGAAAAATTATCCAAAGTGCTCTTGGGTAGGTACATATATTCCCAAAAAAAAAAATTACAAATTTTTTTAAAAGCCGTGTGCGATTCGTTGCTGTGAAATTTGAAGTTGCGAGATTTTGATTTGCGAGATTTTAAATTGCGAGATTTTGGTTGAAATTTGCGAGATTTGTAGGTTCAAGATGTAAATGCGAGATTGTAAAAAGCGAGATTTTGTAATTGCGAGATTATGAAAAACAAGATTTTTAATTTGCGAGGTTTCGTTATTCGAGATTTAAAAAAAAAATGCGAGATTTCGTTATTCGAGATTTTGGTTTGCGGGATATCATAGCGCTCCCGTTTTATCCGAGGTACTGCATCTTGGGAGGAACTGACAAATCCTCCAAGAGTAAACTTGTCATGAATAAGTGTTCGAACTCGGCAAAAAACTGTAGGTCCCCTCCATTTCTGCCAACAACACGCAGAGAGGAATGGTTGAGAGTTGTAAGTCACTAGGCCCTGGTTCTCCACGAGCTGTTGTGCCCCCCAATTTATTTATTTATTTATATCTCAGGAACCATCAATGCTAAATAGTTGAAATTAGTTCGTAAACTCGATTTTTTTACTGCACAAATGCACCGCTGATGATGTTTTTCGAACATGTGACTTAAGCAAGCTATACACTATTGAGCACAATGCTAATGTCGTAAAATTCATATATTCGTTTTCGAACTGAAGACTTTGCAGTTTGCTTTTAAAAACATTTTGCAAATGCAATTTTGACGCAGATGATGTTTTTGAAAACGGTCTAGCTTAGCAAATATTGAGAATTTTAAAATGTCTTACTTTGTTGGTATACTGACGAAGTTGTTGTTGGAAAAAAGACGACGATGGAAGCATGTTTTGGTTTTCAAACAATAAAGTGGTTACCATATTTAAAAGCAAATCGCGGAAAGCATTTTTCTAAACAACATTAAATGACGGAATATCCGATGTATAAGCTTCAAAAGAACAGGTAGAAATTCATCGAACTTCACTACGGAAAATGTCATACCAGCACCGATAGGTATCGGAAGAAAAATTTTATTTAATTTCTCTTTTACTGTTGATTCCAACTATATATTCTCCATAATTTTTATAAAAACTCAAAATCAAAAGAGACGCTATATGAAAAAGATCCTGATCCAACCGATTCTTCTGAGGAAAAAGATTTGTTCCATCAAAAGAGTACAAACCACTTACTTGAATGCTTCGAAAACTCCATTATTTGTTTCTGTTTTCGAATACTGTTTCTGTTATAGTAAATAGTAGTTAGTATATTATAATTTGTCTATAAAAGAACTTAGTACCTATACAAATTATTTCGGTACGGATTTTATCTCCACCCATTAAAGGAACACCGTTTAGCCAAAACAATATATCTCCCTTAAAACATTCACACACAAATAAATAAAAAATTTTTGATAAAACCAAAAATGGATTTTGAGGAAATTTTTTTAAAATTCCTTTTTCTCAAAACCAAGATTTTGGAAATATTCAGTATTACAAGAAGACATTTTTTTAATGTAATTTATTAAAACATAATAGCAATAATGTTAATAGGATTCCTTATACTTTTTTTACCTCCGTACTAAAAAATTACCAAACTTCATTAAATCATTTAGCTCTGAGGTGAAATTGAATAAGAAATGGAGAATGCAAAAATAAAAACCAGAATCGATTAGGATAAAACATAGTGAATCGAGAGGGCATCCACTGTAGGCAGAAAAAGTGAAATTACTTTCTTTAAAAGTTATCCCCGGGACATAACTACTTGATAGTAAAAATGGCAGATCCAGAGGTCTGTTTACTTGTCAAATGTCAAAATATGTTGTTGTGATAACGTTGTATTTTAGGGGTTCTCAAATCTCAAATACATAGATTTGCAATTACTGAAACTTTCTATTTTGACAACCTGTGCAATATGTGTATTACTAGATTTGTGTATACTGTGACGTATACTTACTTTTTATAACCTATTCGAAATTTAATGATTTTAGGTTTTTGTTCGATTATCTCTTTTAAAATTTTAGCCAGTTTGTTCACATAAGGGTAAATCTGTAATAAGTTTTCATAGAATCCGATTAAAATGAGCTAATCAACCATATTATCTGATTAACGACTTCGATTATTAAAAACTCAAACTATTCATTGATTATAATATTAGCTGATAAGCACATTCGAGGATTTACCAATTACAATAATCATTGATTAAAGATGATTAGCTGTGAACAAACTGGCCCTTAGTGTGTCAGTAAAGGTGTTAACCAACATTTTGTAAACTCTCGTCGTTCACTGGAACTAAGAGGCAGCATCATGTTGTTACTGCAGATTTTATAGTGACTTACCAAAAGTTTTTGGAGTACCTAATTTTAAAAATAGGCCAACCTCAAGAGATATGCATCGCTTTTTTAACGTTTGAACCTTTGATAATGTTGACTAAAGGTTTGATTGTTGGGCCCTGAAGTCGCCCTGGAGTTGTCCTAAAGCGTTTTTGAAAAACCTGAACTTACCCTGACTAGCTAATTCTGTGTTTTTTGAAACCTGTGGTTATACTGAACTTGTCCTGAAGTATAACAAGGTTTTTTGTCTTGGGCGAGTTTAAGTAAAGAATAAACTGTCAAAATGACATGAGCTCTGAAGAATTTTTGTATCGTGGATTCACATGATGAAGGAAATTCTTTTGTTTTTGAAGTGGAAATTCAAGAAATACACAAATTTACTTTAATAATAACCAAAAGAAATATAAAATTGAAATTGTGGGTGGTTTTTATTCATGTTTAAAAAAAATTTCGTTGCTTGCTTATCTCAACAACACAATTGAGAGCCATTATTTGGTGTTGTTTGAGAACCGAGAAAAACAGTTTTTTTTTTGTCAAGAAAACCTTTTTGTGATAAATATCTACTCATCCTTAACTGTGTCTACTTCTGTATCGCCTTTAGCAGCTTTTTTCATGAAAAATCCTTAAGTTATTAAAAACACAAAAAATCTCTCGGGGGTTACTTTTTAAGAAAATAATTTCATATTTATTTTTTTGCTACTGATGTCCTTTCAATCAGAGTATGTTTAATTTAAATCGGGTTTTGGCCTAAACATTTATGGGCATCCTCTTTTCCTCTGAATTGCTTCATATTCAATTATTTGAGTACTGTCTTATAATTTATTCCAGCTAGTTCTAAAATTATACTCATTTCATTTTTTCCAGATAGTAATACTCTTATTTTGGTTTTTACAAAACTCTTAGTTTTCCATCGCTATCTTTTAAAGTCTTCATTATGTTGCTAGCAGTTTCGATGATTAAAAATCTCATAACATAGATTTTTCTTTTAATTTAACTTTACTTAACCAAAATATTTTACTACAGTTCATGAAGGTATTTGAATAATTATATATTTAAGTTTCTCATCTTTAATCCTTATTGCTTATTTTTTTCCCATATTCCCACCTCAATCCATTTACATATACAAATTTTATTCCTAGAACTTATTTTGATATGCATGCTTTCTTGACAAATGCTGCCAAAATCAACAAAATAAATAAATATAAATGTATTTTTTTCTTGTTATTTTTTTTTTTTTTGTATTAGCATCTCATCACATATCACATAAACAACAATCACCGGGTGGACAAAATGGTCGAGCTTCCAATTTACGTGTAGTCATACCAACGCCAACAATTGCTTCAAATATGTCAGCTCAAGACGATATTGGCTATTCAGACGTGAGTTCACAATCTCAATCACAACAACAGTTCCAATCAGACACATTAAAAAATACATTTCTCATACATCATCAGCAACGGCATAATCAGACATCACTCAATACGCCGGTGGTAACACTACAGACTCCAATACCAGCCCTCACTAGTTATTCATTTCCGCAAGATTTTTCAATGAGTTCCTCGGACGTGATGAGCCTGTCATCGTGGACCACCCATCAGGGCTTAGTACAACACACAAGGTAAATTGATTGATGATGTCCAATTGAATTATTCTATGTATATCGATTTGATAAACCCTTCTTTTTTCATTTGTTTGGATTTGAGCAGTTTACCGCACTTAGCTGTATCGAATAGTACCCCACCACCCGCCACATCACCGATATCAATTAAGGTGAAATCCGAACCAGTGTCACCGCCCAGAGATTTATCTTCGGGCCAGAGTGGAGGTCATTCATCCAGTCAGCACCAGCAGCATCAGCAGCAGCATTCTAGTTCACACCTAGGGCAGTCGTCCAGTGGTGCCATCTCCATTACAACCATGAATACAGCAGCTGTGATAGCTGGAGGAGGGGGAGGAGGAGGAGGAGGTGGCTCTAACTCTAGTAGTAGCGGTGGGCATAACTCCTCGGCGACGAATTTAAGTGTTCTAAGTCATCCACAACAGCATCTGGTCATGTCAACGTCGCGACCATCATCCACGGGTCATCTCACACCAACACCAGGTAAATATTTTTTCTGTTTTTTATTTTATTAACGTTTTGCTTTTTTGTTTTAATTTAGTTTAACGGCTGAGTTGTTTTTATTTGTTTTAGTTTGCTGTGCAATTAATTGGATTAGAATAAATTATTTTGTTCTCTAAAATTTTGTTATAGTTTTTGCTGTTTCTTTATATTTATTTTCTAATACTTTTCAGTGGCATGAAATAATTTTATATAATATATTTATTTATTTATTTTTTTTTTCTTTTTAATAAAATTTACTAAATTACTAGAAATTGTCAAATAGGATTTTAGATAAGTACAATATACTTTAGGAAAAGTTTGTTTTGTATTTAATAACAAGAATATTATGTAATATACCCACTGAAAAAAAAAAACAAGTAGATGTTTGATGCCTATTCAATATTTAGTTTAATGTATAGGGAAGTCAAAGTTCCCTTACAAATATTATTTTATTTTTAAGTAAGATTGAAATCTGTTTCAAACGGAAGTAAATTCTAATGGATGGAGTAGGTAGTTACTAATCAAGAACAAATCAGATGGCACCTTAAGCTAGCCACACGATAGAGCCGACGAGCCAAATTGTGTGCCCCTTAAGTAAGCATTCCCAAATTAAAAATTTTAAGGGTGTAACTGCTGGATTAACTGGCGTTGATATGCCACTCAAGCTTGTAATCTTTTTTTTATTACAATTTAATTGTAAATTCTAAATTTTACAGAAGTTGTGAAAACGACAAAAATCTTAACTGCTCTTCCGTTGGTTCGACGCATACCTTAGAAGAATATTAGTTTTAAATGCTAAAAAGAAAATCCTATATACTTTAATTTTAAATATTTTCACTGTTGAATTTATGGCAGTCTGTTTTTGATTTTTGTGGGAAAAAAGGACTGTATTCTCAGAAAGAGTTACAACAGTTTAGAACACAGAACTTTTAACTAGTGTGCGCAATCAACTAAACTAAATAAGTGAGGTTTGGGCTTTATTACATACACACATACAGACATATCCATATGTATGATTGTAGAGGTCAGCCGCCCCTGAGTAACTTATTGTGTCATTGATGTTCTCGCAACTCGATTATGTACTTGATATAAAGGCAACAAGAAGTTTTTCTCAATATAATTTTCCTACTCAGTTCGAGTGTGTACTTGGCTACTTAGTTTTGAAATTATTCCAAAACCCAACATAGATACATATATCGCTGCCTTCGAGTGAAAAACAGCTAGTTCTTGTTTTCGTATTTTAACTTTATTGCTATTAGTGAAATTGAACAAATTTGGAAGATTTTTGTATATAGTTTAAGATTAAAAAATGTGGAGCGTTTTTCGCTCTAAGGGCCAGTCCTACAAATATTTAACTCGTGGTTCAGCAATTTTAACTCACTGACTTTGGTTAATAACGATGGTTCAGACATTAAATTGGCTACTATAACATACTTAAACCTTGAACATCGCTTAACCCCAGTAATTTCGCCGAAATCCAGTAGAAATATTTGAACCACGGATCAAAATTTGAACCACGTTTGTACAACGTTTGTCCTAAGTTGACGCTGCGATGTATAGTATTTAATAGTTCTAACTTTTCAAATAGGTCTCAGGCCTTACACAATAGTCATGAACTATAGTAACTTCTTAAGAAATATGAAATAATTTTAAGAAATTTTGAATTTTATTTACTCCAGGTATTTTCACTAAAAGAGTTTCAAAGCCAAACAACAAAAACAAATCCCATCCATATCATTTTGTTAAATAAAAATAAATAAATAACAAAAAACAAAACAAAAAAAGACGCATAAACCAAAACAAACCTTTACCCAAAACTATTAAAAGAAAAGAAATATACTCCTCATTTGCATAAAACAAAATTAATAAAAAAAAAAAACGAACAACAAAACAAAAACAGAAAAAAATTAACATTGTAAAACAAATTTGTTTTTATTTTCTAATACTTAGTTCTAGACAAATATGATGGCTATTGTCGCTCCCAACTGGGTCCTAGTTCTAGATTTTGGAATTTTGCCGGTAAATTGGCTAACAATTTTTATTTTATTTTTATTTTTTTTTAATATACATACCTTTTATGCTACATATATATTTTTATATATAATTTTCATACATCGTTTTCTATTTTTTTTACTTTGTATACGTGTTAGTTCCAATTTAAAAACTCATATTTTCATTATAGTGACAAAATTCCTAGACAAAATATCAAAAAATAAAGCAAATTTTAACCGTGAACTAAAACTATAAATATTTTTTGAACAAAATTCCAAAAACGACAAAAAAAAAAACAAAATAATTATTTATATTTTTGATCTTTTGACTAACATTATTCTATTCTTTTTTTTTTGTATTTCTTGATTTATTTATAACTAACCCATTTACCATCAAATTAATACAGTTAAAAAGAAACAACCTTCCTTTTAGTGTGTACTTCCTGCAATTTATACAAATTTAATCTACATACTCTTTTTGTTGTGTATTTAATTGAGTGCTGTATTTTCTTTAACTACTAAAATAAACATAACTATATTTATTTTTTGAAGCTTCCTGCAACCAAAAAAGTATTAAAGTGGCAACAAAATTTGAAATTAAAAAAAATACTGTGTGCGTGTTTGCTTGAGAATATAAAACCACAGAAATGAGACAAAATTTTGTGAACTCCCAATTCAAAATTTATAAACAATTAGTTCAGATCTAACTAATACTTTAACAGATTTTCTAATCTTCACCACAGGTTCTGTGACTCCGACGAACGCTCCGTCACCTGATTTGCGCATGAGCAGCCAACTGTCTGACTACGATTCCCCCAATCAGCCCCACAAACGACCTCGCATCTCCGAAGGATGGTCAACATAGCCGTCAAATAGATTCAGCAGCAGCGGCAGCAGTAGTAATAGCAGCCAGCAGCAGCAACAGCAAGCTGCTGCTCTAAATTCAGCGTTACAAGGAAACTTCACAAGCTATTCTAATCAATATCATGGATTGAGTACATATCAAGCCCAGATTATGCTGCCGCAAAAGCGATCGCACTCGGAAGCAAATTACTCAAACCACATTCACCAGCAGCAGCAACTACAGCAGCAACAACAACAACAACACCTCCTCCATAACCACCAACACCAGCAGCAGCAACAGCAGCAACATCAGCAGCAGCAGCAACACAATGGTAGTAATCATAGTTCTAGCACGCCCACCAGCAACGGTGTGATTGTTTCAAAATAGCATAGAATTACAACAAAACAAAAGTCATATTTTTAATTAAAAGAAAAAAAAACAACAAAAACTATTCATAAAATACAAATATTTTGTACACCTCTTACAAACAAAACCACATAAGAAATAGATAAATAAAATGTTAAAGTTAAAAAAAAAAATATATATTTAAAAATGTATATTTTGACATTCGAAATCAATTATATAAATATAACAAACAAATATTGAATATATCTAAGGAGAAATAAAAATGTAAAAAAAAAACAAAATCAATCGTGTCATATCTATTTAATGTTAAAGTTAAATATTAAAAGTATATTTATATATATATATATATTGATAGTAATAAGATTAAGTTTAATAAAATGTAGCCTAAAAATACCTACAGAACTGTAAATATTAAAAAAAGAAAAAAACAAAAAATCAAATTAAAGCAGTGAATTTTTATTTAAGTTTTTATTTGTTCTTATTATTTGAAAATAAAATTGTGCAATTTCAGCAAAAACGTTTTTTTTTAAAGAAGTTTTTTGTTATTGAAACCAAGACGTAAAAGTTATTTTTTTTATGTTTATTTAAATAATTTCAATTGTAAATAATAAAAAAAAAAAAATAGAAAAAGGCACACTTAAAACAGCATATTGTATGAATAATTGTCAGATTATATTTTCAAATATTTCTTGTTTAATTTTAAGGACTCGAGACTAGTTGATGGAATTAAACATTATATTAAATGCACACAAATTTTAAGTAAGAGAAAAAAACAAAAATAAAACGTTTTTTGAAACATGGAAATGATTTATAGATGAACAACCAATACATTTTTTCTTTGTTGTAGGTGGGCAAAACTTTTCAAAAACCTGTCCCTTTTTTAAGAGACCCATATTTTCCAATCAATTGTATTTTGCGTTGGAATTTTTCAGAGGGATATGTATGTAAATCATGTGTATTAGGTTGGTTTCCGTCCATTACTTGATACAGTGTTTATTGAATCACAATAGTATCTTAAATGAAATTGCCTATCATGTAAAGTTTAACTTAATTGATGCTCGTGTTGTAATAACAATGCATCTGAGAGTACATTTCAAAAATGAAACACTATAAATCAAGTCTACCTGTATATGGTTTGAACCTAAGATTCAAATTTTTTTCACTGATCCCCAAAACAATTTTCTGTTAAAAAATATACATAACACAGTACATGAACCTAATATTTAAAATGCAGTGTAGATTAATTAAGCTCTCAGAAAATAGCTTCCGCTATTTTGATAATATGGACGAGATTCCACAACTGTATGTAACTAACCTTTTTACACCAATGAGGTATACTGATATGAAACATCGGTAAATAAGAAATAAGTATTTGATTTTTTGGTTTAAATATTTCAAAATGAAGAACCCTGTAGTAATTTCTCTCGAAATGAACAATAAAGACTTGTTTTCCAGAAACAACTAAAGAATCATTTATGTAAAGAAAATATGGAATGTAAAGCTGTTTTGATTTTAAAAATGTTAGCATTTAAAGAACTTTCTTCGTAGACTAGACAGTAAAACTAAATTGTGCTTATAGCTACTCATTACCGTTTTTGTGTTTGAGGCAAGTTTTCGTTAAATTTATTTTTTGCTGGATAGCGATGTGTGGTAGAAACCACCATATTCAGTTTGTATGCCTTTTCTGAGTCTTGATCAATTTGTACTTCCTTTAGTTTTACCTAATTTGATCGTTTCAAAACTCTTTGGTATCATTATCTAAGCCCCAGTAAATATAGAGTTTTAACTAGCTACTTTAAATGTTAGTTAATAATTTTTTTACAGTTAATTTTAATTTTCTATTTTCATGCAAATATATTTTGAAGATGAGAATTATTTAAATGATAAATGATAGTAAATAGCTCAAAAGTATGGCTGAATAAGTAGGTAAGTAAGATAAGTAGTTCTTCTTTTCAAATTTTACGTAAACGACTAACAATTTTGATAAAACATTGATTTTTTTTGTTGCACTGAGTTTCGATACAAATTCTTTTCATTTTTTCACTATCATCAATTCAATTATGATATTCTAAGCAAACACCTGCATTATATTGAATTAAATACCAAATATAAATTCTTTAATTCTTATTAGTTTTTCTTGATACTTTTCAAATTCGCATATGGAAAATGTTTCACGAGTGGTGGACTTTACTACCATCTAGATTGTTCCCAAATTTGGAATGTTTTCTATAAAACATTAATGCAGTTTTAACCACCAGTTACTCTTATGTTCGATTGCAAACATTGCCTAAAAAAAAGTCTTCATAATTTTCATCTTATTAATTTAAACTTAACTGGCTTTTAGACTATTTCTAATAAAAAATATTTCAAGACAAGGCTCTTAAAACCTCTGCAATCTCAAAATGGTAAATTTGTTTTCGTTTCGGATAGTTTAACTTAGTTCACAATTTATTTTAATTTTTCTATTTCTTGAAGGTCATTATAAAAGCTTTCAAAATTCTTCTTTAAAGATAATATAAAAGTTACTCAAAGAAAAAAAATTCCTGTTGAATCCAATTCTGGCTATCCGTTCATTCGTTGGACCAATTCTATTAAGTCGATTTTAAAGCTTTATGTTTAAAAATGCACTGAAATGCCATTTTTTGAACTTCGCGATTTATGCTATCACGTGGGCGAAAATTTTCATAGGTGTTTTATAATTTTGTATTATTTTACCATTTTTGGATAATTATTGGTTTTATAAGAAATCAAGCTTTATAATGTTAACTCGGATCTGTTTCGAGTCATCACCGTTTTCATCTTAAAACTGGGAATAAACGAAATTTTGTAAACTCAACTTCCAGAAAATCAAACGAAAATAAAAATTTAGATTGTAAATGGTTTTGATTACAATGAAATTGACGCTTGGCTTGGCGCTTTATTTGTATCATACAATTTATTTTTTTTGTTTGCGACAAAAAGGCAGTCATTTAAGATTGTGTTTTTAATTGGATATTCCGATAATTTTGCTCTTTCGACAGACAGTGGAACCAATTTTCTCTTTTTATCAACATCTAGAAGAAATGACTTCAGAAATAGCATTTACATTTTTTAAATTAATTACTATACAGCCTTACAGCGCTCCTTTTTTGTCTTAATAATGTCCTAATAATAAAACCAAATTAAACAAATTGTCTTGAGTTTCAAAGTTTCAAGCATAATAAAGAAAATAAAAATAATATTTGCAACAAGAAACGATATAAAAATAAGAATGAATAAAAGTTTGAATTGAAAATTGAAAGCTGCAAATTTATTCATAAGTAAACATTACAAAAAAATAACAAATAAATATTGTGCAATTGTACTTAGATTTCTCAGCAAAACAAATCTTCTTTTTTTAATGATATATTATATTTGACAGCTGCAATATTTTATTGTTTTAATAAAGACAAAAAAAAATATCAAAACAGATGAAAAGAAGTCAAATACAAGAGGTGTCAGAATACGGGACAAATATCTAGTTATTTTAAAGTAATCCTTTTTTGTTTGCCATATTCAAAAAAAAAACAATAAGCATGATGTAGATATATTTTCTAGTTGAATAATTAAAAATCTAAACATTTTTTTTTTACTCACATAAATTGTTAGATGCAATCAAAATAGTTGTGTTCGTTATGATTATTCATTTAAAACAATAAACAATGAATTTTAGCTTTAAAAGATACATAAACACACATCTGGTCGCCATATAAGAAAAATTATTTTTCTCATTTTATGATTTATAGAAGAATTAATTTTAATTTTAATTTAATTATTTTTTTTTTTATAATTACAAAAAAATATGGCAGAAAAAAATGTTATTGATACTCAATAATTTTATTAAAACCCGAAACAGAACTATGTAAGAGAAGATGAAAAATTATTTTTAGTTTATTTTTTCTGCACAAAATTGTGTACTAGTGATTACCATTTAATATTTTAAGTTTAATAATATTTTGTTATTTTTAAGATTACATTTTTATTTAAAAAAAAAACAACAAAATAGAAGTTTATTATACGGAAAATAAACAAATTTATTAAGAATCTTTTTTGTTTATATTTGTTTTTATTTGTAATTTTGTTTTCTTTTTTGTTGGTTCAACTTTTTATATTTTATATTTTTTGTTCGTTCAGTGAGGGATGGGCTTTGGAGAGATAGAACTTGTACCGCAGTTATAAAGAGTTTTTTTTTTACATAATACACTGTGAACAAACTTCAGTTGGGCAACACTTCTTACATTCAAATGAGGGGAAATATTCCTAATGATCCATATACTGGCTTCTCCTATAGGATATCTGACACTTGGGAGATGCAAAGTATGGTCCAGCCCAGCTAGATCCATATTAAATTTTATTTTATCATCTTCTGACAGATTCAGTCACTGTATGGTTAACCTTCCCTGACCTCCTCCAAAACAATATTTTAGTATAACAAGATGTTTTTAAAGATAAAATACTAGGCAGGGTCCTATGGAATAAACATATTAATCTCATGGTTCAAGCCTATAAGGATATCGGCTTTCTGTCAAGACTTCGTAAATGCAATTTTAAAAATTGGTTGGGAAACACATAAAATAGATATAAGGAAATTGAATTCTTAGATCGTTAAAGTTTTTAAAACTGCAGTTACGAGACATTGATATTTGAATTAAGAAAGTAACCTAATAACTTTAAAATGACCAGAAGTAAACAAAAAAGTGGGTTTCGTCGCATCGACCATTCTTTGGCGTCTATGCATTTTTTCTGATTCTGCGTGTCGATGCATCAAGTGCTTCAGATGTTTAAAATTTTATGAGAAAATTGTCATATTTTTAGGTTATTCATTACCATATAAAAGTTGATAGCTATAGATAGATTTTATCCGAGGTACTGCCTCTTGCGAGGAACTGACAAATCCTCCAAGAGTATAGTTGTCATGAAAAAGTGATTCTCATTTATCCGTTCGGACTCGGCAAAAAACTGTAGGTTGCCTCCATTCCTGCCCACAACACGCACACAGGAATGATTGAGAGCTGTAAGTCACTAGGCCTAGGTTCTCCACGAGCTTTTGCGCCACCCAATACAAAATAAAGTGCCTGCTGATTTTTGAAGAACTACTCGTAAGTCTGATGAGAAAACATTTCCTGTCGAAAGTATAGTTCTCAAAAAACCTTTAGCCTTGAATAAGAGTTTAGTTTTGTTTTTCCTTAACAACTCTTAAACATTTAATTTTACAACAATCTGTCCAACTAAAACCTTGTAGAGATTTAATAATTTATGTTAGTTGTTTCGTCTTTAAGTTATAGTGCGTCAAAGTTCACCTAGGAGTCATGTTGTTGAGCTTAGGGTGGTATGACGTTTCTCACTTATTTCCTTTGATTTATTTGGATATAATGCTCATTTAACAATTGTTAATAGTTTTAATTACCTATAAAATGAGCCTTCGATTGATATTCAGCCTTATTTTGAGTTTCACCCGAAAAATGTTTGCCTTATTTTCGTCCGGAAAATATTTCACACGAAAAATGTTTGTTCCCCCGGAATTAAAAAAAAAACATTTAGGGTTATTATGAGTTTCACGTGAACAACATTCCACCCGGAAAAATTGACATTTCACTTTTCGCCTATTGTGAGTTTCACCCGAAAAATAAAAATTCCCTGTTTTTGTGAGTACTAATTTCGCGCAAAATGTAGCGTAATTAAGATTTTAAATTATCACTTATCTTTTGGAGGTGAACAAAAGATAAACAGGTGGTACTGGTGCGCTTTGCGCATGTTTTTTGTTTATTTTAAGCCAAGAGAAGTTCAGGCGAAACTCATAATAGCTTTAAAAATTCCGGGGGAACAAAAATTTTTCGGGTGAAATATTTTCCGGGCGAAACTCATAATAAGGCTGATTATGAATTTCACCCGAACTTCTCTCGGCCTAAAAGAAAAGAGTATCATATGTGATCAACAGCATGGATTTGTGAGAAGAAAATCAACGGTAACAAATCTCCTTACTTTCTTGAATTAATAGGCGTTTTCCTTTGGAGGTGGCGAAGTACTTGCAAGTACTTTGCCAGATTTTTTCAATGGAACACATCAAACTGCTTTCCCATGTAAAATGTATCTACTCGCGCATGAGAGCATGTGCAGTTGGTAGTACTAGATTAGGGTTTTCATCTACTCGTAAGTACTTCGCCACCTCCAAAGGAAAACGGCTAATGTTCTAATGCATTGGAAAACGGGAATGAAGTTCAATGCAAATAGATAGGTCAGTGTTGCCAGATGAAAAAAAGATTTCCCTTCAGAAAAATTTAGAAACCCCCCAGATTACCACATTCTGACAAAAAAAAGCCCTAGATTTTTTTACTTCAATACTCATAAGTTTATTACATATTTCAGATGAAATTTTTAAAAAAATTATAGTAAAAATGAAAATATGCATCTACCTACACTAAAATACTTTATTTGAAAAAATCAAGAATAATACGATCGTCATCTTCATTTTTGTACAAGCGACATTTTTCAGAGTTTCCTCTAACGGCGTAAAATTCTGCGAAGTTACATCTCACTCACAACACAAATGAGCCAGTGAGTACAAAAGTGGTGTAACCCAATTTTTGTTTGCATAGTTTTCATTTTTACTCGATGTTAATTATCTACTATTTTATTTGATATTCATGGAGGATAAGTTACATCTTGTGAAAGCTGAGATATTTAAGAATTAAGTTTTTTTGCTTCTTTTCTTTTCATGCATAAATGTTGGACTAAAAGACATAAGTATCAATTTTTCCAATATAGGGGTGACGCTACTTTTGCACTCACGGCCTTTATTACTATCAGTTATTTCAATTCCCATACGATGTAATTTTGAGAATGAAGAAAACTAAGCAGTCATACAATTTTTAATTTTTAAACTTTAAAAATAATACCCCCAGATTTCCCCCCAGACATTTTGTCACCCCAGATTTCCCCCTAACGATGAAAAAAAAACCTAAATCTGGGGGAAAACCCCCAAACTGGCAACCCTGAGATAGGTACACTGACTTTTCGAAAGCATTCGATCAACTTAGTCATGAAATTATTGTATTTAAACTTAAAGCCTATGTTTTTCCATTTTTTGTTACATCATTGATAAAATCCTACCAAAGATCTTACCAAGTTAAATTCAGAAATTGTCTTTCAAACTCATTCAGTGCTCAGTCGGGTATGCCTCAGGGAAGTCATTTAGGCCCATTTTTGTTCATTCTCGCTGTAAATGATGTTACTTCATGTATCCGATGTAGTAATATTCTTATATATGCTGATGATATGAACATTTTTAAAACAATACAATCTAATCATGACCATACTCTCCTTCAGGCTGATATTGACAATTTTAATGTTTGGTGTGAGAAAAACGGTCTTTCTCTTAACCCAGTAAAATGTCTAACTATAACTTTCTCTAAAAAACGAGTAGTGAGTGTTTTTGACTATTCCATTTCACAGCATACACTCTGTCGTGTTTTCAGCTTCAAAGACCTGGGTGTTCACTTCAGTTCTGATCTAGATTTCATAGTACATATTAATTACATTGTTAATGAGGCGAGTTCCATGCTTGGATTTATAAAACGCTGGGCAAAGGATTTTAACGACCCGTATGTTACTCTTTCTTTATACAATTGTTATGTAAGGCCCCATCTTGAGTACGCCTCCTAAGTATGGACTCCCTTTTACGAAATTCATAAAAGCCGTATTGAATCAATACAACATAACTTCATTCGTTTTGCCTTGAAAGGTCTTCCTTGGACTGATCCGTATAGTCTCCCACCTTATGAACATAGAATCATGCTTCTGCAACTTCAAACTTTATATCAAAGGCGTGTAAATAATGATTTAATATTTTTTCACCAACTTATCAGTGGCGAAATTGATGCTCCTGACTTATTAGCCTGTATTGGTATTAACTTCTGCGGGGAATCCCACCACCTACGAAGATTTGAACTTTTTCACGTTCCTTTTCATAGAATCAATTATGGTAATTACGAGCCTCTTAATCGTTTGTGCAAACTTTTTAATTTGAACGCTGGCTGCCTCTGTTGATTTTAACATAAGTAAAGTGGGATTAAAAACATTGTTGCGAACCAGTGCTCTACTCTTGGAATTTGTATGTCTTGATTATCCTCGTATATAACTTTATTAAAACGTGTCTAATTGTATATATTGTTTAATTTTTTTAATTTTTATTTATTTATGTGCTTGTGTTAGCTCTGCTAACCACTAACACATGCACTCATGATGAGCCTCTGATTGTAGAATGCAGCTCATTACAACACAGAATTCTGAAGTGTAAAAAAAAAAAACTTGCATAAAGGACACCAGTACCCTGTGTTTTACTTTCATTCACCGACAAAAAATAAGTGACAATTTGAGCTCTCAACTACGATACATATCGGCCGAAATGAGCACTCACAAAAAAGGGGAATTTTCGTTTTGTAGGTGAAACTCACAATAGTTGAAAAGTGAAATGTCAATGTTTCCAAGTATAATGTTGTTCACGTGAAACTAACAATAAGGGTGATTTAGAGTTTTGCCCGAACTTCCTTTGGCCTAAAATAAACAAAAATCATGCGTGAAGGTCACGAGTACCCCTTTATTTTCTTTCGTCCGCCGCCAAAAAGTAAGCGAAAAATTAAGCTCTTAATTACGATACATTTCGCCCCAAATGAGTGATAAGGGGAATTTCGGAAGATTTTCGGATGAAACAAGCACAATAGGCGAAAAGTGAAATTTAAAATTTTCGGGTGGATATATTGTTTGGGTGAAACTCACAAAAAGGCTGATTGTGAGTTGAGAATTTCCCCCGGAATTTCAAAAGCAATTATGAGTTTCACCCTTACTTTTCTTAGCTTAAAATAAACAAAAAACTTGCGCAAAAAGGGTATCAGTACCCTCTATTTGTCTTTCGTTTGCTGGTACAAAATAATTGGCAGTTTAAGCTCTTAATTTCAATACATTTCGCCCGATATGAGTACTCACAGAAAAGGGAAATTTTCATTTTTCGGGTGAAATTCCCAATTACCAATTACTGCTAATTAGATTGCACACATATTTTGTTTCGATTATAGCGCATTTGAAGTGTAAGCATTCCTGAGCCTTGTAATCGAGTGTCTAAATTGTATTTTAACCTGAGTTTATGAATTTAACAGTAAAAGATCAATCATTAAAACCATATTCAAGTTTTGATAAATCCTAAAGTAACATCCTAACGAACACTTTATACCAAAATTTTAAAAAATAATAAAGTGTTTTGCTCGTAAAAGTTTCTAATCGATTTTAAATTGTGTTTACCTTAGTTTTGTTTATACTTGACATAGAACAATTTGTTCATTTTCAACTTTCTCGTTAACAGCTCAACTGGTTTCGATCAACTTTACAAAAAATTCCTTTCAGTTCAAATAATATTGCATATCAAAATTTAAAAAAAAAAAGTATTTTTTTAAATTAAAAAAGTTCAAATTTTTGTTTTCAAATTCAAAGCAGTTGTTGATTTTATTTGAGATTAAATCAATATAAGAAGTTCAGAAATAAAATAAAAAACGGTGTAAAAAACAGTTAAATAAAATTAAATAAATTCACGTTTATTTAAGATAGTAAATCCTGATTTGAACTTCGATTTGAGCTCAAAACTGTGTTGGAAGTTGTTGAACGAAAAAAAGTTTCTCTTAACGATTTTATAATTATAAACACTTTACATTAATTGAGTTTGAAATACATATTTTATTTTAATTTCACAACCTAATGACTGCTTTTAACTTTAAAAATTGAACAAATTAAAAAAAAAACACAGTCGTCTTGCTTATGAACAAACTTATCTGTAAGATCTTCTTATGTATCTTGTATATAAAATTCTTGTAAATATAGGTATGTATTGACAAACTAAAATTAAATACACTCTAGGAAAATTTTGTTTTGCACTATTTTCACAATAACAAAAAAAAATGTTATTTACTTTATTAAATGTCAATTCCTATAAATGCGATCACTAAATATTAAATAAAAATACATTTGATGTGAATAATTAAATAAAATGCATCTTTCAATAGCTGTGCACAAAATGGTTTCCAGTTGTCTATAAAAGATCATAGTGTATCTGTTTTAATGAAAAAGTGATAAAAAAATATTTAAAAAAATTGATACAAAAAAACAAAATGTAACTGAATATGATAAATGTTAAAATTATGTGAAAAAATGCCTTTTTTACATTTCACAATATATCTAGATAGTTTTAACAAAATGGATTTATTTTCCCTAAATTAATTTTTATCAATTTGTTGCAAGTTTCCCACTTTATTATGTTAACCAATAAAGGAAAAATCAATAATAATAAAAAAAAAAAACAAAACAAGAATTTAAAATGTCGACAAAGTGTTTTTTCCATTCTGATGTCTAAGACAACAGATTCTAAAATTATAAATTCTTATATAAATAAATATATTATATATGTAAATGTTAATTACCTCCACTTTGTAGATGCCTTAAACACAGTGCCTTTTTTATGTGAACAAAACAAAAAATTAATGTATTCTGTATAGATAGATGTTTGTACAAATAATGGGACAATTATGCAAACTCAAAAATATAATAATAATAATAAAATAATATTATGTAGTAATAAAATAATAATAATTCAAAATTTTTATATTTGTTTAAGTTTTTTGTGAACCTAACAAATTAACAAACATGAAACAAATTATAAGGTATTAATTTGAGTGATATTTTAAATTAAGTTCAAATTGAGTTAAAAATAATATTTATTTGTATTTATTTATGGCAAGTTTTTGCCAAGTTAAGTCAAGGCCATTGTCTGACATTGCACAAGTGTATTGCGAATTATTTAAGTCTGTTAGCATATTGGACTGGTAAGCACCTTTTAATTTATAACTGGCGAGGCCCAAGTGAATTTTGATAGGTTACCCTTGCTACGTCCTTGTTAGCATCAATGTTAAGCCTTCTAAGGCCTTGTTAAAACTTAATTGTTTTTTCAGGTGGCCAATAGCACACCTTGAAAAGTGAGTATATTTTTATTTATGAACTCTTAATTAATATACTACACAATGTACTTTAAACAATACATAAATATTCGTTTTCAATCAGATTACACTGGGCAAAAGTGAATAAGTATCATGAGCAATTTCAACTAGATTTTACTCGTCTAGTCATCCTGAACATACATAGATCCATGCGTAAGGTGCCAGTTATAGCTATCATTGAAACTCATCATTGAAAACTTTAATGATTGATTTTGAGACGTTTAAAAAGCAAAATCATTCAATATTTTGGTTTTTCCAAGTTTAAATGACTGCCGAATAAATCCGGCTGAATTTGAGATATGGCCTGGAATATTTTGATTTGACTTTGAAGGTATCGGTCGATTGCATTTTATTGGCATATACCTATGACTTCAGAAAACCTTACAAGAAAAAGTCTTCCGGGGTCAAATCGCATGATCTTGGGGGGCAATTTACGTCACTTCCGCAAGAGAGGAGTGATCACCCTACCCTTAAATCATTCAGAATGTCCTTGGCAGCATCAGCTCTGTGACACACTTCTTTTAAAACCACATTTCGTTCACATCCATATCACTTTATTTGGTCCAAAAGAAATGGTTTATCATCTAACGGAAGAGGTGTCCGTTGACTGAATTGAAAGGGTTCTCCTGCACAACGGTGATGTTTTTGGCAGATCTTGCATTTTTTTGAAGTAATAGTGAAATTGGCTGATTGCTTTATAAATTGTTCCACTTGGTTATCAAACGTTGAATACTTGACTGGAAAGGACCTAAATGTAATCCGTCAAATGGGTGTGCATCGTCACCATAAGAGACCACCTATTTTGATAGTTGTCTTTTCATTTGGACATAGATATTTATTGCTGAATCGTGTTACTTACCAGGTTATTTTGTATAATATTTTGACAAACACCATCAATATCGATCAGTCCCTATTGGAAAACCCATTATCTTTCAGAAAAGTTAGATGAATTACTAAATTAATTTTAAACTGCCTTTTTCCTATCCTTCTATTAATAAACGACGAAAAGCAGCGATAACTGATAAATACATCTGTTAATTTCTAATTGTTATAATAGGTGCAAGATTTTGTACTGATCATCTTTAATCAATGACTATTGCAACTGTTAATCATAATCATCAAATGAGCTTAGTAACCAACGTTTTAATCAATGAACCCATAGTTGAAGTTATTAATCATTGAAATCGGTATTTAGCTGGTTTTGGTTGATAAGCGCTATTAGTACCATCAGTAAACTACGGACTGTGTAAATTCACAGAAATAGAATACTACAGAATCAACAACGCATTTTTAGGAGAAATAAATTCCAAAATTTTACGATTAAGTATGAATAATAGACTATCTGACCCTTATTATTACCAAATCAAATATAGAGACAAGTTAAATATTTAACAGTAAAATGGACCATTATGGTTCGTAGGAATAAACCAAACATGGAATGACCTACCCCCAATTTCGCAGTGGAAAATTAAATTCCACTTTTGGTTTAAACTTCAGTGCAACAGAACAAACTAAACTCACAATCACAATCAGTTCAAACGAGAAGGTGAAATTAGCCATTAAACTAGCTAGGGGGGATCACATGGGGTTTGATACAATTTTCCTCTTATTCTGTGTATAATTTTGTATAATATTCAAGGCAAAAAATGTTTGCTTTGGCCTAAGCCACCCATTGAGTTATAAATTGACCCTTAATCAATAAATAATAGGCCTTAAAAGGAAAACTATTATTTTTGGATGCAAAAACCATTTGCATGTAAATGATGTTGTGAGAATATATTTTTGTTTTTTGAAGTGTAAACCATACCAACAAATATTTTGTATTCACCTGTTTTGTATTCACTTTTTTCTCGCACTCAAACAAATTGCCGGTCAATTGCTGTCTTATAATTGCATGACATTAATGTTTTTTTTTTGCATGAAACTGTAAACCAATCATGCCAACAAATAATTTTGTATTTAACCTCAATAATTTTAGATATGTGAAAATATTTGCATAGATTTTTTTCGAACGGGAACTGCAAACTAGGCTTTAACGACGAATTTTTTTCTCGCTGACATTGTTTTGCCAAAAAAAATTGCACTTGGCATTTATATTTGCTTTGGTGTAGAACAATTTTTGCTGCAAACTGTTAACTGAAGAGGGATACAAAAATTTCGTTTATAGCACGGACATTTTTTCTTTGAGGTCAATTTTTTTTACCACCAAGCTTTTTTTAACTTAGAAGAACTGTATACTTAGCTTAAGTGGTGAAATTTGCTTTCGAAAAATTATACCCGCCACCAAAATAATGGTTTCGCTACGGCCTTGTATGGTTCATTTAAATGGTGAAATTTGCTTTCGAAAAATTATATCCTCCCCCGAAATAATTGTCTGGTTACGGGCTTGTATGTATGTTTCATTTAAATCAAATTTTTAAGTTGCCTTTAAATTTGATAATTGGTAAGGCCCTCTGTATGCACTTTCTGTCAAAATTCTACAGAGACTGGTTTTTTTTCATGTTTCTTAAAAAAAACTTACAACTTACAAGCTATTGAAAACAATAAGTGATGTGAGTTGGAATTACAAAGATTTTATATCATTTTGAAGTGCTGAAACTAAAAATGTATACTCAAATATGCTTTCCTTCAGGAGTGATAAGGTTGAAGTCTCAGATTTATCCCCGATATTACGTTAAAAAAATGTCCATTTAAGTTTCTGCTTCTTTAATTTTTAACTAAGAAATTCCAGAATAGTTAAGGACTTTTATGTTTTTTTTAGCTGATTTTATTTAACATTTATTATTCAAGATTAATTGCTCTTTAACAGTTTTTTTTTCATTTAATAATACTATAAACGCTAATTGTACCCAGAAAAAATACTGCTGGTTGTACAAATATTAGGAACCAAATTAAATATATTTTTAATTTATTTTAAAATTTTCTTTCAACAAAATCTAAAAAAAACATTATAATATAAAGTAAAACTTGACTGTAACAAAATATATTTGTAATTTTTGTTAAGTATTAAAATTTAAAAATGAAGAAAATGTTAAATACATTAAATAAATATATATAAATAAATAAATTGTGAGATTGATGTTAAGTTGCATTTTGTACCTGTCACTACTATTATACATACAAACAAAATATTTTCCTTATGTTCTATACTGTTAACTTTACAAATTAGCCTTTAAATAATGAAAGTATTAAGTAAAAACATTTAATTTGTGTAGGTATTATTTTGTTGCAAAGTACAGAATGTACTTTCGATAGGTTCACAAGGGACCACGCAATTTGTATAAAAAAATAACTGAAATAAAAAAAAAAAATAATACTGATATATTTACAAACATTAGACAAATGAATTATATACCTAATGAAATTATATATTTATAGGTATAAATTAAGTATATAAAAACCTATGTTTACAATGTAAAATAACTTACACATGGAATGCACAAAAAAAATGCTAAGATAGTTTATTTACACGAGTAAAAGAATATTAAATGGTGAAGGAAATATACTAATATTTATCCATAGGTAGTTAAATTTAAAATATAAATATATTTGTATTTGTACAAAAGAACAATATAGAAAAATAAAACAACAAAAGTGGTTCAATTAAGAAAAGAATATTTATTCAAAACAAAAATACACATCCATTTATACGAAAATAAAAATAAATAAACTAAAACAAACTTGCACTTATAATTATTAGTTTCAACAGAAATATTAATCCGTTGTAGATACAGAAAAAATGTGTAAAAAATATTAAATAAACAGAATATACGTACATGTTAAATGGAAAATGTCTCAAATTAAATTTAACATACAAAAATAAATACGAGACACTATTGTTTGTTTTAAGAAGATGATTTAAAAAATGTTAGTATATTTGAATAGGATAATAATACTATATACAATGTTTTAAACAAAAAGGAAAAATGTATATACAGTAAAATATAAATATTAAATCATAAATGATGGATGTTATATAAAAATGAATATTTTAATCATATGAAAATAAAGCTGAAATTATGTACATAATTATAACGATTTTGTTTTTGTTTTGATCACACATTTATTTGTTGGAAAAAAATTCTATCGGGGTCGCATTAATTCTTAATTTTGTAAGTCAGAGTTCAAAATACTCGTTTATTAAAGTGAATCAAAAACTAAGTTCTAAGTACAGGTTGCAGCAGCAACTTCCTTTTTTGAAATGCGCGCCATTCAATCGTAAAGGTTGTAAGTTATATGCTTCTTACTTCTTTCCATGCATAGTGAGGATTGTGCAGTTTCCATCGATGCCTACTTTAAGAATAGATGTTCTGTAATCGCAACTCTAAGCATCTTCCAGAATCCTTCAATATAGCCCCACTGTGCCCTATCCCGGACCGGAAATCAATTTGTTCATGGTCTACGGATAATACTTCAGGCCCATCAGATCACTTGATAAAATTGAAGCAGTGGTAGCTTCAATCCTGCAATCCTCTTGGCGTTCTGTGCGAAAATCTGGGTCTTCGTTTGGACTATGCGATCGTTTAGTGAGGCATATTCTTCATTATGCTTTATTACGAGTATCGTTTATTTTCGATAAAAGACTTTTGCAGATCATCGAAAAAAAATATTTCGTTCTTGCAAATATTTATTATTGTAAATGAAGTTTTCTTGTTTGGAAAACTTGGTTCAATTTAAATTTCAAACACCAAATTAATTTTTTTCGATGATTGACCTTCGACAATAGTCTTTTATAGAAAGCAAACGACATCGACCAGGCCAAGATTATTAGCCTAAGTGCACCTCTATTTAATTTCTCAATTAAAAAAAATCCTTCTAAAAAATTAAAGACAATTTTATTATATAAAAAAATACACTTTTAGCTTATTTATTATTAAAAAAAAAAATCAAAAATATGAACTTAGCAGGGGAAAATTGGTAACATAAAAAATGCTATGATGCTTAGCTATAATTCTCTCTACATTCCATTGTAAGCTGGACCGCCACCACCTTCGGGCACAACCCAGTTAATATTTTGTTTGGGATCTTTGATATCGCAGGTCTTACAATGAATACAATTTTGAGCATTAATCTGAAGCTTCATATTACCACCTTCGTCATTTGGCACATACTCGTACACGCCAGCCGGACAATATCTCGATTCGGGTCCTTCGTAGATTGCCAAATTATGATCGACAGGGATACGGTCATTTTTCAGAGTTAAATGGGCAGGTTGATCGCCTTCGTGATTGGTTCCTGTTAGCGACACCGAGGATAGCAGATCAAATGTTATCTTATTATCTGGCTTGGGATAGACTATTTGAGGACATTCACTGGCAGGCTTCAGTCTTGTATTGTCAGCGGCACCATGTGATAGGGTCCATGGTTCTCGGCCGCCCATGAATATGGAAAAACCACTTAGAACTAGACCACCATACAAGCCAAAAGGATTGTGGAAGCTAGGACGTACATTACGCACTTTGTTAAGGTCTTTCCAGATGAACGAATCTTTAATTCTAGAACAAAATACATTTTCATCAAAAGAAACAGACACCAATCTTGCTAAACTTACTTTTCTGGATATGATTTTGGTTCGATTCCGGCAGTTTCTTGTCCAGCATCGCTAAGTATACTCTCAAGAGCACTCTCAGCAGCCAACATTCCTGGAATTCGATTTCAAATTGTTATAAATAGTTTGTTTAAGGTTCGGTTAAGTGTCAAACTTACCACTCTTCATCGCATAGTGACTGCCTTTGATTCGAGGAACATTTAAGAATCCAGCACTGCACCCAATCAGACATCCTCCAGGGAATGTCAGCTTCTTGGGCAGACATTGAAGTCCACCTTCATTGATTGCACGAGCCCCATAAGCTATTCTTGTGGCTCCTTCGAATACATCTCTTACTTTAGGATGTGTTTTAAATCTTTGGAACTCCTGGTAGGGACTTATCCAAGGATTTGAGTAATCAAGTCCAACAACAAAACCTACAGCTACCATGGGACTCGATTCATTTAAGTGATAAAGGAACGATCCACCGTAGGTAAATTTATCCAACGGCCAGCCAATAGTATGTTCCACTAAACCAGGACTATAACAAAAAATCTTTTCATTTTAAACTTGTAACTCATCTTCAATTCTTACACATGTTTCTCAGGCTGAATTTCCCAGACTTCTTTCAGACCAATGCCGTAGGTTTGCACTTCGCTTCCTTCATTGAGGCCGAATTGTTGCATAACTTGCTTCGTCAAGTGACCCCGACATCCTTCGGCAAAGAATGTAGTCTTAGCATGGAGTTCCATTCCCCTGGCGAAGGTATCTTTGGGTGAGCCATCTTTAGCGATACCCACATCGTTGGTGGCAATGCCTTTAACACTGCCATCTTCGTGGTAAAGAATCTCTGAAGCTGCACATCCGGGATAGATTTCAACACCCAGTGCTTCGGCTTGCTCACCAAGCCATTTAACAAGATGTCCCAGACGAACAACATAATTGCCATGATTGTCCATTGGCCAGCCCTTGAAGATTGGCATTGCAATTCGACCCGTTTTTGTGAGTAGAGCGAATGTGTCCTTCGTTACTGGTGTGTTAAGTGGAGCTCCTAACTCTTTCCAGTTAGGGAAGAGTTCATTTATCGAAATGGGATCAACAACAGCACCAGACAGAATATGACCACCAACCTCGGCGGATTTCTCTACCACACATACTCGAATTTCCTTTTAAAATATAAAAACAAAGTTGAAAAAAAAAAAATTGCTATGGGAATAAGGCTGATTTGTTTACCTTTTCCTGTTCAGCTGCTAGTTGTTTAGCCCTGATAGCTGCTGACATACCAGCTGGACCACCACCAACAATAACTATGTCCACTTCATCCACACAACGTTCCATATCGATTTCTAGGGAATGCTTGTGTTAAAGAGCGTGAGGTGATTTGTTATCTAAATTAAACTTACCCTTCCATCGGTCATCCTTTTCTCTCGGGACAACGGTGTAGTGGGTGGTGATTTTTGGATATTTAACGGCATCGGAAAATGATCGTATTGTACTTTGAGCGATGAGTTTGTTGACTGTTAATTTTAAAACAAAATTGAAAAGAACTCGTGTATTTCGGGCATTAAGAATATTAAACAAATTATAAAGTTTGGCAAAATTAAGCAATCAAATTTATGGAGATTAGCCCAGACAAGTTTAGGTAAGAGCAAGATTGCCTTAGCCTCTATTCTAGAGTTTTTTTTCTAAATGTTGCTTCTATTGACATCTTTCTCTATTTTGTTTTGATTTGTTCGTTAAATAAGAGTTTACCACCTCATTTCTCTGGACACTGACATGGTCAATTATTATTGTTCCCAAAAAGTCATTTCACTCAAACACAAAGGTTCAATGTTATCAACAGAAACCGCCGCGCGCCCACTAACTTCTGCATGAGCTGTTGCTCCTCCAAATTAATTTCATTCTATGTAACTATAGTCTTTCAAAGCTTCATAGGTATCAAAGTCCAATTTAATATCGATGACGTGAAATACGAAAGCAAGCTAACAGGTATATGACAACCCCATTTTAGAATGCGGAAAACCCAACAAGTCACAGAGAATTCGCATAAATATTGACAATGAATAAGATGCAGTTGTTCACTTATTTCTATAAATAATTTCTCTGCACATTTTGTTGAATCGAATTTGCGACCTTTGCTCCATTAATCTAGATTTTGTATTGAATAATCAATTAGGGAATTTCTTATCAAAGCAACCATATTTCAGAGGTGCATCTTATCTACTTATCACTTCCAAAGGTTACCTAAACAATTGGTTCTTTTTTTTACCTCTCGTATGAAATGAACAGATATAATCTGGCCTTCACTTTACATTGTTTACAACAAATTAATTTATTATGTAACATTGCTTATAAGAATAACAACAAGTAATTAAATTCCAATTTTAATCAAACGAACAAGTTGGGGAACCTACTCTGGAACAACTCAATACTCACCTCTCGCGAATTTCAAAATGCCAGCCATTTGATTCGTTTAATTATTTCTACTTAAATTAATAAAATCGTTATTGATGAACCTATTTATTTCATCAAATTTGTTAAATTTCAACTAAAGTTGGACTTTCGACCTGCACCCACAATCGGAGCAACACAACCCAGCTGATAAACGGGAATCGCGCTAGGGCGCAGCAGGAATTGATTGTTTGTAATAAGAAAATACAATAAATTTTATATTTACAATTTATAACAAATTTATTTAAAATATATATGAAAATTAACTTTTTGGCAAAGAAAATCGAGCGCTGACGAAAACAAAATCCAAAGTCGAGCCCTCTACAGTCTACAAGAAAAATGGTAAACGTCAGTTGTTTCACTTTTGACAGTTCCAATGTGAGCAGCTGTTTTGTTATCAACAAATGGTTTTTAGTGCGGTTAGGTTTAGCAGCCTGTGGAATTTGTTTTGCTGAATGTTTTACTTTATTTGAAATATAGGTGGCACTTATAATTACTTCAGCGAATATAAAACTGTTTTTCACTTGTTTGGAAACTGTGGATTTTTCCATCTTTTCTATTTTAATTTTTGCAGTTGCTAAAATTTTTTTAATTTTTGATCGTACGCTTTTAATTATTTAAAAGTTTAGCAAAGGCTGAGATAACCGATTCTGTTGCCTTAGGGCCAATTGTACAAATATTTTACTCGTGGTTCAGCAATTTTAATTTAATTCACTGACTTTTGCAACTTAACTGAAGTTCAACGATGGTTCAGGCATTAAATTAGCTACTATAACATACTTGAACATTAAAACCTCGCTGAACGCTGAAATTTGAACCACGTTTGTACAACAGGTCCTTAGTTTTATAGCTTTAACACAACAGCTTAAAAAGTTTAATAATAGCCGCACTATTATATCCTGAAGATCTGATCCGGATCAGATCATGATAAATAAAACAGACAGGATCTTAGTGACAGTGTTATATACCCATCTACTGAGACACATCCAAAATAGTAAATAATATTCAAGCCGCCAGGCTAGAGTGAAAACTAATTTATTTGATCATTGAAATATATGTATGTAGATCCAGATAAAAAGCAGGATCCCATGTTTTTTTTTGCATTATCGTGTTAAAAATTGATCCGGATCAGATCCTGTGAATAATAAAATGTGGCTATTTATAGCACTAGTGGCAAGTTTCAAATGTTCCGGTTAAAGTTTTGGATAGATATCCGACACAATACGCTGTCCAGCAGATAAAAGATGCTGTTATTTTATTTCTGTTTCATTATCCAAGTCTTGGATTGTACATACTAACCGGTGGATACATTTACAGTTTGAGAAAAACTTAAAACATCAAGAACATAAATTTCAAAAAATCCTTCTCGTTTTAATTTAAAAAGTCATTTAAAATATTTAGATTTAGTACTTTATCTGTCGGATATCACAATCCAAAACGTTTTAAACCCACAGTCGAAGTTTATCTGGCAAAAAAGTTCCGTTTGTCCGTAAGCCTTGAAACTGGCCCTAAATGTTAAGAACTTAAATACTTATATCTACATCCAGTAGCAGATCCAGGATTTTGCGGGGGGGGGGGGGGGGAGGGTTTGAGGCTCCTATGTTAGACATCTCTCAATCCTAGTTTTCTTTTCTCAGAATGTAGGTCAGTCGACAGAGTAAATAATTTTTTAAAACACAAAAATATACCTAATGCAAAATTTTATCATTAGAAAAGGAGCAGCTGTAGAAAACAAAAAGATAAATATGTATGTATGTACAAACCCTGTACAAAAAGTTGTAAGGATAATTCAAATGTTTTTCTTTTTATGCTGAATGTTTTTTGTAGACAAATTTCTCTCCAAACACCATAGTTAAAATGCTAGCTCTATTTTAACTTAACATTTTTGTGGATAATATCACATAAAACTGCTTTTCTCTGCATACAAATTTTATTCAGCCATTTCAAAGATTTTTTTCAATATTTCAATTAAATCTGATAAAATAAAATGGGTTTTTCTCGAATATTTCTCGTTTTCGATTTTCATTATAACACTAAAGTGTTATAAGTATGAATAAAATAAGCTGTAAAAATTTAGCTCGAGAGTAATATGGCCAACAATTATTTCATGCACTAAATTTTGACAGGCATCTTGGTGATGTACAGTAAGAAACGAAAATTTAATTGGAGTTACGTACCGCTTGGTCAAAATACTAAGCTAAATTTTGGGGAGAATTTTGTATGGGGAACAAAATTTTACAACGTTCCACAGATATTGGATAAAACAACCATTTTCTGCCACGCCATTTTATTTGAAAAATCCCACCATTTCTTATCATAAAAATTTAATGAATATTTATCAATTTGTTAATTTATTTAATTTGATTCATTTATTATTTTAAAAGAAAGCCAAAAAAGATAAATTTAGATTAAAAATCACATTGTTTTAAGGAAACGTATGGAATCGTGAAAATGTAGGTACTCAAAATTTTACCCGAAAAGGAATTTCCAAGGCAAAAGTTGTTAACATTTTGCACTCAATACGGAAACCTGCATACATATCTGCATTTCGGTTTTCAATTTCTGAAAATAAATATTAAATGAAAATATCAAGGCACTCATTCCGTAAAACGATTATCACCCGATGATAACGTTTTGACAATAGTCTTGCATTCCGTAAAACTGAAAATGACTATCGTTTAGGTGACATCGTTTTGAAAATCAAATATTTGCTTCACGTAAGTCAAAAATCGTCAAAACGATAGCGTTGAGACGATAGCTAAATAGGTATCGCTTGCATTGGTTTTTAGGCTCACTCAATACTTTTTTCATAATTCTAAGTTTGTATGAGACTCCGTGCGTTCAAGGATTCAGATATCTGAATTTTTGGGGCTTGTGATTGGTCAGCTGTCATAAAAATTCTGAAAATTCAGATGACTTTTAGTTACGTTTGCTTACGTTTTTCAGATAAAAATTTTCATCTGAAAATTCAGATGACAGCTTAAAAACAAGACAAAAAAAAAGATCTGCACATAGAAATTGAACTTTATAGTCAATGCAGTTATTTTTGTGGTCTGTTGTCGGCAGGGCCGGCCCGAGCGAAATTAGCGCCCTGCGCATACTTCATCATTACCGCCCATCAATTGCGGTCAATGGTGGAAGAAATCATATTCTCACCCAAGGGGTAGACTTTGCAATGCTTTTTTTTATTTAACACTTTTTTGTCCCTACCTACTCTCTTAACTTTGTTGCTACCTAGGTTGTAGATGGACACGACACTTTTATAAATACATAATAAAAACTGAATTTATTCAAACTATGTAAGAACCACTTTAATGTTTATTAAAATATACAAAAAGATTTTATACTTCAGAATTATATTCAGCCTTTAGCAAAAATGTAAACTCGCTAGACGTTATATAAACTTATTACTACTGGACTCTGACTCTGCGCATAGCAGATCTACATATGAGGCGATGAGAACCAAAACTCGCCATATCCTTTCTAGAAAAACTCGTCCACAGCCAGATTTAATTTTTAAATAACTTTTTTACGGAACTTTTTATATAATTTTCCTTTAAACCATAACAAATAGATTTAAAAATCTATGATTAGATATAAAAAATGATTTGCTAAGTACTCTCAATTAAAAGTTATTAAACAAATAAATTTGGTCATGGAGAGTTTTTCTGACATGGCGAGTTTTGGTTCTCATCACCTCATATATACTCTCAATCTCAATATAGATTCTTTTTCCTTCCTTTTGTTTTGAGTTGTTTAGTTGACCACAATAAGAACACTGGCACATAAATAATGAAATTAGATACATAAGTCAAAAAATCCTTTTTTTTAAATGAAAATAATGCCTGGCAACAACATACAAATAGAGAAAAAGAGAAATTGAATAAATAAGATTCCCTCATTAACGACAAACATCATCATAATCATAAATCATCGCATCATCATTCATTATTTCCATATTTCAATCCTTTGTCTCAACACACAATAAGACAGTGCTACAATTTCATATTTCACTCATCGATAGAAGCCAATGCCAAACTAAAACATAAAAAACACTTAACCAGAAGAATTTAATTCATAGACGCAAATTTTAATTTGCGCACTGTTATGTCAATGAGTATGAATTTTTCATCTAAGAATTTCTGTTAGATTAGCATTTCTGGCTTCGATTTCATATAGAAAAACTGTTATCGTGCGCATGTTATCACCATGCTGGCTGTAGTGTTAATTGTCTGTATTTGCAGTTGAAGAATTTTGTTTTTTGTTGCACAGCATAGGGGTGGGTTTGGGTTATGAAAATAAAATAAATGCCTTCACTCACACACACGATGGTGAGTGAGCTGAGAATAACGTCGACAGTTTGAAAAAGAGAAAAATAACAAATAGGTGTTAGTAAAGGCGAACAAAATCGTGCACTTTTCAAAGATTTTGTGATGTAGTTTTTTGTAACTGTGGGCGAGAATAGGAAGATAGACATCGACTTATTTTTGGAATAGCAGATAGATATATGTATGTATAGGGTAAGTCGGTGTAATATGCCACACTTAACAGTAAACAATTGAAATTAAATAGTAAATGACAAGTTAAGTAAAAGATTTTCTTAGTTTAGTTAGGTTGTTGTTTTATTTAATAAATAAAGGAATAAAAACATAACTTTAATACTTTTAATTCATTGCAAATGAAGTTTTAAAAAAACCTTAAAAAGTGGCATTTTACCCACACGTGAGGGTAATATGCCACTTCTCATGGGGTGAAATGCCAGCAAACATTTAATATGGCATTTAATCGATGGGACATATCGGGCAGATTCCATTTTGGAGACAGTCCTCGTGCATCCTTGTGACAATTGGAGCATTGCACCCAGTCACATCTGGGTCCATCTCTATCGTATCTGAAAGAAATTAAAATCAAAGGGGGTAATATGCCACTTTGGTGGGTAAAATGCCAGTTGGAACAAAACAAACGTGGCATTTTACCCCAAAGCGTGAAAAAATATAAAAGTATCCCTGACCGAAAACTAACGGAACATATCAAGTCTAGACACAAACAAACATTAAGTACACAAAATTAGTCTTACCTTCTTGGAAGAAACCTTCGTATATCGCACTAGAAAACACTAAAAAAAAACGGTTTTAATCGCACTCAATTTTATAAAAACACACTTGAATTTAAACTTTCATGAATATTTTCCAAACCAAGCTGTCTAATAACTTTCGCATCCGTGTGCCCAGAAAACTCAGCGTAACTGAGCGAATTGCAATGTCAGCGTTGCCAACATCAACTTAGAACTGCAATATATTGAAAGGTGGCATATTACCCACACTGGCATATTCGACCGACTTACCCTATTAAAACTGTGTTTAAATTCAGAATAAACTGATAGTTATACACTGGATATCACTATTGGTGTGAGAAATAAAAATTAAAAAATTAGGTAGGTATAGGTAGTAGTTACGAGAAGTGGCTTTGTTAATGCCTGCTCAAGGCGCCCCTTGGGTTCAGCGCCCTGTGCATTTGCACCACTTGCACGTATAGCTTGTCCGGCCCTGGTTGTCGGCTTGGTACGGAATGTTGGCTTTCTGATTTTCGTTTTTTTTTTAAGTGAATAAAATAAATTTATATTTATAAATACTGTTGTCTTAACACGGCGTTTTGGATTTAGTTTTTACTTAACAAAATAACAAGAAATGGTAGTTTTCACCGCTTTTATTAATAATAAATTGGGATCGGTGGAAGAGCCCGAAGAATACTTTCATTTGGGAGTAATACGTGTTAAGATTTATTGTTTGGCTTCAACTATTTATCCAAATAAAAACAAAGAACAAAAGTTTTCCAGTCAACTTACATATAACCGCACTCCAGAGTCACTAATTTGTGGTTTAAACTTAATTTCAATTTTTGATTTCCGACAAAAAAGAACTTTTTATAATCGCTTCCAGTAAAATCAGAAAGTAAACACAATATTTTGATAAAAAAAAAATATGACATTTGGCTAAAATTTCAGATTTTTTGTGCGTTCAACGTTACGTTTCAGTACTGAATATTCAGATTTCTGTCGTTGAACGCGGGCACTGTAACTGAATGACTGAGAAGCCACTGTAATTTGACATCTTGTCTTTTGTCTCTTTTTTATTACACTAAAAAAAAACAATGCAGATTGTCATTTATGGCAGCCAATATGACATTACATCCACAGTTTGAGAATACAAATCGCTCCCAAATTGCATTGTGAAAAAAACGATAGACGAAACTATAGTATGGTTGAGTTACGTGAAGCAAATCATTGGCAACCACGTTAACGATAATCGTTTTGATGATTATGCCGGATTTACACGATTGGAAAACTGGCAGTTAAATGACCTAAACAACAACAAAAGAATGGACAAATTCATTCTTTTTGTCATTATAGTGGCAGCTTGCCAGTCGTGAAAATCCGGCATTATCATTTTGAAAATTACGGAATGACCCCCCAAGTCCAGGTGTTGTCCTTAAGCTCCTCAGTTGCATTCAACATATGTATATAAATTTGCTGAGCTAACTGCTATATATGTACCTATGTATAGGTACAATAGATTTACAATAAATATTGCATTGTCTTTGTATTAATTATATATGTATTCAAACAACTCCATATATTATTCAATATAATATGTCTGTTCGCGTACCTCATAAAACTACGAATTTCTACGAATTTAGCCCAGCTACGAATTTGGCTCATATAAAAAAAAATTCGTAGAAATTCGTAGTTATCGGAAGTACCCGAACAGAAATAATAAATTAGTCTGTAGGAGTAGGTTTAAGCATCTAATAAAGTAAGTCAGTCTAAGCTCAACTCCCGTGTCTTGCGTTTCTCTTTGGTCCTTTCATATACATTATCACTAACCTTGTTTGTTTCGCCCAATGCTCTATGGGCTTGAACAAAAAAGCTGCATTTTTTCGTCCACCTTGTTTTTTTCGGCTTAAAAAAAACACAGTTAACATGTAAATTGTTAAGCTCCAGCATCATATTTCGTTCATTTTCCTTGAAGCTTGGGAAAAAAGCTTACATGTAATATTGTAAGGCCCCAACCCCGTCGAATTTCGTTAAGGCTTTGAAAAAAACACAGCCAACATGCAAATTTGCTACCCCCATTCTCATTTTTTTTTTGTTTCTAATTCCCTAAGGGCATGGAAAAACACGTTTTAGGCGTAAATTGGTTAACCCCAACTCTGATTTCCCGTCCCTCTGGTAGGGCTTGGAATGAATAGAGCCTACGTTTTTATATTCAAATTGCTTAGTCTCATCTTCGTTTTTTCATCTTATTCCTTTGGGGATTAGAAAAACATTCTTTCATGCAAATTTTTCAGCCCCAAACATGTTTCAATAATTACATACTACAAAAAAACGCAAAATTTATTATGACTTTAGGGATCATTCTTTGTTTCATCAAGAGTTTTTAAAAATGTTTAGTTTGAAAAAAATTGAAACATCGTAATTTATTGTATTTTGCTATCAAATTAATTGTACTAATCGTCTGTGGGGGAGGGGGGCTTCAGCACCTATCGCCCCCCTCTGAATCCGCCACTGTCACAAAAAAACGGAGTATGTTTCTCTATTTATTGTGAACATTCAGAATATTCCTATTGAGCATTTTGCGTTTTTTTATTCAACGGAATATTCCGGATAAAACATTTTGTTGTTTCTTTATTAATTCCGGGAGATTTGGTACTTGGAGTACAATCTTTTTATTTCATGTGAAATGTGGAATAAAAGGAATAAGATCCGTTCAGTGCAATTATTCACTTTTTAAATCTCATTATGTAACATTTTGATCCGAAGCCAAAATATCGAAGTGAGGTGTGTTTTTTTTTTGCAAACCCGAGAGAATCGGACGAAAAAACGACATCGGGGCTTAGCGACACGTCATTACAGAAAAAAATGTAGTTTCCATACAAAATATCGATTACATGTATAAAATCGTACTTAAGTTCCTATAGCTCAAGATGCGTATTAAAGACTTTGTGTAAGGCATATTACCTTATGGCAATTACATTGGGGTCAGTACTAATGACGCACAACCGAGAAATATACACAATTATTATAATAAGTCTGCTATAGGTATAATAAAACTTAGTCAAAGCGATTGTACGAGCAGGTAAAGTTATAGAACCTATAATAAGGAAACATTTCCACTTGTTTTAATTTAAATAAACAACAATCCAATTAAAAACTCCATATTGTGCATTTTTATTTTGCATTGAATGTATTCGTACATATATTTTATTTTTTTCTATAATTATTTTTATACATGTTTGTTTTTGAGTTCTTTTAGCTCTCTTTAAGAATTCCCTAATTGTTTCATTTTTTGGTAGGTTTATGATTACATCAGCTCATTCGTAGGTATAGAAGTATATAATATAATTTTAACAAAATATAAATAGTGTTTTTTGTAAGTATTTGGTAAGAAATTGGCATAATATATATAAATAAATAATTAAATATAAAGTTTCCATTGCAATATCAAAGTGAACTCTTAATCCAGCCCATTTAAGAGTTCACTTTATTCGTAGTTTATGGAGAACGATTTGTCATTTTTAAAAGTTTTTATTTTGTATTTACATAATTTTTTTTCGTGTATTTTTTTGCGGGTCTAATTTTAGGAACCTGGAATTGATTATTTTTAGTGGCCATACGTTTACTTATTTATTATCATCAGAGTCAGTCAAGTCATTCAAAAACATCATATCAATTGGATCAACTTCATTTTCAAGTTCATGATAGGGAAATGTAGTCGTAGATTCTTCGGAATTGACAGATTTGCTCGTTTGGTTTTGGTCTGAAGACTTTTGACTTGTTTCGTTCTTTTGTCGCTTCCCAAAACGCATGAAATTGGGATTTGTTTGAAGATCTGTAGAAGATGCCCTGCCAAAACGCATAAAACTGTCGGGGCGTCCGGAACGCATGAAGTTCTTATCCACAGCTGATGCGGCTAATTTAGCAGCGGAACGCATTATTCCATTTTGGCTTCTACCGAGGCGCATGAAGCTTGACGATGATGATGGATTTCTACCGAATCGCATAAAATCCGAAGGCGTTCTTCCAAATCGCATAAAATCTGAAGGTGTTCGGCCAAATCGCATAAAGTCCGAAGGCGTTCGTCCAAATCGCATGAAATCAGAAGGTGTCCGCCCTAATCGCATAAAGTCTGAAGGTGATGATCTTCCGAATCGCATGAAGTCCGAAGGAGCAGATCGGCCAAAACGCAAGAAGTCCGATGGATTCCTACCCAAACGCATTAAATCCGATGGACTTCTTCCGAATCGCATAAAATCAGAAGATGCCCGTCCAAATCGCATAAAATCTGATGGCGTTCGTCCAAAACGCATAAAATCTGAAGGCGTTCTGCCAAGTCGCATAAATTGCGATCCCGATCCTGATCGACCAAATCGTATGAAACTGTCTCTCCTCGAATCCCGCACACCTTCTGCTCCATTACTTCGTTCAAATCGTGTTCCGGGCTCAAAGGATTCTAGCGCCTGCTCAGTTGGCATACTTTCCATCTGACGTTTTCCAAATCGCATAAAGTTGTTATTCATATTCATAGCTTGTTGTTGTTTTTGTTGTTGATGCTTCAGCATGTTGATGGCACTATTAAGGTCGTTAAAATCCATTTCAGTTTCGTCATTGTTGTTTTTGATTATCGGATAGTCTAACGCTTCGAGGAGGGAAAGATCTGTTTGCGTTTGAGGACTGTTGTTATAGTCATCGTTGTTCAGCGCGTTTAGGGAAAATTTCGAAGTGTCGATTGTTTCGCTAAATGTTACTGGACTAAGCTGACACAGCGATAGAAGGAAGACTAAAAGATGAAACATTGTCTATGCGATTATGGTGCACCGAGTTTTGACCTGCAAGAAAATAGAAACAAATGTTTACGTTTGAGAAATTAAGTATAGTTATAAAAAGAAAAGTGTATAAAGTCTATAATCTTAAATAAAAACAATTGTTTCACACAGCCACATACCTTAATGCAGAAACCAGCTGTATCTAGGCCATAGTAGGTCATAGTAGCTAACGCCACTATGCGAAGCTATAGCTAACTTAAAAAAGAATAGTGAAGCGAGGCAGGTATGGTATAGCGTTGTGATGAGTAAACTTCAGCTTAACTGAACACTTTATAGCTATCTGCATGTCCCCTTTCACACGAAGAAGGAAGTGGCTTGAATTTTGTTGACGTTTTTCCTTAATATCTTCTAAAATCTCTTGTTCTTTTTATAGGGGGAAACGAAATTGTCAGAGATATTTTGTTTATTCCTCTTAAGTCTATTGGTTGAATGCATACTATACGTGAAGTTTGAGAAGAAATGTCAAAAAAATCTCTTAAAATCGTGAAACATGGCAGTTTTGTTCACTTCCGTATCTTAGTGCCCATTTCTCTTAAAAACCGAAGGTTTCATGAAACTCAGTTTTCTTGTGTGCAAAGGGACCAGCTCTAGGCTCTAGCTCGTAGAAATGCCAAAGTTGAAAGGTATGGAAATTGTTTAAGGAGCTACAGTTGTAGCTGTAGCTGAATATTTTTGGCATTTTTTCCATATTATGTTTCTCATAGGCACTCAGGCAGCAGATTCTATCCAATTGAAATGATTTTTGTATTTAATTTAATGACAGCTTAACAAAATGCCTATTACACTTTATAGTCTTCACTTATATATTGTTTTTAGATCTCTTCCATATGGATGTATATTAAACACAATAAGGGGCCTTGAATATTATTAAGTAATTTGAGTAAAATCTAATATGCAAGCCTAGTCACGCGAGTCTATCAAATAACAACACCGTTACAGTTAGATTGAAATATAAGTTTCCAATAAAAAATAAAATAACAAAACTAGCCACCCGCCAGTATAATCATTAACTAGGCTAGACTAACTCTGGTCTAATAATAATTATCCAAGGTGAAGTAACATAATATTTACAGTCTATTTATTTTCATCTCTCGAACGGATGCAATGAACTTATACTAAAAACTGCACTCTTCATGCCCATTAGAGCTTGAAGGTGCCGTATTGGCTTGTCACACTTGTTTCGTAATAATTAACACCCAACCACCTATTCATCGCCATAAACTTGGCTTAAAAAGGTAGGCAGTGCAAATCATATTTTTCATAGTTGCAGAGTTGATTGAATATTAAAAACATTTTTTTTTTTTTAATATTTAATAAACATCCTTAATTATAATAAAGTTGTTGCCAATAAACACAGCTCCTTTAATGTTTATTTTGTTTTGAAAAGCCTAAGATTTAAGGTATTTTCAGCTTCTGTTATTTATGAAGAAGCAATTAAACAATAAAAAAGATAAGTTTCTTCTTTCAACAAAAGCTAAACAAAAAATCCTCCGACTTAATTGGCAATAAAAATGATTGAGATGAGAAGAAGTCATTTCATACAATTCTGCAGTAGTTTTGTCGTCATCGCACTGAAGTTAGTTTTGTATAATACCTACTCACCGGTCACTGTTGCAAAGCTTAAATAACCAGCAAACTTGTTAATAAGGCATCGAATATCTGCTACTTGTGGAGAACGTCTTCTTGTTGTTAGCGGTTAATGAATGCCCTTTGGTGGTTTTGTTTTGCATTCTTTTCGGAATATCGTTGGAAAGATATTAATGCTGAGAGTGCGAAATAATTTGAATATGAGATTTCCCGATGTTGTTAAGTACCATTAGGACTCTTTAATGTGATTTTGTCCTAATTGATTGCCACACACGCAGCAAGTAGGTAGGTATACATAAGCAATTAAATGAAATGTTTACCTTTTAAATGTTTAAATACACGTGTAAACGTATGACTTGTGGTTGTGAATGATTTTTATGATTTTGTCATATTTAATAAGTCTGGATATACAAGAAATACCTGTCTGTGCTAAATCTTGTTAAGTGAAATCATTTAGACAAGACAAATGTTTATAGTGTCAAAATGTAAGCAGTTGTGTAAATAATAATGGGAACATTTTGAAATATAGCTACTTTTAATTTGAGGTTTGTGGCTTGTTAAAATCCGTAATTAAATATAAGTTAAATAGAATTGGTACATAAATATTATAGTTCAAGTAAGCCTTTCTCTGTTATGCAATGACTAACGAGAGCTTAAGTAGCTTGCTATTTTTGACAGAATTCAGTCTACAACATTCATCTTTCAACTGAAGCTCTAGTTCCAGTTGCAGCAATCTAGAAATTGTGTTCAGGCAAATCGATCCACACCGTAACTATGTAAATACAAGACATTTTGTATAATGTGACTTAAATTGCTAAATTTTAGAACAAATGGTTGCAGATCTGACAGTATTACCAAACATATGTATATGTCTTTGCCAAATCTGGAGTTCCCCAGGGTAGTCAGTGTGGCCCACTTCTTTTTATCTTAGCTATCAACGACGTATCCCTCTATATACGTTATAGTGAAATTCTAATTTTTGCGGATGATATGAAAATTTTCATAAGTGTCAAATCTGTGAGTGATCGTTTACTTTTGCAAGAAGATATTTACAGTTTTGTTATTTGATGTGGTAAAAACGGTTTAAATCTCAACCCTATTAAATGTCAGGCGATCATTTTTTCTAAAAAAAGTTCCTAGTTCATTTGATTATGAAATATCGCAGCACACATTGCGTGTCGTGTTGATAGTTTCAAAGACCTAGGGGTTAATTTTACTTTTAATCTTGATTTTACGAAGCATATCAATTTAATAGTCAACAAGGCAAACTTTATGTTAGGGTTTGTTAAACGTTGGTTTAAGGAATTTCAGGATCCTTATGTTAGCCTCGCTCTCTACAACAGTCTTGTTAGCCCTCATCTTAAATACGCATCACAGGTATGGACTCCTTTTAACGATGTCCATAAGAATAGACTAGATGCAGTACAGCGTAATTTTATACGTTTCACCTTGAAAGGACTACCGTAGTCCGATCCTTATAATCTTCTTCCTTACAAACACCGGATTAAGCTTCTTCAGATTCAAACTTTGGCACAAAGGAGAACTAATAATGATATTGTATTTATTCATCAACTTTTAACGGGCGTTATTGATGCACCTGATTTATTATCTTGTACTAGCTTTAACTACCGTGGGGGAGGTCACAACACTCGTAGTCTAGAGCTAATGCATATATCTCAACACCGTACCAATTATGGAATGCATGAGCCTTTTACTTGCATGTGCAACATTCTGAATTTGAACTCAAATTTGTTTGATTTTAATATAAGTAAGAATAGACTCAAAGCTTCATTGAAGACCAGTGTACCACGCTCTTAAATGTTTGTAATTATTGTTGTTGTTGTTTTCAATGTCATTTTATAATTGTTTTTAATTTTATTTTGTAAAGTGTATGTTTTAAGTAGTTTGTTGCTTACTAACTCCTAACACTACACTAAGTGATGAGCCTGATAAGCACTTAATTTGTGTTTGGCAATTCTTTGGTCGCAAGATGTCGCTTGTACTAAGCTCTCTTCGGCAAAGATCTGATAGTGTAAAAAAATTTCAGTTCAAAATATGTCCCAAATGTCTTACATTATATGTGTTTATTAACGTGAAATTTATTGCAAATTTTCACAATTCTCTGTCAGAGCATAAAGAGAAAATACCAAAGATTGTAAAACTTGGTCAAAAAAAAGTATGTTTGTTAAGATGAAATTTTTCGCAAACTCTCACAATTTTTTACAAATTGCTGTCAGAACCCATAGGTGGGAGAAAAAATCCAAGTTTGCATATAATGACTGTTTCGTAACGTGATATTTTCACTTATTTTGTGGAGCATAAATTTGTCCACAAAAAGGAAGTGAAAAGTGTCAAATTGACAGCTGATTTGCTTGTTTCTGATACTAAGAATTCATAACATACAATTAATTTATGAAGGGATTATTTGGATTAAAAATGTAGAAAAGATATTTAAAATATTCAAATGTAAATATTCAAAATAAATGCAAACAAATTGTAATTAACACAATAGAAGAAGCCTAAGCTTTCACAGCTAACAGAGGGACCGGCCAATCGCATCGAAGACGAATCATCACCTTTCTGTTTTATCTTGTTTTGACAGTTTTTACAAAATTGTGCTATTTTCACCAAGTTTTTTGTTCACTAAACAGAACTTATTTTTATTCTTGCCAAAAATTTAGGACATTATTGTTAGACTGATTTGAAAATGTCAGATATTATCGTTTTTGAAGCCTAAGGAGCCGCAACGCAGATTTGCTCAAATAGTCCATTGTCAATTTATTCTATTCAGCCCAACCCATTTTTCATAAACAAAAAACTAGCAATCATGTAAGCTGACAATGTGCACCCATCCTTCAGAGTAACTGTACATTTTCAACACGAAATCTATCAATTTTATGCGTGACAGTTTAGCATTGTAATAGGTGCGTTCGGTAACGTGAAATTTCATATAAATTTTTATAATTTAGTGTCAAAAACCATAGGAAAAAAATCCCAAGTTTGGGAAACTTGGTGAAAATTGTACGTTACTAAACCGACATAATATCCACTCAGCATCTTTGTCCTACAATACGAAAAAAACGATGGCAAATGCGGTGAAATGTGTTGGGGATAGACAGAACCAAATGATCTGAAAAGCCTTGTTTTTTCGTTTATGCTTGCTTGTTATATTTTACTTTTATTCAACTCATTAGCGGCTTTTTTTTATTGCTCATAACTAGAGAGGATTACCGCCAACATTGCCTTTTTTGTCGTATGAAGTTATCGACTTTATACAAATACGTTACATGTTCACCTGATTCCAAAAATATACAGTTTATTTTGCCTTTTCTTTCCTTTTTACCCGTGGCCGTTAGTGCGTTTTTTCGCCTATTTTGCCTTGTCGCCATTTTTTCTTCAAAGTTAATTGTTTTTTAAAATCAAAGAGAAATCTTTAGATAAGAAGAAGTTATTTTAAGTGTATTTTTTTTTTAGCTTACATTAGTTTTGTTCCAAACATTGACCAACTAACTATTTGTCACCAATTTTTGCCAATTCCTTTCTTTCGGAAGAAATTCTTTGGTCTTTCAGTTGCCTAGTTGACGCAGGTCGGATGTCAGATACAAATATAAAAACAAATGGGGACGTCAATTGCACACTTCCCGAAATCGTTCAAGGCAAGGCATGTTCATATAGAGTTTTAAATGGGATTCACTCATTTCGGCTCAAGTAGAGAGGTCTTTTAGCTTCTTCCTAAGAGACAATCGTAGAAAGCTGTTACCTGTGAACTTAAGAAAGCTGTTGGTTGTTTAATGCCAGTAAAGTTGAAAGTTAAGTTATGTCAATATTCTCTTTATTAAATAAATGCCTCTTTTTTGTCTTCTTAGGGATTTAATTTTGCCTTTTCTAATTTTTAAGGGTCAACTTAATCCGTTCCCTGCTCATATATGGTTCACTTCGAGCAAATAAAATGATGCGGGTTAATGCGAAAACAGTGCTATATACCCACATCTCTTTTCCTTATGTTTATGTTTTATTTCCATGTAAAGACCGTCTCATTTCCTAACACTTCTGACAAATCGCTGACATCATTCAAAATGGTAAATAGCCATCTGCTGGTCAGAGTGAAAACCTCTATCTGAGTTATTACCCGTGTTTTTTGGAAAAGCTATCCGTAGTATAGTAAGATTTTACACGAATAACAAAAACAATATCGGCAGTAAGATCACTGCCGATGAAAGCTAAAGTAGAATCCTACTGCCGATAAAATTTTGACATTTGTTCGAGTATCGAACTAGACTGAATAGAATTTTTGCGTTTCGTTATTGGTACGATTGATAATTTTTGTATCTCGAACTCCCGAAGGCTATGTTCGTAGAGTAGAGTTATGTTGAGTGATTTGGCCCTATATTTGAATGTTTCTTTTGGCTTCAACATGACGATGGTTTTGTAGTTGAACTCAGTGAGGATAAAATCTTACCCATAAACTCATCCGCATGGGGCGTAGTGGGCGAGGGTCTATCATAGGCGCATGGTTGATAAATTAGTGCAAATTGTAAAATTTAGCATTTTCTAATACTATAAAGGTGACCATCAAGATATATTCTGCGAACTGTCAAACGTAAAATCGCAATCAACAATATCAGGGACCCAATTCCGCAAGGATTAATGATTTTCTGTGTACACGTATACGTTCTATTCACACCGAAAACAAGTGTGAATAAAGTTGACTGATTGTGCATGCGTTATCTGTCAAAAATGAATGAAAAATTCACTCGAATTTAGCTTCACATTGTTTTTGCACCCATTTTAGTGGGTTTATATTTTATGGCAATTCGAATCTTTTGACAATCAAACAAATTACTCATGCAACTCGCAGTTTGCTATTCGCAGCTTTTTAACGTAAGTAATAATAAAAAATATCTGAAATATCACCTCCACTCATTTAATTTCGAAAAAAAGTTGACTAAAAGGTCCTCGTGTAATAGCAGACTAAATGATGACTTTTTTACTTTGACCATAGTCTACCAACAAACCCCTACACCTTTTTTTCTATTTTAAAGCTGAAAACCAATTTTCGAATCTGAAAATGGGAAACAAAGAAGAAAGGGACACAAACATTCAATTTAAATCATAGCATATATAAATATATAGTTATATTTCATATTTTCCGTCAACATAAGTTAGTTTCTGTTAATAGTTTTGGTTTATTTCTACTTTTAAGTTTCATAAAATTCACATTTTTGTGTTGCAACAGCTATTCAGGGGTACCATATTTGAAATACAAAAATATAGGCAGCTGCCGATGCGTTTTATTGGGAATTTCTCACTGTACTATATATAAAATCCCATAAAAACACGGGTATTGAAGTAAACTTCGATAGAAACCTGGATCCCATGTTCGTTGTTTTTGTAATATAATATGTTAAAAGATAACTTCGACCCAGACCCAGAGATATTAAAACACTCTTATTATAATTCTGTGGTGTTTGGTAGAAACATGATAACTCCATTTTAAAATTTGCGTCTTTGCGTCCACTTTACATCGACCTACAACCTAAACGGGTGAACCGATTTTCTTCAAATTTGAAACATAATTTTTCAAAGGTTATGTTCATAAGTATTTCAAATTTGAAGAAAATCTGTGGCCTCGTTTACACTCTAGCTTGATATAAAGTGGGTGTAAAGACGCTAATTTTAAAATGGAGTTATCAGGTTTCTACCAAACACCACAGAATTATACTAAGAAGAAAAATGGTACACATACCACAGAAAATAATTAATTTTAAAATTAACTACAATCAAAACAAATCGGGTAACAGAAGAATGATAACATAAATGCAAATAAGCAACACTTCAATAAATGCTTATCATTGATTATTTCGAGTTCTATGGATACGAATCTATTCATATAAGTATAGGCAACCTACACCTTTTCCATCAGTGTTGTCTCTGTGCTTATAACGAGGCCATAATTCATACTTGTAGGATAGCATTGTGCCTCTGTGAACCTTACAACTGTTATTCAATTGCAAACTGCTTCTGACTTATTGTATGCAAATTAGCTACCTGTAAAATAATGAAATATCGAATTTCGATATCGAACATCAAACATTTTGACAGTCACAGTTGTTACTGTGATTTGAGTTGTATTTGCAAGCCGATACGGTGTTGCTTCCTTAACTCACTCATCTCAACTCAAACTCATGTTTATCAATTAGTTATGAAAAGATATAGATTTCCATGTGTGTCACATTATGCCATTATGCATTTTCAGAGTGACTTGATATGTATTCAAACAAAATCTCAATTGTAAATCTGTTGCCATATAAATGATATCCGAAACGACATTTTAATCCAACACAAATATGTAATTTATTTTATTATATTGAATATCCGTTTTTATTTTTTATTTCTCGGTGAAAAACCCGAGGTACTTATAGCTATACTCATATAGAATCATAAGACATTCTAACGATTTTTGCTTAGTGAAGTGGGGTAATTGTCAGAGAATTTACATTCAAATCTTTTGCCATCCTTGTGGCATCCTTGCACCGGAGGGTCACCAATTGCCGGTTTCCTTATTTCATTTCTGTTAAAGAATATTTTTCTTGCATTTTTTTTTTGATAAAAATGTCTTCTACTTGCATGAAGGAATACATCCATAACATTGTATGTAAACATAAAAGATAAAATAAAAATAAATATGAAGATTTTGTGAAAGTACCTACTTACATATTTTGTTGCCCATTTTTACCTTGAAGTATGACAGTCACAACAAAACTGACAGTTTAATGTATGTATGTATGTAGGCTGGCAGGTAGTGGGGGGAAAACCAAAGGTCATTGAAACCTCATTTGCTTGTGGTACAAAAACATGCATAAAATGGGATGTATGAATACTTCCTTAGTTTAATAAAAGGATACAATGTGACATGAGCTTGATTCTATGTATGTATGTGGGTGTAAAAGATTTTTTAGATTCAAACTTAAAAGATTTTGGGGGAATTTTCTAAGAAATGATGAGAGGTACAATGAATTACATTCATGGACAAATGTTGGGTAAATATTAAAAACAAACAATAATTTAAATTAACAATTTAGAAAGTATTTTTACTTAAAGGATTTGTGGGAGAAATCATCAACACAATAAGGCTATAGAAATCAGTCAGAATTCATTAATAAAATGTGACTTTTTCTTACATGAATCCAATACAAGTACATTCCATTAAAGTACAAAAATAAACAATATTAGAAATGCCAAAAACATAGAAAACTGCATAGAAGTAAAGTATCAATTCATACGAAAAACTATATCACGAACCTCCTATAACACTACACATTCAAGTTCCATTTATTTATTTTTTTTTTTAACCCAAAACTTCATTTTTGGAACAATATTGAAACTAAATCCACCTACAGTTTGGACTGCTTTCAATTTGGCTTAAATACCAACTTTTTTTTTTCATATAATATCTTGGTTTAATACTTTGAAGAGCGTGTCTACCAATGCATTCCTGTATCATGTTATGACTAAAAATAAAATTGCTCACGATTTCAATTTCAAAACTTGAGGCTTAGATATAAAATAAAAACAAGGAGCATACATACTTTTTATTATCCTAACAAATCTGGTGTAAACAAAGTAAATCCTTCAATACTATTTTGTTTGAAAATAAAATAAATAAAAATATCTGATGAAATTTAAATGACCAAATGATACTTGGGCTCATAAGCTGATGCATATAAGCTATAGTTTCAGGTAAATTATGCAAAATAACGTTCCGTTAAAAGTATAAACAAAGTTGAAAAGTGGTAATAAGGAAATCTTTTCCATCCAAAGGTATATGCATAAATCGTAGGTGCGGGAGATATTTACTTAACCATTTTGTCAAGTGTTTTAACAGATTTCATAGAGATGTTAACAAGCCAACAACTGCTGCATCACTTTGTCAACATTACAACACAAAAAAATAACAGCAACAAAGAAGATATGCTAAGCTCAGCATTAAGCAAGGCAAAGTTAACAATGAAATTTAAACTTACCATGATCTTATTAGTAGGTAGATGGAAAGAGTTGTCGAACTTTCACTTTTAATTCAAAAGCTAAACAAAACTAACGGAACGCATGACTTGTCAAGTACATATGTACATAATGTACATACATACCTTAATTGAAAACTGTAGGAAAATGAATATGAAGAGTGTGTTTGTGTGACAATGACGATGATAGTGACGATGATGTGCAACTTTTATATGGTGGATATGTTTAACAGACAATTTAACGCGCAACAAGCCAACGGTCAATATTTGAGAAATGTAAGTAGCTAGAAAATGTCACATCAGTTTACATTAATTCATAAGCAATTTGAAGTACCTTCGATAAAAGTTTTTCAACTTTATTTTATTAACGGTATGCTCATAGAAATACATATATGAATATTTTAGTGGAATGGCAATAATTAAGTTTATTTTTGAAGAATTTTCTAATTAAACGTTCTAAGACAATTAGATTGAAACAAAAATTGGTTACTGCTGAAATAATATTTTAAAAATACAAAATAAAACATCTTACTTTTAACACCTACCATAACTACTTATGAAACCTTATCATTAAAACAATCCTTTTCCAAGAATAAACAAAACTAGAATTATGATAAGCGGATGGCTTATTAAAAAACTTTTATTAGAAAAATACTTCATCGTATCTCCAACCATGCTCTTAAAGTATTACAAAAATTGGCTTTAACTTAAATTATTTGATAAATTTTATGGTTCCAAAGAACTTTGAATAAAGACTTCCTAAACTTCAAAAAACTAAAATTTTACGAGACATACGCCGCTTTTCTTTCCAAAGATTCTGCCTTGAAATAGCACTATGACTATGGTATTATTATTTGGCCAAGAAATCACATTCCTCCATATAAAAATAGTTTTTTCTTTTAAATATGACATCTCTGGAAAAGATACCAAAAGACCAATATGATGGTTAGATCTGGATTTGTTAAGACGAAATTCGTTCAGTTGTTTGCACCCACAGTTCTAAGAACTCTGACATTTTTCTACTTGACTTCTATTGTACTAATCTATTATAGTCCCAAATAAGCAATTGAGTCGTACGAAACATAAAGTGAATAGAAACCATGATGATTTCAACAGAATTTTCTCAAAGCTTTCAACTTAGCACAAATTGTATGAGTGTTCTTAATGATTGTAAAGTTCATTGTAGACTATCCGAAACCGATTAAAAATTGCTGATGGCTAAAAAAACCTGTTACTTTCATCGCATTTCATAAAATATCCTGGATATGTAAAAGATGGCACCCAAGTCCCTCAATTCCAAGTAATTTTGCATGTCATATTTGCCTGTCAACAACTGCTACTTCCCCCAGACGTGGAAAACAGCGAAGATTGTGGCAATCCCGAAGAAAGGTGCTTCGAACCTAATATCCAACTACAGGCCAATATCACTTCTCAACAATATCAGCAAATTACTGGAAGAAGTAATCCTCCGGAAGCTGAAGAAATTCTGCAATGGAAACTCAATCATCCCTGACATGCAGTTTGTCTTTCGAGAAAAGCACTCAACGCTGCATCCGCTGCTGAAGTTCCAACACGATATCACCACCTCCCTCAACAGTAATCGTGTCACCGTCGGATGATTTCTGGATGTCAAGAAAGCATTTGATAGCGTTTGGATAGAAGCCCTTATACATAAACTTCATCTATTACAGTTACCACCGCCACTAATAAAAATTCTTTTTTCTTTTCTTTCTTTCAGGAAATTTTTCGTACAACTAGACAACTGTAAGTCAAACATGAAGAGTATCAGAGCTGGAGTCGCCCAAGGTTCAAAACTTGGCCCTTTTCTCTACAGCCTGATGACATCCGACCAACCTGCCCCAATTGGATGCGAGAACCTGCTATATGCTGACGACTCGCTCACCTATGCATCATCAATGTCATCGTTTATTGCTGTCCGGCAAGTAGCGGCCCACATCAACAGACTCTTCAATTTCTACACGAAATGGGGCATCCGAATCAACACTTCCAAGTCGGAGCTTGTCTGCTTCAGGAGGCCTTCAACTGGTAGAGGTTTTCGCACTGCAGCCAACTGCAGAAATCTGGTCTTGAGACTCCCTAACGGATCCACCATAGCTCCCAAAAAGAATGTGAAGTACCTGGGAGTCCAGTTCAATGAGGTTCAACCAGCACTCAAGAAATGTACTTAAAAAAGCCAGCTGGGCCTTTCACCGTCTACATCCATTGATGAAGAAAAGAAAAGGACTAAGCCAACTAATGAAGTAACTGATCTACAAGCAGCTTTTACGACCTGTCATCAGCTACTCCTTCCCAGTCTGGTTTTCAATCTCGAAAACAGCCATGAAGGAGCTTCAAGTATTCGAAAGGAAGATTCTCAGAATTTGCACTGGACTGTACTTTGACCGGCAGCGGCTGAAACACTACAGGAACGAACATCTCTATTCCGAAGCCAACATAATCCCGCTGGACAAATACCTAATCCTTTCAGCGAAGAGACTAGTACGGAACATCATCGACCACCCGAATCAGCTAATGAGAAGGATGACCACTGAACAACGACATCCGGAGCCAAGGTACTTCAGTGTAATGGAAACTCTTGATGACAACATAATCATGGACAACGATGAAGCAGTATCGTTCTACGCTGACATTAGGTCAGCCTTCTACCATGGCTAAACGCCATCACTTCCCCCAACCTACACCAAAAACACCATTGACAACCGGGAATGAACACCCTGAGGACGATTAAGTCAGCCGACTTTTAATTCACTCAATTGGGTTGTATACCGCTTTGCAACCAGCAGCAATGTGCCAAATTGGTCGATGAACAGAATAATAACGAGGCGTTATCGGTGCAACTGTGCCATTCTGCGGTTATTGAGCATCAAGAAGCCCTACAAAAACCCGACTAACGATTGCTCACGATTTAAGAATTTTGGCGGGAACATGATAGAAAAACAACCGATTTCCGTCTAAGTTCCATTTTATTTAAACTTTTTGAGAGCTCCTGTATAAAAATAAAATGATTTAAATCGTCCACAGTGTTTTCAAGAAAATCGAAAATCATGGAATTACTAAAAATCATTTATTGATTTTTTTTAAGAAAAGTTGTGAGGCCATTTTTCAGAATAATAAGATTTTGTAAAATTACTAAGAAAAAAGAAGAAACTTAGAGGATTTTACCCTTCCCAAGCTTAATCACATTCCTCTGAAAATGTCCAATAAAGCTAAATATCTTGGAGTTATCCTAGATTCCCAGCTAACATGCACACGGAACACAGAGGAAATAATGAAAAGAGCATTGTTGTTCTTTCTAAACATGCAAAACCAACTTCAGTACACGGTGGGGTATGCGACCGCAAGACATCCAGTCGAAGTACACGGCGATTGTTTGTCCCATACTTACCTATGGTTCTTTCACAATGACCACCAGAATAGTGGTGTACGCACCCGATTTTGTAGGAGCTGCCAAGATGTCGAATAAATTGAAACCATAAAACACCTGCTCTGTGACTGTCCAAACCTCCAAACAAATCACCTCCGTTATTTTGGAAACAGGTTTGTTGGAGCCCTGGACTAGCGCAGGTCCCAATGGAAAATATGAGAAAATTCTCAGAAAGTAAAGGCTGCTCCGCAAACGGACCAGTCTATGTGAACCAATAGTGCATTTCTGATTAATGTTTTAGGGGGATCAAAATGGACCATTAGACCCCCGTGTATGCAATGACCTCTGTGCTGTCCACGCCCTTCCTAACATAACCTAGCCGTACTAAAAAAATAATTATATAAAAGGAGCCATTTTTTTTTATGGGAACCACTTTTTTCGTCTTCAATAGCATCGCAATGAGATCTAATCAAAATCTCGAGTTCAATTTTTTTGACGAATGCATAACTTGCCGTACCTATAAGTATCTATGTATGTACATAAACATACATATGTATATTGCAATCGTAAGTAAAAAATTAAACTTAACATTACGATGATTTGAGCTCCCAACAAGTGATTTTCGTCATACTGTCCGTCTGTGCGTGTGTCCTTCCACTATTTATCGAGCTAGTGTCATAACATGTGAACTGATTTGCTTAGGTACTTCTTACAAGTGCAAATATGTAATATTGTATTTAAAATTTCAACAAACATGTTTTTTTTTCAAAAAAAAATTTATTTACATATTTTGCACTTTTTTCATACTTTCCCGCTAACAATATATTAAAAACAAACAAATATTTATCTTCAATTTCTAGCCACGTTAAAACCTTGAACCACAAAAACATAAAGCTCATTTGTGATCCAGTCATTCCATACTTCTTATTTCTCCTTATATATGACGAAATGGCTTGAAAGTAGAAAATTACTTTGAGATGAAGAGTTCAAAGTTTAGAAAAAATTATTATTTTCCAGACTTGAACTCTTCGTATTATTCTCAAAGTATTTCATGGTTAGAACATCATTGGATTGATTTGCAAGGATATTCAAGAAATAACTGGAAACCTTGAGTTGTTCTTAAATGTCTAAGAATTATTTAGAAAAATCCACATTCATCTTCTCGCGTAAATTATATTTTAATGATTGTACACCGTGGCGTATACGCAACATTTTGTGTATAGATAATTTTGATAATAATATTGTATTTCATTGTAGTGTTCTATTAATTACTGATGTATGTACATACATATTAAAAAAAAACTAAATGTGAGCATTTGGTTTGTGCGAATTACCATCTAACAACAATTGACATGCTCGTACACAAAATCAAACACACATTACTCGTATGGGCAATACGCTTAGCGACTAATACTCACTCATGTATTGAGAACACCACTTGTAAGTTTTTGTTGCTTTTACCAATAAGAAGCAAAAAATAGTAAATCAAATAAATTTTGGTGTTCTTATCCACGCGTGATTTATATAAAAACAAAACTTACTGCGATAACGAGTATTAAGTAAATTATTACTTTTTTGCACAGATTATTTCATGGCTAAGTAAAGCGTAGACAAATTAAATTGCATATGTACAATTTTTATTTATATTTTTCCTCATTTGCTTACCAAAGTGACAAATCCACGGATAACTTTGTTGAAATCAGCTGCAAAGTAGGTACATCAACAATCGTACTTTTAAAGGACGATAGAGGTAACATCAACATTCGTATTCTTAAAGGACGATAGAGGTACTATCCTTTCATACCAATCAGAGGATAGGTAAATAAAAAATCTTTCAAATCTTTTACCGTCTGAATTCTAGAATTTAGGCAACAGTGTATTAAATGGAAAGACACTCGAATTTAGCTAATTAATTAGTTAAGAGTTATCACACTTAATGCAGTCAGTTACTGTACAAAAAGACAACCATCTTCTTAAGCTGGCAAGGGCTAAATAACTTTTTTTTTTATAGCAACAACAATGTTTTGGAAAAGTAGGTTCGCACATATGTCTCAAAAGATTGAAATTAGTATCATTTGATGCATGCCATTCACTGATTTCATGTCCTTCGCCTTCATATCTCTGCCGATAGTATGCTGTTCATTAACTGCATTCATTCTTCTTGTGCTTTGAACTTGTACCAATGAGTTGAACTTATAAAAGGTTCGCTTTTATCATTATGTTTTGATGAAGGGCTTTTGAATACCCACTCAATGGATACCTTCAACACAGTTTCCCAAAACGAAACCGTCTATCATTTTAATTGAAGTTTGAGAAATATACCAAGATTTTTAATTGACTTTTCAAATCCATGTTCATGATAATTTTCAACCTTTGCAAAACGGTATCTTTTGTTTAGCTAAAAAATTATAGCAACAATTCAGGCGCTAAGTAAGCTCAACCCATGTTAAAATAGAAATGAAGTTATTGAAAAGTAATTCTAGTCAATTTAACAAAAAACTTGTTAAGTATGATATCACCTTTGTGAAAAATTGATTGAGAATTACAAAAGTTGGCAATCAATAAATATGATCGTATTGAGAAAATTCACTAATTGGAAAGGTAAGGAAAATATTCGAAAAAACAACTACAGATTCTAGCAGAAACCAGGATATTAACGACATCAAACGAGGAAACGGTTATAACCACTTTTTGCTCCAAATATCTGCACTCAAAATTTTAGGTTGAAGGAAAGAAGATTGTAGTTAACATCAAGTATTAAAATGGATTGTAAGATACTTAGTATTTTTCTTTTTGTTTACATTACAAACTAATACTCTCTAATCGAAATGTATGCACATATCTGCATTTTTTGACCATTTACATTGCAATAAAAGATTCATTTTCATTAAATTCACTTCAGCACACGAATATTATCGTTAGAAGCATCGATTTGGATACCATTTGATTCAAAATTCAAGAAACCAAAAAGTTTCATTTAACAAAAAGTTTACCTTCTCTCAATTTTAGCGAGTAATAATAGTTATTGTTTCATCGTATTGCATCGTCTGTAGATTTTATAACCACGAACACTGGATCTCTACGAAAAAAAAAAGAAACATATCTTCTTGTTTTCAGCTGCAAATTGATGTTTAATATCACACTTCGTAACAAAAAATACAATTTTGCCTGTCCTTACACCTAGATTTTGCTTGTCCTGTGATACCTTTACCAGGACGAGGTAAATAAGTATGTATTTTCTGCATAGTTGAATTTTTACACATCCTTTTCAACTAATTGAAATATATTGTGTTTGCTTGAATTCATGTTTAAAACCATAATTTGTTAAAAAAAAAATAGAAAACGTTTTGAGTTAATCACTAAAAATATGTTCTTAATTAGTACAATCTACGAGCCCACAATGTAACTTAAACCAGGACCTACTTGAATAACAAAATTGGTGGCAAAATATACGGCATTTCAATTTGTGCTTATATACGGGTAAGGAAGGGACCATTGACCACTGCAGATAAATTCTACAACATTCTTTCTTTTAAAATTCTCAGCTTTAAATTTCATATGGCAAAAGTCATTTCTCTATATGGCTATAAAAATTCAGTTGAATTCTGAGGTCCAGTTGAATTGTGAGTCTATTAAGCTATTTTAATCTAAGATAACTGATTTTTCTATATGTGATATTCTTGTTTTCACCATCTTTTCATTTTATTATTTCAAGCAAAGCGTCTGATAATTAAATTTTCTTCTTCAGGAAATAAAAATTTTTTAATCAAGGTATAGCTATTTAAGGTGATTATTTACTTCTTAAATTCCAAAAAAAATCACATGTTAAAAATAAATACGCTACTCTTTTCTTATCATCTATAACAGTTGTGTGAAGCTCAAAAGATTTGCTTAATTATTTACTAGCTTTTACCCGTGGCTCCGTCCGCCCATCCAACGCACTCCATATAACGTTTTAGCAACAATAAGTAGCCTATAACCGTTTCCAAGGTATAATCTATCTTTATATAAAAATTCATCATAATTGATTCAGCGGCTTAGACGTGAAAGCGCAACAAACAAATAAACTCACTTTCGCATTATTTAGTTAGGATTTGGATACTTTGTCGTCAAGACCATTTATGCAAGTGTGTCAAAATTCTGTTTTCAAAATTCTGCTTTGCAAAATTCGGTTTTTTTCAGAATTCTGTATTATAAAATTTTAAGCAACAAAATCCTGATTATTCTGTTTTATCTCAAAAACGGAAAACAAAAAAGTAATTTTTCAACGTTATTGTTAGACAATTCAGTGCAACACTATCTTGCAATCTGGAAAAGATTTTGTTTTCGCTCGTCATTTATTTATGTTATTTGATTTCTGCAAACATTTTTCTGCCACGAACTAGCCACGTACAGCTTAAATTTTCCTTTATTTTTTAACGGATAAATGAAGCTGTAACTGTAAGTGCAAAAGCTGTGTAAGGTCTTGCTTACAAATTGATTGAGGTGAAACACGAAACTATTATGATAGTTGGTTTACAGTTTCATGCAACATAAAACCATAAAACCATCATGGAAATTCATGCAAAACAATTTGCCGGCAATTGGCAGAATTTGTAAAACAAAATTTTGAAAATCAGAATTTTGAAAAGCAGAATTTTGAAAGCAGAATTTAAAAAAAAATAAATTTTGAAAGTAGAATTTTGATAAAAGAATTTTGACCCAGCCAGAATTTCGACCCCAACCCACCACTTATTTGTGAAATATACTTAAGGGTCTAAGAGTCCCAATTAAAAAAACTCTTACTTTAGTTGAGTGTGTCGGTATTATGGTGGCTCTATAATGTGCATATTAAAACTCAATACCTTTCGTTTGAGATTCATTCCAAGGAATTTCCTTTAATTTCAGTTTTTGGTGTAGGGAGTTTGTCGGAGATTTGACTATTCAGACATTTTCCATCATAACTAACCATTTTTATAAATCAAAAAAACGTAGGATGCAATGCCTTTAAAGTGGTTACTTTTTACTTATTAATGCTGTAAGCACGTGCTGGCTGAAAAAACGCAACTTCACCCAGACTACTTGTAACATTAATATCCAGCGAGCTCTTAGTTCTAAGACTATTCCAACAGAACGAGTTGTTTTTGTATCATTGTGACGGGTAGTATAATTTACATTTTAATAATAAACAGGAAATAAAATGTCTGGTCAAAGGTAATGTCTAAAGCTGCGTATGTAATTACTTGAATAAACACGTTTTAACATTAAGTGCAAAATATAAAAAAATATGTTTACCAAAGATAACTGTACATTTGTGCAATGTAGGTAATTATTCTTCACTTTTAGAAATTATTTTCTTAACCCGATGAAGTTATTGTAGCTAATATAAATTGTGACAACCATTGTTGTAGTTTTTTATAATAACACGGGTCTGCAACGAAAATCGCCTTTAAACCAAAATATACTTTTCTAAAGGATTTTGGCATGCTGAATCCAAATCCAAATTCAAAATTACTCTAGCACGTCACGTTTTTGAGATATTCAAATTCAAACATGTCAAAAACCCGTTTTTTGGGTACATTTGACGTTGAATTTCTTCACCGATAGAAACTTTTTTTAAAAACTAATGACAGGACCTGAAAGGAATATATTTCATCTTTCTAATTCATTTTAAATCTTTTTAAAATTCGTTTTCCTCCCAAAGATATTGTAAATTCAAGGAAATCATCCAAGAGTTACTTAGCTCTTATAAAGCTCTGAATTGCAACATGTCGCTGAAAATTCGTTTTTTGGACTCTCACTTAGATTTTTTCCCGGTAAACCATGGTGCAGTTTCCGATAAACATGGTGAAAGGTTTCATCAAGACATGATGCACATAGAACGAAGATATAACGGGAAATGGTCAGAAGCAATGCTGGCAGATTTTTGCTGGTCAATTTTTCGTCAGACAATGGAAAATATGAAAAGAAAAAAAGCTACAAAACAATATGTTTAAGGAAAAAAAGTTATAGTAAATTGTTTATTTGGATTTTTGAGCTTATTTTATTTTTTAAAACTACTTTTTTAAGGTGTAGTTTGGTAGAATCGGTGTGTTTTTTTTATATTGTAAAATATTTTACCAGTTTTTTATACAGAGCACTCAGTGAAATACACTAATGGGAAAGAAGTGTTTGGGATTTTGAAACGCTTAGTTGTTCCTTTTGTTAAAGTCTTTGACTAAAAATGATTTAATATACTTGAGCTTATGAATATCAAATATAGGGAAATTCTATTATTTCCCAAAAAATATGTTTTTTGCAGCGTAAATCATAAAAACTATGAAATTTCGAAATTTCTGTTGTATTTTTTAAATAACGGTTTAAAATATGGGTGAACATTGATGGATGATGACAAATCTGGTTTTATATGAAAGTTAATATTATTTGGAGTAAGTCCTCCAAATTTGAGCAGAATAGGCACAATAGTTTTATTTTTTTACCAGGTCAACCAAGTCTAAGAGGGCTCTTTTTTACAAAATCAATCATATTTTTCAAAAATCAATTTTAAAAAAACTGGACGTGATAGAATTTTTCTGAAACCAGATTTAGATTTAAAAAAGGCAAATCTGTCATAATTTCAAAAAATTACTTGAAGGCGAAAAAAAAAGTTGATTTTTGCAGACCAGTGTAATTTATCAGCTCGGAACTTCAGAACTTTTTAAATATGCAAGTTATTGTAGAATTAATTATAGTTTACAAAATTGAAACAATCAACGCTTTAAGAGTTAATTAAACTTTAAAGTAAAAAATAATTCTTAGCATGAGAATAAAATTACTGACGAAAAAATTAAAGTCACTGTCCTTAAAGCGTTGGGTGCCTTATATGACATTTTCAAACTAACTCTACACTCAGACGCTTTTCCAAGTACTTTTGACAAGTACTGTTATTTTTGGAGCTACAAAAATTAATTTCCCCTCTGAAGAGTTACAAAAAAATTTAATTTCAAAATTTGAAATGGAAATGGTTTTAGTGGTTTAGGCTGTAGGTCGAGGTGCAGACAGACAGAATTTTCCCACCCACTATTTTCCTGTGCCTTATCATCGTAATGTCCATGTTTGATTGTTATCTCGAATTTTATTTTGCACGATCTTAAAACTTGACCTATGGTAGGCATATCACAAGTAAAAATACATATGCCAGACTGAATTGCAAGAATTGTCTATAAAGATTTTAGACATTTGTTATACATTAAAAGCTTTAAAATACATTTTTCCTTCGATTTTTGTTAAAAATTGGTTTGTAGAAATTTCGGAATGAAAAATAATTTCTAGTTGTTATTACTCGTAGTCGTAGTACTTGCGAGTCTTGTATAGTCTAGCTATTAAGAGAAATTTATGGAAATAAACCAAAAATAATTTAACTATCTCAAAAATTATATTTCCGTTGAAAGCATTTTTCGCCAAAACCAAAAATGCAGTCAACAACAATAATTATATTTAGGGCAATCGTTACTGTCGAATGAACACAACCTGGTGATGGGTGCAACGTGTTGAGGCATTGTGCCAATTATATAGCATAACTGGCTTGTATTAAGTTTAATTACATTAAATAAAAAATTAGAAATACCCTATCCCAGAACCATGTGCCTCAAGCAGGAGGGATGGTAGTAAGGTTAAATTTGTTGTTTTTGTAAATATTTTAAAAGCTTAGCATTACACCAAAACCATACTCCACAAAGCATAATTAAATTAAATTTCCCACAAAAAAAAAACGGATTCATATTTTCACCAGGAGCAATATTATAGGGATATGCGTGGACGGAAATGGCTGAAAACCATGAATAGATTAGAACAAATTATATCTTGACTCAAAACAATTAGATCTTAAAATCTTATTTTTGCGAAGTCCTTGAATGGAATAGTTTTTTATTTGGAAATTAAAGTTTCAAAATTTATTTTATTTTGTTCTAAGGACTCGATGGTACCTCTACCTGATTTGTATAGGTTTTGCCTTGCATAATTCTCACTAAAAAAAAACGCTGAGATATTTTATATTTCTTATCACACTTGCGAATGGCATCAGAACCTTCATTGCATTTCTAGTTTCCTGAGTACTTCCTGAGTTGCAATTTAAATAGCAAATTCAAAATTATTCCCGAATATGAAAAAAATTCTCGTAGTTTCAACTTTCTCTTAGTAAATAAATCTTAAATTATTCTAATAAGTTTGCCATATCTATGTACAAACTCAAAACTAAGGGTACCTTTACACAATTTCAAAAAAAAAAAAAACACAACACACCTTCCTCTTCTCTTCTTTCTATATTATAATTCTGTTTAAAATATAAAAATAAAGTCATAGATGAAGAAGTGCAAGGATGTTAAACCCATGAGTTTTCCTAATTTATTTAGCATTAATTAGGCTGATAAATGTGATACCACCAAGCATATGTATGTGTATATGTAGCAGCAACTTGTTGTCGAGTGGTGTTTATTAATTATATTAAGCATACATATGTAAGAGGTGTTATGCGATTCTTGAAGATTAAGGAGCACGTTAAACTTTGTAGATAAATATCTTGTCTATTTTCTGATATTTGATCTTTGGGTTATAAAATGGAAATGTTTAAGGACTTTTGGTAATATTCAACAAAGAACTTTAAGCTTCTGGTTAAAAATATGAAAATCTTGGGTAAGATATTTATAGGCAGGCAGAAGCGATTACCTTTAAGAGAAACAAGTGTTTGGTTTTGGATTATGAGCAAGTTGGAAAATTGTAATCCATTAGGATTTTATAAGAGTTTGAAGGTAGAAATGAATTTTAAGCTTTATGGGATGACTTTTTGACTATAAGGGAAACAGTTAGATATATCCATAAGCGCATATCTGTTATTTTTGGAATAGGTGTGGTTTCAATTTCAACATGAAGTAAAAAAAATCTAAAGTGCAATAATATTGCATTTATTAATATTATTCTTTTAAGTCTGCATTTTAGGTACGTTACCATTTACTTTGTCTTCAACTGAGGCTATGTGGGTTTTGACTCGTCGTTCAAAAACGCTTGAGTGTCAATCTTACAAATCCAAGAAAACCTGGAGTATGCAAATGGATTAACTTGTCGTTTTTGTGTTAAATGAAATTGTTGCCAATTTAATTTGATGGTTTTCTAAATTCGGTATCTACTGTCATTGTTTTTGTTTCTTAAAATAAACTAATTATTATATGTATAAGGAATGTTGATGAGTTAAAGCGTTTCTTTGTGTTTTTGTGGTATGCATGTAGAAAAATAAAGTTTAACGTTATATGGAATAAGCTATCTACCTACGAAAAAAACATTCTGAAAGAATATTTTATTTATGTAACCTTGGTGTTTGGCATTGGTCAAGTCAACAGTGAGGAATTCATTCTTTTTGAAGGTATTTCCGTGTAAATGTTGTCTTTGAAGGATATAAATGGATTATGTTTAAGATTTGTTATTTTTTCTTCGTTTATCATCATACGAGCAAAAGGCTAATGGTTTTTATTTGGTTTAATGAGACTTTAATATCTTTCACTATGTATTTGTAGTTTATAATAAAACAGAAGTCGTTTATGTTGTGTGTACTTACAACTTGAACGACTTCTGTTCGAAGGATAAGTTGTTTATTCTTAAATAAAATATTATGTTATGAAGAAAGAGAAGACTGTTAGTAAGTTCAACAATACTGTCTGTCTGTATATCAATTTTTTTTTGTATGTATGAAATTACGCGAAGTCTTTAAAAGGATAGGAGACATTTATTCTAAATTACAATTTTTGACCTCTTCAAGCCTTTCAAAAGGTCTAGTTTTTTTCATTTTAACACGAAAATTGATATATGCTAGATAAATAAGGGTTTTAAGGAAATACACCGATGATCCTCAATGAATTATTCTTTGTTCTGGTACTCTTTGCATTTAAAATGAAATTCTAATAAAGTCAAATTTCAAAAGTAACGACAAATTATGGCATTGTAAGTACCAAGCATAAATCAAGTCACAATTCCTGTAAAATAAAAGAAAAAGATGTAATAGCATTCAGGATTTACAGTAAAATTATCGGAAAAGGGTGAGTTTTCGGCCACAATACCATTTATTTATTGGCAATTGCAAACTTATTCAGACGAACGTTTGTATGTATGTTTGTATAGAAAACAAATCCTCAATCCCATTGGTCCAACTAGTGCCATGAAAACTACACCAAACACTGCCTGGAAACATCCCTTTCATCACGAGCCCCACTCGTTTCGTTTATAAAATAAATGCACCATTGAGCTTTACGACTTTCAAAGTGGAATAGGTGGAAAACAGGCCACTTTTTCAAAAAACCACTATTATCCTTACGTCAAACTTTAAGGCAACCCACTATTGAATAGTTCACTAAAGCATTCAAGAAGTTTTGTGCATGCAGTTTTTTGGAAGCTGCAAAGAGGCTTTCCACGTGTGAAAAGTTAACTGGAACAATTTCTTCAACTGCTATCACAAATTCAAAACAAAACGAGTTAAGATTACTCAGCTTATCAAAGGGTCGTCCCAGAACAACGTTGCATATGGAAATGTAATGGCAGATGAATTGGCTAATAACGAGTCTTTTCTTTCATCTGAAATCAAATCCTCGGTACTTTCGGCACTGGGGCTTGTAGAATGCATCAGAATTCTTTCAAGGCCGCAAATGACCGATGGTCAAGAAGCAAAATGGGAACATCTAACTTATGCCGAGGGTGTTAGGATGAAGAGGAGGAGGAGAGATTTCAATTCACTTTCCTTGATGTGAATGGTCAAACCTAAACATCAGAACCAGAAAAGCATATCCGTCGAAGAATGCTTTTTCGAAAAACAAGATGACGTAAATTTCGGTTTTACCAGTAAGAAACATCCTGAAATTTATTGAGAATTCAAGATGGTTATACCATATATGTACAAGCTTCCAGAAACTCCTTTTCTTATCTCCATTCTATGGAGCACAGTAGATCAATTGAGATCAAGATTTAGAAGATGCTACTTATCGTATAACTTGACCTTAAAAATCGTCAAAACGATAGCGTTGAGACGATAGCTAAAAAGATATCGTTTACATTGGTTCTCATGTTTACTCAATACTTTTTCATGATTATAAAGTTTGTATGCGACTGGAATTAATGACTAAGGAGCCACTGTAATTTGACACATCATGTCTTTTGTCTCTTTTTTTGTTGCACTAAAGAAAAAAAACGATACAGATTGTCATTTTTTGGCAGAAAATATGAGATTTTATCCACAGTTTGAGAACACCAAACGCTCCCAAATTGCATTCTGATAAAAAAAAAAAATGATAGACGAGACGATAGTGGTTGAGTTACGTGAAGCAAATCATGGACGATCACGCAAACGATAAACGTTTTGACGATTATCATTTTGAAAATTACGGAATGGCCCCCCAGTAAGCACGAGTGACGATTAATATATTGCAAAATTATTCAAGCTTTTGTATAAGCCCAAGTTTACCAGAACAAAGTCTAGAAATCTAAATATTTTGTGATAAGCTTAGAACTTACCTAAAAATGGACATTAACAGGTAAACCTTGAATAAGTGCGTAATCACTTTCCAAACGTGAACATCTTTTGGAAATCAAATTGGTTGATAAAGTACCTACTAAGTACTTAGTTCTATATTAGTGTTAAAATGAGGGCTTAAAAAGTCATCAAAATCAAAATCTATAATTGGTCGATTTCAATTTTGTTGCTAGGAGTTTGACAAAATACCAAATGAAGCTTTCCTTCAATCCATTTCCATTTTGAAGAGCGGGCTATGCTATTAAATAATTAACTAACATTAATGTCTGTTAGTTTTTTTTAGCAAATGCACCAAACATTTCTATAGTTTTTATCACTTGGTTGATTGCAAAGTCAATTTCAAAAACTACTTACGCTGCAATATTATTCTATATTTTTATGATTCTTAATTGAAAATAAAATAAAATTAATTCAACAAACTTACCAAAATCTATTTTGTAATTTGATTTTTAAATCATTCTAAATATTCCTACACCAATATCAAATCATCTGGCTATCGCATCGGTAAAGAGGGTAACTTATCAAATTTTCTTAAACAAAAAAAAAAATGTTCAAATCAAGTTATTGTATGTACTTTGGAAATAATCAAGAATTATTGCCTCAAGTCAATCATATAATTGGTTTTTGTCATCTAATCTCATAGTTTATTTAAGATTTATTCGCAGGTATTTTCGGATGATACATATCTGGTATTTTGATATGCAAATCAAATTTTAAATTAAAATAGCTTACCTAAGTGTTGGTTTACAGTATTATGTTCTTCTTTTTAGAAACATTTTGTAAGCTGTTTATGTCAAAATATTATTTGGAATATTTTCGTCTGAGAGCCAATGCATGGGGCTTTAACTTTATAATATTAAAGCCCCAGTAACATACTCTGATTAAGTGATATTTAAATTGAAACACAGCACGAAAAAAGTCAGAGCCATAAACATTTTTGATCAGTATTCTTAAAATTCGTGAAGAATTGTTGCATTTTTCAAATCAAAGTTGAAGTTTTCTGCTAAATGTACTGTAAGTCCTCCGGCATGCAGTTGAAGACTACAAAAAATTTATCGGTTGCATTTAGCACTTCAAATTTAAGAAAATGAAGTTACAATGCTTTCACTAAAATATTGAATGCTCCAAAAATTTAGCTTTGGACAACATTTATTGGACAAACCAGTGGTGCAGAGTATTTTTTCGGGTCAAAAAAGTTCAACCTCCACGTTATAAGTACGATTTGCGGACTGAAGAAAAAAAAAATGGTAATCTGGTGGTGGTTCAGTTATGATTTGTGTTTAAATCGGATACCTAAAAAAGATGCCACTGCAATTTATTACTACCAGATTAAACGCAGTACAATACCTGGAGTTAGACTTGATTAAGGCTTTATTTTCCGTTATATCGTTACTATGCGCTGGATGGCTTCTGGCTATTTCAGTATGATAACACTCCAATTTGGCCGACTTTGAGCAGCGTGGGATCAATGTTTTGACAATTGGCCAACCCGATCATCGGATATGAACATTAGTTAAATGGTCTGGGCAATTTTAACTCGTAAAATTTACAGAGAAGGTTGGCAGAACAAAAACAAAGATGAATTGAAGGAAGCCAGGCAGCGCAGCGTGGGAAAAGCTTCGCCAAGATAAAATTAAATCACTATACGACAGTCTCGCATGTCAAATCGAATTGAATGATGTCATAGGCACATTGACAAAATATTGATTAAAGTTTTCCAAACAAATTTGTTTTAACGCCAAATATTTATAGAAGCTTAAACCTAATTTCGCACTTGCAGAGTACAAAGATTGGAAAAACTATAACAAACTACAAATTTCCAAATTAAATAGTTTTCAAACTAACCACCAATTTGTCACTATTTTATATTTATCACTTAGGTTGTTCTAATCTTTTTTCGTGCACAAGTAATTGGACAATTATGTTATGAACCATTATCAAAGTTTCTGATAGTAAAATTTTATTTTAAAAAAATTGGTGGAAATTTACAGCATCTTACTGAATCCACTCGCGTAATATTGGCTTGGAAGTGAAGCTCAGTATCACGTGAAGTTGTGATGGAAAGGTTGTATCAGAAGTTTCTAGTTTCAATCAACGCTCTGATGGTGGAAAGTCGCTGACTTGCTGAAAATATGTATGAATATATTTCATTTCACGGTTTATTCTTTCAAACGTTTTACGAGTTGCAAATACATAATTCTCATCTATCTCAGAAACAGTCCTTAGAAAAATGTATGCAGGTATCCATTTTCCTGTTAAATACTGGAGCAACCAAATTTTGGATTCTCTAGCTCACTTTTTGACGGAACAAAATTTGTGAGATCTTAATTTCCTGAACTGGCCAAAATTTGCTAACGATAAAACTCTCACGAGATAAAATTCTTTGGACAGTAAACAATTTTTTGTTGAATTCAACTGAAAATTATGTCATCTGTCAATATTGTCTGAAATGAACATTTATGAAAGAAGTGCGAAAAATATGAAATATTGGAAGAAGTTGAAGACAACGTTATGAAACTCACTATAATGTCTGACTCAGGGAGAAAAAGATTTGTGGAGATTTCGAAAGTTGAAAATTTACTTGTATTAGTAAACCTTATCTACTTGAGCCATTTGTATAAGTAATGAATGTTAAAAGTACTCTTCGAAATTATTCAATTATTTATTAGAGTAGAAGCTAATTTGAATTTCAATTTAATTGATTACTAAAGAAAAATTGTTATACGCGTATTGAAAAGGCAAGATACTTGAACAAATTTCACTCCTAGCTCAATTAAAAGGTCAAAAATACCATCGAAATTTGAAGTGTTGAAGCAGCCATGTTTTTTAAATAAATATGTCAAATTTGAGTAGTTTAAAACTCCTCATGCATAAAAGTGCACTTAACGCAGTGTGTTATAGAAAAAGAATCATCGAAGAAGAGTTGTGATGATTTTAAAGATTGAGTTTTCAAACCCTTGGAATTAAACACAACTCGTTTCAATTAAGCTTACAAACACACACATCTATCAATCAATCTTTAAACTATTGAAAACTTTAAATAGGCAATTGATGGGACTTCATTGCAAAGAGGGTCATTTCTTAATTAAAATTTCTTCGATAGTAACATTACGTACACCAAATTTGCACCAAAAATATTGAACAACATTTCTTCTTCCAATTTGTTTCCTTTTAATTTTTGTCAAGGAGAAAAGTTCCTTGAACTATTTTGATTAAAGTACCTTCCATTTAATGCAACTTTATAAAGTTAATAAAACTCTTTTTTTTAACGTCTCCCACCATTTCGTAGTCAAGGGTTAAACCTTGACCTTCGAGACACTTTGAACTTCTTTTATACTTCAAATGGTGGATGCAAAGACAAAGACACATATTGAAATACTTCTTAAAAGGTATTTCATTACCTTAACATAAAAATAAATTTTGTATTAAACAATTCACAACCGTTGAAACAATGCATCAACATAAACAAGAGACTTTTTAACCTCTGGTATGTGGCCATTGGGTACACTGTTAATGTGTCAGTAAAATCTGTTAACACCTCAATTGCATCGCTCCGAGTCAAAGAAAGAACTATTAACTTACCACACGATAAGTTCCTTAGGTTCGCTTAAAAATCCAAAGAGAATCCTCACAAAACACTGGGGATTTTATTTAAATAAAAATAAAAACACAAAAGATATAAACCAGGACTCAAAATGAGAAGTTATTCACTGTTATTAAATTGAGTTCTTAAATTCAAAAGCACTCCATAATTTAACAAAAATTAACAGTAGAAGTCAGATAGTATATTTCACTACGTTAACTCTTTTATTTTTTTCTTTGGTTTATTGGTTCTTGTTTGGTCCTGGTTAGTCGTTTACTCGCGGATTTTCTTAAAACTTCTGTGACCACCGGATGCTGTGCAATCCGTTTTTATACTTCTCGCAGGACGATGAACATTTTTTGAAAAACAGTTACACAGTGTTGCTGCAACAGTTTGTTTCCGGTCGGGTAGCAATGTCTACATACCGTAATCATCATCCCTTTATGGATGGATGGAGGATGTTGGGATGTCATGTTGCGCAGGAATCTCCCTCCGAAACCATATAGTTGTGCTGTGTGTTGAGGTTTTTCATTCATGACATTCATGTGTTGTGTTGGGCGTCATCATAGCGCAAAGAAGTGGGTGTTTTGAATAAGAGCTGAGGATTTTTTCGGGCTCCTGCAGCATATGAAGAGGTTTTACTCTATACTCTTTGCGAATTGTACGTTATAGGTGTTTTTTTTTGGAATTGTGCATCAGATAATGATGTTAGAGATGATAGTTTGGGAGTAAGTTTTTAAGTGCATAATATGCTCTAAGAACCCTTGAGTATAAGTGTTATAGCTTGAAAAATGTGGCTAAATTATTGTGCATACGCTCTTAATAATATGAAAATCATTTTGGTTTTGTTCTTTTTTTCAAATTTATAATTTATGTGTCTTTTAAATAGGAAGGGATTTAAAACAAACACCAAGGTAGCTATTTATATCAAACAGAGGTGGAAGTCATGATTTGGCTTGGCAGCAAAAAACATAATACAATTGAGTAGGTAGGTGTGTAAAATTCTTAAATCAGTTTTGGCAGAAATACATTCAAAACATTTTGTAAGAATATGTAGAAATCAATGCATGTAGGTATCTAGCTTTTTTAAATTTAACCCCTGGACTTCCGCTATCACCGCTTCCACTCCGATTTCCATCTTCTTCTCATAGACGTACTTTCGTTGCGCTCCTAGTTAATCCTTTGGCGTCACTCCTGCAATTCCAAGTGCGGCTGACTCCAACACCATGAGGTAGGATCTAACAGCTTCACAGAGTGACTACTCTTTATACTACTGCCATCTGCTTATCCTTTATTTCTCCTGTTGACGAGCGTCTTACCATATTTGCATGCATGAGTTGTAGACATCAGGAGTCTTCTTTTGATTGCTATTGGACTTCCGATATTTGCCATCAGTCTGGACAAGGCTGCTGTGGTTTTAAAAACACATTCCGCGACCAACCTGTTTCCAGAAGCTCAACTTTGTGTCGAGTCTTATTCCCAGATATTACACCGCACTCCTGCTCGTTATTACTTTGGTATCGATATGGAAGTCAATTGAACCACCAGTTGCAAGAAGGGAATAAATTCCAAAATGACTTTTTGATGCAAATGTCTTCTCTATACGTAGACACATCTGTTAGGTCTAAGAAAATAGTAAAAACTATTTTCATTGTAGAAATGTTGGGGGTTTTAAAAAGCATTAGTTGGAAGAAGGAAACAAATCCCGGATTTATTTCCTTCTTCCAACTGATTATTTTATTTTTTCTTAACATAACTCTTGAATTGGTTTATCTACTCAGTTTTATGTCGCTACAAGCAAATAAACAGTTATTGAATTTGTGGGTTATTATTGAATCACAGATTGATGTATCAGCGCAGTTAACTCAGCTAGTTAACATAGATAAGACATCGTCCCCTCAGAAGCAAAGTGGCTTATCTCAAAATCTTAAGTTTTTCAGAAAATAGATTTGAAATGGTGTGGTAAAGCTTAAAAAAAAAAAAAAAAAAACAATTTAAAAAGAGGGACAGTTATGTATATGTCGTTTTGCATGCAAATATTCAATAACAATTTTGTATTTTTTTTTCTGTATACCTACTTTATCAATATCGTTATTTTCAGTTCTTTTGGAACATAAAACGATATGGTCCATGTTTGAAATAACAGACAAAAACTAATATATTTTTGAACACACTATTTTTATGAAGTTATTATTTATTTATTTTTATGTTTTTAGCTTTATATTTGAAAAATAAAAACTTTTTCTGTAAAATTTCTATTTTATTTTGAAGTTAAAATTTTCAGTTGGAAGAAGGAAATAAATCCAAGCTTTTTAACACGGTTTATCTAGCTACTAGGAAGCGATAGAAAAATAAAATATATCTCATGCGAATCAAAACAAAGAGAACTTTATTTTATCTATACATGAAAAATCTGAGAACCGTCAAATAAAGAAGTTATTCAGTTTTTTGCGTTTTCCCAACAGTTAGCTCTGATGGATTTATTCCCTTCTTCCAACTGGTGATTCAATTATCGTAGGGATTCGTCGTTTCGAAGCACTACTTTGGGTTTTTGTAAGTAGCCAGAGACAGCCCCTGTTGCTCCATCCAAAAATTTGTTCTTCTCATGACTTGGTTCAGTTTTCCCTGTGCTGTTTTGGTTTCTCTCTCTCGGAAGGAATCTACAGGCATCTCCATGCAAATAATTTGTTGCAGGAGATATTCCAAATGTCTGTTCAAAGGATAGATCCTATCACAGACCTTTCTTTTCAGTTCTTCTGTTGTTTCGTAGATTAGTTCACGACCTCTTAGGTATCCTTTTTACATCCGCAAAACATGCTCTTGGATGTGGAATCTTCTTCAAGTGCGCTCAAAATATCTGACCATCCAACTGAGGTGATGACTTAGGTCGGCTGTAGTTTTCTGTATTCCAAGCTTCTGCATGACGATTTTGTATACTGGCCCAGGGGTAGTTGTAGACATCTTGCTGAAGCTCTTCCCACTTCCGTTTTTGGCTTGTGGTGTTTGATTCTGAGCTCTTCAAGGTCGGCCTGGAGATGGCCGTCTAGTCTTCTTCATCCCTTGGTGGCTTTTCATTGTTTTTTGAAGTTCAGCTATTTCATTTGAATACTAGGAGATGGGTTTTCTTCCTCTATTGACGTAGTTTTATCGAGGTATTGCAATATCACATGCCATTCGGGTAGGTTGCACTGCAGCTTCCACTTCTTCTTCGACGGTTTCTTCCGCTTTAAGTACAGCGTTTTTTCCATCTTCTATCGATTCTATTGATTTTGACATGGTGATCTGTTGTCGTTCAATCTTAAGATTTGGGGTTGCATGGTCTCGGTTTTATTAAACGGTGCGGTGGTTTTATTCAATACCAAAACTATGTTTTGGTGATCGCTGCCTGTATAATCCTCGATCACTCTCCAGTTTCGTATATTGGATAATCGTCTGCTGCAATGGTTATGTCAGATATAGTGCCTCTGGGTTTTGTACTTCTAAATATGGGTGTTTCCTACGTTTGATACATTATGCTCACGTCTCACTCCATTTCAAGTATCTGTTTCTTTGCGAGTCCGTAAATGTGGTGCCCCTCACTTGGCCCCTAGCATTGAAATCTCGGTGACTAATTTCCCCTCTAGTTTCACTGATAAAGTCTTACAAGTCCTCAAGTTTTCGTAGAAATTTGTCTATTCTATCATTTGGACATAGATATGTACTGATCATAGTTTGATTTTTGAATTTTATCCAGGCAAACTCTCTGTTCTATCCTCTATTTTTATTAGTTTTTTTCTATCCAGAGGGCAGCAGTTCCTTTCGAATCTATAATACACTCTTGTTTTTTCCTCGTTGGCAGAGGCAGTGCTAGACCAAAGCGAGGCACGTCCGAGAAACATTTGAAAATTAAATTTAAGTTATAAAACCTTTCAGGACTAGTTTCACAATGTCTAAGCACTTCTTAGTCTATGGTTATTTTTTCCCAGAACGATGAACAAATTTTTAAAAAAGCAGTCTTCAGGGTGCTCGGCTTTTTGCACCGAGACTTACTGCCTGAACAAAATGCAAGACGCAGTTGGAATAGATGTCAAAAATGCTGCAGTAAAAGTTCAAAATTGTTCAACTCTTGCAGCTCCGGCTGCAGCATTTTTACATCTAATCCAGGTCCGTCTTGCATTCATTTCAAGCAGTTATGAGGACATCTCAAAAGAAATGGCATTCATAAAAAATATTACGTAAATCAGTCCCAGTTAAGGGACGTTATACACAAAACTGGTTTTAAGTTCTTTCTTCAAAGTTAAAAGTTTGTCGGAAGGTTGAAGGTATATTTGCCGGGTTGTCTTGACTAAGGGTCCATTCAATCCCGCTTTTGATCGTGTTTGCCACCATTTTTGTAAACAAGAAAGACGCTGCCTCTTTGGTTTCGGTTATAAATTGACTCTAACCTATTTGGGTTTAAATTACCAAAGTTACACACATAACTTAACTTGCCTCATTTTTTCACACCTTTACGTCAAATTTTACACCTGTTCGTTAACATGTTTATGTTGACTGACAAGCGTTTCTTTTTTGGTTCAACACCTCAAAGGCTATCCGTTGATAGGACTTACAAAATTACGCAAATGACTTGACTTTTATGTCGTTGGCTCTCGGTCTAAGACTAATTTGGTTAAATTTCGCTTAGGTCGCACTAGATATCTGTTTTGCTTTTCGGTAACAGCTAATGTCACTAATTAAATCGGGTTTATTTGCAGCAATAGTTTGCAATTATTCATATTATGTAGTTTAGGGTTGGAAATCGCTGCTCTCATCTACTCGGATGTGTAAATCTTTTGAAATTACAAAAAAAAAAAAAAAAAAAACAATTTTAAAAATGGTTGTTTTGTGACGAGAGTTTCTGAATGTAATTGAACTATTGATATAAAAATTATTGGCTTTGAAGCACGAAGACCTTATGAGGCATTGCATTGCGTCTATAACTCAAAAATAATCTCGTTGTTTTCTCTAAGTCTCTTTTTTCTTATTATATTTCTTAATTGGAGGTCCTGAAAGCCCTAAATATTTCTTAGCTTAGTGCTGAGGAACACGAGTCTATTGCCATTTCTAAAGGCCTTTTTATTTCTCTCCTTGTAAATATTTTGTTTCCTGGAGATATTTTAGCATGGCATTTAGCTCTTCTTCCCTAACTATGTATATGTCATTACTCATTTTACATTATTGTTTTATGAATAAAGCAACTCCTAACATCTCAAACACTTACTACCTTACGAGTATATCCTTGTCATTCGATTAATTCATAATTTAAATTTAATTCTATTTTATTTTTTTCCGTACAGATGTTATTGATTGCTATATATGTATTTATGTTATGTATACTACATTGTGCATGTTTATTCTTATAGTTGTTAGAATCCTTGACAAAAGTCCTTATGACCTATTAAGAAGTAAACAAACAAAATCACATCAGTCTGTATCATATACCTGCACATTGACATACAGGCTTAATTAATTTCGAAAATTTCTGCAAATGTTTCCTAATAATAAGCACAATATAATATTTTTTATAAGTCCCATGAATCAATTTATAAACCCAAAGGAACAAAACTTTGTGACTGAATTTTAAAAACTCTTCAAAATATCCAATCAAACCACAAGTTGTTTCAAGCCAAAAAAAAAAAACAAAAATAAAAAGAGAAAAACAAAATTCACACAACAAAAATTTGTTTCGCAAAACTTTGTCCCTAAACATCGATGTATGTAAGCAAACTTCATGTCCACATAATGATAGTGCAACAGGGTAATAATTACCACTGAAGCTGTGTGATTGTAAAGAGTATGATGTTTTAGAATAGGATATAAGATAAGATGTCCTGGCTGGTGTGGTATCTTTCTTTGGCGACAAAAGATATCATATTTCGGCGTCGACCATGATAAATACCTACTCTGGAAGTTGCTACTGAAACTAATTCCAAAAGTGGAGGAGTAGTTAATCTCTCTGGCTGTATAATTGGTTGCGGTTGGCGCCTGTTATAGTTTTAAGTGTTATCCATTAATAATTGTTGATGGGTTATAGAATTAAATATAATAATGCAATATTTGGACGTCATGAGAAGCAATATGTTAGTGAAGAAAAGTTCAGATGGGGGTTTCGAAGATAAATTCAATCAAAGAACTGTTAAGTGGCTTATTTATTTATTTGTTTATTTACGTATTTAAAAGAATATGAAAGGTTTTGTTTATTAAAGCCTAGTTTACAGTTCCCGTGCGCAAAAAAAAATCTATGCAAATATTCTCGCATGTCAAAAATAATTTAGGTGAAATGTAAAATTAATTGTTTGCATGATTGGTTTACAGTTTCATGCAAAAAAAAACTATGCTGTCATGGAATGTCATGCAAAACAATGGACCGGCAATTAATTCGCATGCGAAAAAAAGTGTGGTGAGTAAAATATTTTTTTTTTTGATGGTCGGTTTATACTTCCGAAAAAAAAAAATATATTCACCTCAAGGCATTATTTGCATGCAAATGGTTTTCGCATCCAAAAATAATTATTTTCCATTTTTAGGCCTATAGCTTGTCAATTAAGGGTAAATTAATGACTCAATGGGTGGTTTAGGCCAAAGCAAATGTTTTTCGCCTTGAATATTATTCAACTTGGTGCGCAGAATAGGTAGAAAATCGTTTTGAAAATTTTGATTTTTTTTCGCATCGGAACTGTAAACTATGCTTAAGAGGTGAGAATCTATCAAGATAAATACTTTTTACTTTGAATTGTGTTCGGCTGTATTACTCTGAATCACAGCTTGTCAAGCTTATTTATCACACTGCCCACTTTGAGTTTAGAGAACAAAACGTTTTCCCAATTCTACCATATTCCGGGTACAGTTGTTATAAGCTTCTGTGCTCGATTTAAGTTTGATTTATAGCTTTTTGTAATCTCTATATATTGTTGTCGTAACTGTAATGCAATTTGAAAAAATAAATCATCCAAAATCATCTTGTGAGGAATATCCATTTTGAAAAGGACCTAAAATCGTACCTTTAAATCACCATGGAGGATCTACATCAAGTTATTACAGTAAACAAGCAAGTCATCGTTGTTGAAAGGATACCACTTATACATACATACATAGATGTATATCATCAGAAAATTATTAAATTTATGTCTGCCGATATTTGCTTATTTATATACCTAATAGTTGTTTGTCTACAACGTAGTAACCAGTACATTGAACAAGTACCTTTCGATAAACAGCGCAATTCACTGTGAAACAGATGATGATTGTGATCGTTTGAATAAGAAGAAATACGAATTTCTTGATCACAACTACTGCTAATGAAATGAAATACATAAGATTGTATGGTTTGCACGACTATAGAACTCTTCAATATATTTATATTAGGGTGGTCGTTATAATGTTTTTTTTTTTAGTTTTAATATTTGGATGGGCCTAAATCAGCTCTAAATGAAGAAAAAAAAAATCCCTAATTTTTTCAGATTTTTATTTTTATCCCCTATAGTCGCTGTAGGGTTAAATTAAATTTCCCCTTTTTTTGGAAATTCGCGTTAAATCTGCCGGAAAATTCAGAGCACGTAGGTGAAAAGTAGACAAGAAGAAAGTCCTACCGGAGGAGGGTAATATCTCCCACCGCTTGGACGGGAGGGGCAATTTAATAAAATAATTGCATAAAATAGAAAAAAATTAATTAAAGAACAAAGGCAATACCTACAGTAATGTTTTGTAGCTTTTTGGAAAGCCAGAAGTCCATTCTTATGGCCTGTTTTTAAATTAAGTTTTTTTGATGAACAGTTTTGGCACAAAATTGTTTCAAACTCAACGTTTTGAAGAAAAATTATATTTTTTTTATTAATTATAGGTTTGAAAACAGATTTTATTTAATAATCAACTATTTAAATGGCTGGCTTTCCAAAAAGCTACAAAACATTACTGTAAGTTTTGCGGTTGTTTTTTGATTAATTTTTTTCTATTTTATCCAGATATTTTATTAAATTGCCCCTCCCGTCCAAGTGGGGGGAGATATTAGCCCCCTCCGATAGGATTTTTTCTTGTCTAGTTCCCGCCTACATACTCTGAATTTGTTTGGCAGATCTTACGCGAATTTTCTAGTATGCAAAAAAAAAGGGGAAATTTAATTTACAGCGACTATAGGGGATTAAAATAAAAATCTGAAAAAATTAGGGAACTTTTTTTTGCTTCATTTAGAGCCGATTTGGGCCCATCCGGGATGACCTTCTTTTTAACGACCACCCTAATGTATATAGCATTTGCAAATTTGAATAGCCAAGTAGGAATAAGGTTTAACCTAAACGCAAATCAATTTCACCTAAGCCCAAATCCATTTCCCCATACGCAAATTGATTTAACCCAAATTGTAATGTTTTTGGGTTCCACCTGACATCTCTTCTGACCAACCGTAAAAAGACGGCTAATTTATTTAATAATTTAACTACTTCAGTTTTTCTGTAGGTGGTCTAATGTTCTTTTAAATTAATTGAATTAATTTTAAAGTTCAAATTTTATATACATATATGTAAGTTTGGTAAGTAAATATTCAATTTCTATTGATAAAATCTAAGTAAATAAATAAATGTCAAAATATAGTAGTATAGTTTGGCCTCTGTAGGTGAAAAAGAGAGAAACTTTTTATTTGAAAGGTTATTACTTTCAGTTTCAAATATCAATGCTTGATTTGTAGTGTATCAATTGAAACTATGACCGAATTGAATTGCTTGGCAGGACAAAGGAAAACTGAGAGGTAAGTACTCACTGCTTTTTGACTTCTTTTTATATAGACTTTGCTAAATAGGTTCTTATGATACATGCAAATAAAAACTAAATTAATTGGAACAAACACATTGTTGTACAATATTCGAGTCGCGATTTCTTCTAAAGCTGTTGCAACAATTCATTCTGTGCTTTTACCATAAATCTAATAAAATATCAAAGGTACCATCAATCAACTTCTAATTAAATAAACTTAAAAACAACAGGTACTACCGATTAGATCTAAACTCAAATATAATTCGAAATACATAGGTATAATAATCTGATTGAGTTATTAGACCATCACATTAAGTATTTCTATGTTTCCATCAACATAATAATTCTACCTTCAATAAAGCAATCATAATTCTTCTACTATAGTAAACTTTTAATTTCCTCGCGCAAGGTCATGGTAGACAAATGTGTATGTGAACGGTTGAAAGAGTACCAACAAGACAAAATATTGCATCAACACATAATAATGTGTATAGGTACTCTGATTTCAGTGCATTACCCATAAAACCATTCGATTTTTTTTTTTTGGTCTCGAGTGAAAAACCGGACAAGTTACATATCTGCACAAAGTTACACAAAAAATGTTGTTGTTGAGTTTTTCTTTTTTTTCTTTTAAAAGTAATGCAAGTTCAAGGATAGGTAAACAATTATATTTCGCGATCATCAATGCCATTACTTTATTAATTTATCTTAATTAAAAATAATAACCACAAGACTCATTAGTTTTTCCTAACAAACACACAATAAAACAGAAAAGTATCTCACAATTATTTTAATATTACATAATTTGTATCTATAGTATACGTGCAGAGTGAAGTGCCCAACTTAAAACCATTCTCAAAAGGTATATGTAGGCCAAAATTAGAGAAGTGTTAATATTGTTCGCCTGCCGTGGAACGATTTTCCGCTACCGGCTTCGAAAAAAAGCACATACAAGACACAAACAAAAATTTTAACGAAACGATTGGGTCGCACAAACTTGCACGAATTAATTTGTTGGGCTTAGAGTTTAACGAAAATGTGTATTTTATACAAAACTGGGAAATTTTTTGATACAATTGTCCAAAAATGTTGGAGGTTAGCAAAGACAATTGCAGAAGGCTTCTTTCTGGAAATATCATCATCATCATTGTGACCTGTAACCCCGGTTGGGGCATAGGCCGTCAAAAAAACATCTCCATCCTTCACGATCTGCAGCAAGGTATTTTAACTGTGACCACGTCTTTCTCTGGGATTCTGCTTCTGCTAAGACAGTTGATTTCCATGTTTTTCTTGGTCTTCCAACCCACCGGACACCCTGAGGATTCCATTCAAAGGACTGCCTTGGAATTTCTTCGTTCTGGAAATATACAAATAGTTTTCATTTGTAGGCCAAGCATTTGAAAAGTTTAAGCTATCAGTTTTAAAGAAACCGTACAAATTTCAACTATCTTTGCAATGTAGATAAATGTTTTGAAATGCTACCTATTAAGCTTAGTCAACGTAAGGCCGAAAAAAAAACTTCAAAAAATTTCGACAAAACTGGATTTGGTGGAAGGCTTTATTTGTAGGTATATCCTAAGCATTTCCAGTTTGTGTATTTTTTTCGGGCCAAGTTTAAGGTTTTTAGGAAAGAGTTGAAAGATGTGTTATAGATATTTAAAAATATGACATTATTTCGAAAAACATTTTTTTGTTTGTCTTTATTTAATGAAATAATACCCACATTTCTTTTTTATATTAAAGTTTATTTTTGAAAATGAAATGATATCCCAAAAAGCTGTCTAACTAGTTGGATTGTATCGAGCATATAATTTCTCTTCTACAAAGGCACAACAATCTCGAGGTTTATGACAGCTTTTCTGTAGTTTACTATTGCTGAAAACAGAATAGCTGACAAAATATCAGATATATTCTATTACACGCTGAGGGTTTTCGAAACGATCCTTGTATTGAAAAGCATCAGTAAGTAACAGAATACCTGACAAAAATTGCTGAATTATTTCAGCTATTCTGTTACTTATCTATTCTACTTTTCAATATATATAAGGACCATGTTCAAAATGAAAGCCCTCAGCAAGTAACAAATTCCGCCACATTAAGCGATTTTTTTTAGCTCTGGGATCCTCGATTAGCGAATTTTCACAATATTTTTTGGGGTTGGGTACAAAATCCCGAATGCCAAGATCCCGAAATGGTGAAAAATCTCGAATGCCAAAATCCCGAAAGACAAGATCCCGAATGCACAAAATCCCGAATGGACAGAATCCCAAATGATTAAAATCCCGAATGCCAGAATCTCGAATGCCATAGTCCCGAATGCCAAAATCCTGAATTGCTTAGGAGTAAGCGTTTCGAGATTTTGGAGTTCAAAATGTTCATTTTTTGTGGTTTTGTTTTTGTGTTTACTGGTTGATTCTTGTTGAAAAAAATTGCTTAGAAGGTGAAGTTTTTGTTTTATCTATCAGAAACCAAGTATACGAACGGCAAAAATATTCTTCTTGGTACTCCAAGTTCTCTTAAGTTACTGAGTAAATCCGCGTGTTGGCTTTTCGACAGGACTTTTTTATCGTGGCACAAAAATAATGTCACAATTTTTTTCAATACATGGATAAATCGAGGGGTCAGTTGTACCCCTTGTCTTTTGTTTGATGAGCGGTCGTACCAAACAAGCGTTTATGATAATATTTTCAAGGAGCTATGTAAGGCCGCTTCTTAATGCAATACGCCATTAAATTCCAAAGTGATTATTTCGGATTTTGAAAAAAAACTATTACAAATTCTGCTATCTAATACTTCCCAAGTTCCGAGTACAAATGCTGTTTGTTGCACTTTGGCCAGATTTTATGGAGGCGTATTCAGAAGATGGGCTTTGCTCAAAAATATGATACAGCTGAAAGTTTCAGCCTTGAAATAAGGATGATAAAAATCTTGCCGTTCAATCCATACGAAGACGTTGAATCGTATTTCACGGCTTTCTTCAGATCTTTCAAACATGCTGCGAGCAAGATAATTGCTAAGTGGCTAAGTGAAAATTATATGAGCGGTAAGCCTCCGTAACTTGAAAAAAAAGACCTCAAGCATTGGATCACTGCACTGGTGCTACTGCTGATGGAGGGGAGCACTTTCCACGAACTCAAAACAACGTAGACGCATGGCATGGCATAGGCGTCTCAAATTCATAGTTGGAAAGTCCCACGCGGGGACACATAAATTAATAGAAGACTTATCCAAGGAACTTTAGTCTCCAAAATTGAAATAAATAAGATGAAAAGCGGAATACCACCTACAAAATCAAAAAAAAATTGCCAAAAGTGTAAGAGTTCAAGCTATTCTTAAGAGCAGAAAACAAATTGAAAAAGTAGATTTCTTGATAAATATTGCGATAGACAATAATAAATAAATTGGGTGGCGCAACAGCTCATGGAGAACCAGGGCATAGTGACTTACAACTCACAACCATTCCTGTGTGCGTGTTTGTTGGCAGGAATGGAGGGGACCTACAGTTTTTTGCCGAGTCCGAACGGCTAAATTGAGAAGCACTTTTTCATGACAAGTATACTCTTGGAGGATTTGTCAGTTCCTCGCAAGAGGCAGTACCTCGAATAAAACATTTCTGTTTTTAGGTGGCACAGCTGGGAATCGAACCCAGACCTTCGGCATGACAGTCCTACGCACTAACCATCAAGTCACGAGGTACTACTGCGATAGACAATGCGCTTTCTTAAAAGACACTATAATTTATATTTTTGTGAACGATGAAGTGTTATCTAAAGCCTTGTGCTTTATTTGTATGAAAACAGTTGAAGTTTAGATTTATTTTTTTATTTCCTTCCTTTCTATACTAAACAAGAAGATTTTTATCATTCGGGATTTTGCTCCATCGGGATTTTGGCATTCGGGATTTTGTCCATTCGTGATTATGGCATTCGCGAATCTCATTTTTTGCATTTCGGGATTTTGGCATTTAGAATTTTGTACCCTTCGCTTTTAATATAGCTATGACTTATAATGTTAGACATCAGGTGAGAAAATTTCCTTTAGGGCGAAAGCAGACTTAAAAAAAAGTGTTGGCACTGTTACTATAAGGCAGTTAATGTTGCAGACAAATGTTAGAAATCTTTACTTTTTTTTTGTAAATATAATGAGCCGTCTTCCAGTTGGTTAAAGCACTCTTTTTTAAGGAGCTAAGCCCAGATCACCAGTCACACCCTTGCCATTATGGATAGTCAAGGACAACCCATCCAGCAATTCCAATATTAAAATTTCTAAAAATCCTTGTTGTTTCCCTAGTGCTTAGGATATTTTTTTATGAATCAATAACTTGCCTTCACAACTACATGAAGTTACATCATCAAAGGTTAAAATACCTAACTAGAGTCGGATCTTAGTCATTCATAACTTTTCACTCAATTAAATTTATTATGATTTTCACACTTCTTTATAGGAGGGCCAACCTAGCTCAAGCTGTTTCTTTCTGTCTCTTAACAAGATACTAAGTTTATATCACGAACTATTTCACTTTTCAACGTTTTTCCTCCAACCAACCGGAACAGAGTTGTCATCGTACCGTGGCTCAGGTCGTATTGACAAACAACAACGACGCACGATACGGTAACGACTCAGACTCAAAAGCAGACAACAACAAATAAATTCAATTTCACTCAAAATACTGTTAAAACTTGTATATGAGACAAACAAAAAATTGTTATTAATTTACTTATAGAGAAGTAAAATTAACAAGAACCGTCTAAGCCTACTATATTGTTGGTAATATAGAGGGGTCAGATCTTAGTCTAATGCAATTTAGCCCCACATTAGACCAGGTATAAGCTGTAAGTACAGCAACTTTACAGCACTTAGATACTAATACTCGAAATTTATATTTCATTCAGTTAGCGGTAGTCATTCAATTCGAACGCAATTCAACGCAAGGAATTAAAAAAAAAATATAATTGTAAAATTCTTCAGAAACAAAACGACTTGTGTTGCAATATTTTTTTAAAGGATTTTTAAGGACAAAAGATACAAAAATTGTTTATTTGGTGTACACATGTCTTAGGCCTTTCAACATCATTCATCGGAAACTATCAGAAATCTTTAACGAACTTTAGTAAACAAAAATAATAATTTTTGCATTTTTTTAAATTACACCCATATTAACATAATCGGAAAATACTAGATTCTAGAATTTATAACAAAAACTTTTGAACTGCTAAAAGCTACTTTAATCCGGAAAAGTGTTAAAAGTGCTAACAAATTTTTTATACATTTATAAAAAAAAAAGACTATATCTATCCCATAGATACGCAAAACCCAAAAAAAAAGGTTGACGATCACTTCCAACTAGAGGTAAGTTAAGATGCTATTTTTGAGTTTAAGTAGCATCTTTTAGCATATTAGCTCCAAATTAAAAATACAATAACACGTTTTCTATTGTAAAGTGTGGTAGACTTTTGAGTCAATTTTGGGGAGACCAAAAATTAATGTCACCATAGCTGTTTGAAATAGTTTCGTATATGCAAAAACTTGTTTTATCTGTTGGCTTCAAGCTCGTGTATCTTTCAGTTAGCATTTTGCTCTTTTGGGCAAACATTGCGCAATTATTATAGTCGGGCTTTGATTTTAGTCTTATTGAATCTCTGATAACGTGAAGCTTAGTTTTTTGAAAGCAGCAGGATTCGGTGGTGGTTTTATTGGATATCTTTTTCATCTTACGCTCTATTGAAATTATTACTATTGTTCAAAGCCGAGTGCATTTATTGCTTATTGTTTAAAATTCAATTAGTTTACAATTTGTTTTTGTAAATTAATAAATTAGCTTCCGGACGGAGAGTGAAATTAAAACTAAAGACGTCCATATATACAATATATACAACAAACAGCGAGAGTATCTATAAAACTTTTCATAATGGGTGAGTAAAGTACGAGTATTTATGATGCGAATATGTACTCGTATTTGTATTATGGCTTTAAAGATGAATTGGTATAATTAATAACAAACAGGTGGTTGTTGAATGGATGGATAAGTACGCGCATGTAAGAGATTTTCATTGATGGATACAAAATATAAACATAAATTTGATGCAATTATGGTCGAGAGTGTTTATTTTGTGTATCTGTAGAAACAGAAATACAATCTAAACTGTTTGCATCTATAGAAGAATTGTCGGAATAGTTGAAACGTAGATTAAAAAAATGTAGACCTTCTGCAAATCTCTATCTTATTTGTCTCGTAGAAGAATAATTAAAACATATCAAAACATAATGCAAATTTTATTCAAAAAGTAACGGCTTCATTTTGACCTTCTATAGATCTTAATCAGCAGATAGATAGATTTTTTCAACGAAAGAGAACCTTAAGTCATGTAAAGAACTTTAGTAACAAAATTTGTGTTAATCTTGTCTTAAAATGCGAAGAATTTCATTAAGATTTTGATGTTGGTTTTAAATTTTTTTTTTTTGACGTGTGGTGTGATAAACCCATTAATAGACCATTGACTTTTGTTAGAAAAATATAAATAGATATAGGTACCAATTTCCTCAATTAATAACCTTGTAAAGTTAAAAAATGTTGTCGAGAATTTTGCATTTTTTTTATAGATATGATTAAATTAGAACGGAATAGATTGATGGAAGTGCTAAGAATTTTATAAGTCGATAGGTATGTGTATCGTATTATTTAATTTACCTGTTTCCAACAGGAAGTCAAATAAATTTAAACGGATTAAACAGTGGATATCCTTCGGATCTTCGTGTAATTTAATAATAAATAAATTTTATTGGAAAACCGATACTTATATACCAAAGTACTAAAATGAATGAAGACTAGTAATCAATAATTTGTATTCTACAAGATAAAGTCATGTTTATATTAACACGTGAATATAGGATAGATATGACCTCTATTACATTTATTTGTGTTGGAAACTTTTTATCCCGTAGAATTGCACAAAAAAAATAATATGGACACGTGGAAGGCTAAAATGTTGGGTATTTTTATCTTTTTTCTTTTTAAAATAAGGATTTAGAAGTCTGAAATTTTTGAGAAATGATAGGCATTGTTTTTTAATTTAGAAAGTTACCAGTTTATCAGAGCTCACAGTTACCAACTACTTCACAAGTGAAGTCATTGGAAAAATACAAAAATCATTCTTAATTGTCTATGTACTACCAAGTACCAACTATACAAACAACAAGTCATCTTATGCAAAACCTTAAAAACCATTCATAGGGGATATGGCTATACTCTCCGAGGCTTATAACTTCACTTGATAATGAAAGGACCTTTCAGTTTAAGATTTTTAAATTGAGGAAAAGAGCCGGCCTTGGTATAAAAATTATTGATGAGTGTCTGCAAATTTCCTTCTAGACGGGTTGTTTCATTTCATTTCATTTATTTATTTCAATGGAATCTTTTACAATGGGCTTTGAAGCCTATACAATAAGTAGTAAAAGTTAAAGAAAGTATTTAAATAATTAATAAGATGTTATGCATACCTAATTTCCTACATTATTTCAGACTACTATTAGACTCGCTAGTTTTTAAAGAAAAACAAGGAAAAAATACAAAAAATTATGAGTTCACAAATTAATTGTATATGCAATATGCATACAAATTGGTATGTATATCAAATATTGACTAATATGCGATACTACTAATTACTTAAATTAATTTTTTAAATATTTTGACATTAATGACATAAATAATAATCGTTCAGTTTACTCTTCTTTACCAAATTTAATTATATAAACACAGATAATATTTGCATAATTTAAAGTAAATAAAACATATTAAATTAAATTTGACATACTCTAACTTTATTCATAAAAATATTGACTTATGTAGGTCGATCTGCACGGGCGTGCCAAAGTTAATCACAAATTAATACAATTTTCAGTTTAAATATGCATATCAGTGTCTTAAAGGACCATGGGCACTTTTGTATGGACTTTGGTCCTACTTTCAACATTGCTCAACAGTAATGAAACTTATGTCATTTGAAAGTTCATGAGGAGTACTTTATTTCATTATATAGCAGCTAAGTCAAAATCGAGCGCAAAAGTGGTGTTTTGGTCTATTTTATGAAAAAGTACTTTAAAAAATAAAAAATATATTACAAAAAAATGGCAACACTTAAAAAAATGATTTTTACCTTTTTTGAAAGTCAGAAGTCTGTTCTATTATCGAGTTTTTAAATCAAGTATTTTCTACCAATAGCTTTCGAAAAAAATACTTTTAAACTCAAAAGTAATGAAAAAAATGTTTAAAAAAATATAATTGTTTCACTATTGTGTTATATAGTTCTAAGTTGGCTTGTCAATTCACTACCTCTATTAATTATGTATCAAGCACTGAAAACCAAACAGTTCTATCTTTTCTAGTTTCGGAGAAAATTGAAAATAACTATATTAGAATTTTTCTGTTTGAATATTTACGTTTAATTTTCTTGAGGTGAAACACGGCCTAATGCTAATAAGTACATCAATAATAAAACCTGTGAACGTTCTCCTTTTTTCATTCTATGGCAGGTTAGTTCAAACAAAACTTTGATGTTGTTTTTGTTGCTGTTATTGGTTTGATGTTTATTATAAAGTTACTTATGTAATTACAAATAAAAAACAAATTATTATATATTTTTGTTAGAAAGTGAACATAAAAGATTTTGATTTATAAAATTAAATGAAGAAATAAAAATAAAATAAATAAAAAAATTAGATGTAAACAAAATTCATTTTCACTATTCAAATATTTAATTGTGTTTAGATCACAAAGCGAATGCACAAACCCCATTCAATTACTGTAATTAATAGACTTTGGTTTTTTCAACTATGTAGGTAAAAGTTTTTAAATACCACAATACATAGTTTTAAAAGAAATAATTAAAGTTTAACTATACTTAATTGAATGGGCTTTGTGCATTCGCTTTATTATCTAAGCACAATTAAATATTTGAATATTTTCATTACATTTTATAAATCAAAATCTTTTATGTTCACTTTCTAAAAAAATTATAACAATTTGTTTTTTATTTGTAATTACATAACGTCGGCTTAGAGTGAAAAGTGGCTAACTTCACATTTTTTTTACCATTACACAATCATTATCAAATCTTTTCAATTTCACTGAATTTCGGAAAAACGAGCGTTGAAAAATACTTAATGCAATTTTTGTTTTATTCAAATAATGCGAACATTTTTTTCTTTAAATAATTTTTTGTAAAAAATGCAAAATAGGAGCTAGCTGCTTTTCACTCTAAGCCAACGATAAGTAACTTTATAAAAAACATCAAACCAATAACAGCAACAAAAACAACATCAAAGTTTTGTTTGAACTAGCCTGACATAGAATGAAAAAAGGAAAACGTTCACAGGTTTTATTACTGATGTACTTATTAGCATTAGGCCGTGTTTCACCTCAAGAAAATTAAACGTAAATATTCAAACAGAAAAATTCTTATATAGTTATTTTCAATTTTCTCCGAAACTAGAAAAGATAGAACTGTTTGGTTTTCAGTGCTTGATACATAATTAATAGAGGCAGTGTATTGACAGGCCAACTTAGAACTATATAACATAATAGTGAAACAATTAGTAGACTTAATATATTTTTTTTAACATTTTGTTCATTATTTTTGAGTTTAAAAGTATTTTTTTCGAAAGCTATTGGTAGAAAATACTTGATTTAAAAACTCTCTCGATCTCTTGACCGCTGAGATCGAGTTCCCTTCCAAACCAAATGTAAAATTAGGACTATGGAGAATTCCAAATAACTGATTTTCGCTATTCCGTCTGTCTGTGTATCTATAAATATAAATCCGCTGTATATCGAGCTAAATCCTTTATAGGTAAGCTGATTTGCCACTGAGTATTTTAATGTACTCAGGTATCGCAAAGATTTTTCATCATCATCATCGTGTCAACAAAACGTCTCCATATCGTAAATAAAACGACACTTAACGGACTTACCGCGATAATTAGATGAAATCAAAACTATTTTTGATTATTTTCCCGACGTTTCGACCAGATTTCACTAGTCGTGGTCACGGGTTGACTGATGGCTTGTGGGTGGTTGTTGTTTTTACTCTCATTGTTCTGTTCTTGTTCGTAGATTGTACCGGTGCGTTTGTGCTTGCAGTTGAGATGGAATATGTTGTTGCAACTGCATAGATTGTTGTTGTTGTGAATTTATGTATTCTTGAGAGCAGGCAAAACTAATAGCATCAGCTGGCAGGTTGTTTTGATTTTTGTGTTTGTTGTTTTTATTAAGCTTTAATTTGTTTATCAGAGGATCCCATGCCGGAGAAAGATTAAAACTTTGATCTCGATTGAAGTTTGAGTGCATTTTTATTTCGATTGCCTCTCGTACCAATCTTGGGACATAAAAACTTTCCGTGGCAATTGATTTTGCTAGATCGAAGCGTATAAAGTGATCCTCATTATAAGCTAAATGCTCACAAATTGCCGATTTGGTTACTTCATTCTTTTGAATGGCTCTTATATGCTCCATTAGTCTTGTGGAAATTGCTCGTTTTGTCTCACCTATATAAAATGAGCCACAACTACACGGTACAGAATAAACTCCTGGATTTTGTAGAGGAATTTTATCTTTTGGAGATCTTAGAAGCTGGCGGATTTTTTCTGGTGGCTTGAATATTGATTTAATGCCATGCTTTGATAAAATTCTTCCAATGGCTTCAGAAACGCCTTTTCTATACGGAAGAAATGCTCTTTTTTCATTTTGTTGCGTTGTGTTTTCTGAAGCTATTCTTTCCTTTGGTTTCCAAGAACGTTGTTTGGAACTGTAACCATTTTTCAAAAGAGCTGCGTCAACATGTCTTAACTCTTCTTCTCGATGATCATTGTCACAGATCGCGTTTGCTCTATTAATAAGAGCTGACACCACGGAAGTGAAATTTGACGGGTGGTGATGAGAAGCGGCATGCAGATATCTGTCGGTGTGGGTGGGCTTCCTATATACCGTGTGTCCTAGGGTTCCATCTTGTTTTTTAATGATTTTTACATCTAAAAATGCCAACGTGTTATCTTCTTCAACTTCCATTGTAAATTTTATCTTTGGATGCACGGAGTTTAAGTGGTTGAGAAATGTGTCAACATCATTTTTGTTGAGAATACAAAATGTGTCGTCAACATATCTTTTCCAAATAATTGGCTTTATTGGAGATGTCTCTATTGCCTTTTCTTCAAAGTGTTTCATCCAAATATCTGCAATAACTGGAGCAAGTGGGGAACCCATTGCAACTCCGTCATTTTGTAAATAAAATTTCTCATTGTAAAGAAAATATCCGGATGTGAGGCACAAATGAAGAAGTTCTACTAATTTTGAGTCATCATTGGAAGAAGATAACTTTGTTTTTATAACATCTAGGCATTCTAATACTGGAACATTCGTGAACAATGATGTTACATCGAAACTAACCATTATTTCATTTTCATTTACATGCACATCTTTTATTATCGATATAAAGTGCTGGGAGTTTCTTACAGAAGAAGAGCAATCAATGACCAACGGCTTCAGTTGCATAGCTAATTCTTTGGCAACAAGGTAAGTAGGGGAATCAATTTGGCTGACAATTGGTCTCAAGGGGACATTTTCTTTGTGTACTTTCGGCAGGCCATACAGTTTTGGTGGTTGAATACAAGATGGTATAATATTTGTTTTTTTTAATAACTGATTTACATTCTGCCATTTTTTGTCTCACTTTTCTTGTCACCCTTGCCGTTGAAAAATGGTTACAGTTCCAAACAACGTTCTTGGAAACCAAAGGAAAGAATAGCTTCAGAAAACACAACGCAACAAAATGAAAAAAGAGCATTTCTTCCGTATAGAAAAGGCGTTTCTGAAGCCATTGGAAGAATTTTATCAAAGCATGGCATTAAATCAATATTCAAGCCACCAGAAAAAATCCGCCAGCTTCTAAGATCTCCAAAAGATAAAATTCCTCTACAAAATCCAGGAGTTTATTCTGTACCGTGTAGTTGTGGCTCATTTTATATAGGTGAGACAAAACGAGCAATTTCCACAAGACTAATGGAGCATATAAGAGCCATTCAAAAGAATGAAGTAACCAAATCGGCAATTTGTGAGCATTTAGCTTATAATGAGGATCACTTTATACGCTTCGATCTAGCAAAATCAATTGCCACGGAAAGTTTTTATGTCCCAAGATTGGTACGAGAGGCAATCGAAATAAAAATGCACTCAAACTTCAATCGAGATCAAAGTTTTAATCTTTCTCCGGCATGGGATCCTCTGATAAACAAATTAAAGCTTAATAAAAACAACAAACACAAAAATCAAAACAACCTGCCAGCTGATGCTATTAGTTTTGCCTGCTCTCAAGAATACATAAATTCACAACAACAACAATCTATGCAGTTGCAACAACATATTCCATCTCAACTGCAAGCACAAACGCACCGGTACAATCTACGAACAAGAACAGAACAATGAGAGTAAAAACAACAACCACCCAACCCGTGACCACGACTAGTGAAATCTGGTCGAAACGTCGGGAAAATAATCAAAAATAGTTTTGATTTCATCTAATTATCGCGGTAAGTCCGTTAAGTGTCGTTTTATTTACAATGTCTCAGTACCACGATAAAAAAAGTCTTAAATCGTCTCCATATCCTTCACGGTCTGCTGCAAGGTACTTTAGCTGTGGCCACGTCTTTCTCTGGGATTCTGCTTCCGCTAAGACAGTTGATTTCCATCATGTTGTTCTTGGTCTTCCAACCCGCCGTGCACCCTTAGGATTCCATTCAAAGGACTGCTTTGCAATTTCATCGTTTGGTGACCAATGTGTGTGACCAATCCAACGCCATTTACGCTTTCTTATGTCGACGTCCAGCCGCTCTTGACTTTTCCTGCGCCACAATTTCTCATTTGATATTATTTGTGGCCAGCGAATCTTTAGGATGTGGCGAAGACAGCGATTCACAAAAGCCTGCAATTTCTTCGAAATGGTAGACGTTACTTTCCAGGTTTCACAGGCATATAACAGCACGGATTTGACATTGGATTCGAAGAATCTCAACCTAGTGCGTCAGGAGATTTGACTGGATTTCCAAATTTGAGACAGAGAACCGAGGGCTACGCGAGCTTTATTTATTCTACTTTGAACGTCCAGATCAGTACCACCGTTTGCAGAAACAATACTGCCAAGGTAGTTAAACTGTTCCACTACTTCAACTGGCGTCTCCTTTAGAAAAATACGCTGCTGTGTGGAGCGGCCTGTGAGCATTATTTTTGTCTTTTTTTTGTTTATTCTTAGACCACTCGATTCTCCCTTCACTTGCAGCGTTTCGCACATCCCGTTCAGCCCACTGATGTTATTTGCCAGTAGACATATGTCATCGGCATAGTCTAAATGACTGAGCCTTTCGAACGGTCTCCATTGAATGCCCTGTCGCTCAGCTGTACCAACACTGGCCGTCAATACGTCGTCCATTGCCAGCAGGAAGAGAATTGGCGATAGAACATCCCCTTGTCTCACACCCTGTTGCACTACGAAGGAGTCGGATAGCTGCCGTGCCCATTGTGCAAAACAAAACACCTTGCGTTGTTGTAGGACTCTTTTATAATGGCAACTATTTTTGGTGGAATTCCTCTACCAAGCAACGATCTCCATATACATTCTCGGTTGACTCGATCAAAGGCCTTCTTAAAATCCACGAACATGAGGTAAAGCGGTGATTGAAATTCCATCGACTGTTTGAGGACGATCCGCAGGGTGTTTTTCCAAATGCTTTGTATCAACGGATGTAAAATACTAGCCGCTGTTACGGGATCGGCTTTCAGGAATTCAGCTGGTATTCCGTCCAGTCCAGCTGCCTTGTTGTAACACAGTGGAAAATCCATTTAATTGCGAAATTCCAATAATAGCTAAATTTGGCATATTCCACCACCCCACACCACTTGACCCAAATTTATCATTTTAATTTCTTAAATTTATTTAAATTTATTTTGGTATAGAAAAATAAGTACCTGTATAAGCATGAAATATTAATTTTGAGATTTATGATCCAACTCTCTCTGTTAGAACCACCTAGCAATAGCAAGGAACTTCGAAGATAAAAATTGTAAAACTAAAAAACAAAAATAGTTTTGGTAGCACAGGCACCTCCGATTTTTCTGCTAAATGTTTGCTTTTATATTTTTTAAAAGATTTCGATTTTTTATCACCAAAAACTTTTGACTTAATTGAAAAGTAAAAAATCGTTATTAAAAGCAAAAGTAGTTTGTACAATCTTCAACTTTCTCAACTTCTAAAATACATAATGGCATCTAATTTTTTGCATTCGACTAAAAATTGATAAAATCAGTACTCAATGTTATGACTTCCCGAGTATTTTTTTTCATCTTTATAGAAAATTATTTTTATTCAACCTCCATGCTCTCAGTTTTTTCTGCATCGTATGCAAATCACAAAGCATGTTGTCACGTCCCCATGTTACCCTCACTTTATCCTTGCTCCTTTTTGTTATTCTTAAACTTAAAACAAGGCCTAAGGTACCAATAATTATTTAATGTTTCAATCAGTATTGTGAACAAATTTGTTTGATCATCAACATTTTTATTATAATTTTAAGAATACAAAAATAGTTGCTGCCTCCTTCCGAAACGTTTCTGAATTTATTCCGAAACGTTTTTGAATTTAAAACATATTTATAGAAAGAAGCATTTAACAACAAATCGGAGCTGAGCTTTGATAGTTCGAAGTTTTCTGGCTTTCTTGACTCGACTAAAAGTCAGAAGAGAGAATAATTGATGTATGGGCTTTCGAGCTACATACCTCTTTGGCACTAGCACGTTGCCAAAGAGGTAGCTCCAAAGCAAGGATTTCGATTAGCGGGGGGGGGGGAGTACGCCCTTGAGCACGATAAGCACAGAGAGTTGGAGCTGAGATAAGAAATGATCAATTTCAAGTCATATATGTTGTGCGCTATGCTTCAACTTTTTCTCTCTGAACAACAGAAATTGAATTAAATCGAATTAAAATTAAAGGAACTAATTGGGGGAGGAGAAAATGCTTTCTTTAGAGTAACCTTTGTGTAACCTCTTTGTGATGTCAAAACATAGTTTCACCGTGCTACGAGGAGAAATTTGGAGCAGCTTTCATAAAACCATTTTGGTATTTTGATCAAACTTTGAACAAGTAAATATTATTTTTTTTTTTTTGCAAAATTTAGCGAAAAATTTGCAAGGTAAATAGGGGTTTCATAATATGTATAAATACATTTATACAATTTATGTTATACAATGGTTATGAGATAACCTGAAATATGCCAGTTGTCCTTGGAAACTGTTTCAGTTTTACCAAGTATTTTCAGATGAAGACTGCTTTCTCTCCCCCTTTAGTTCTATAACAATCTAGAACAAAACTTGCAATAAATTGCTATCTATTTCACCACAGAACTCGTTTTACATCAAGACTTATTCTCACCAATTTCTTAAAGAATTTAAACCATCGATTAATAATCAAGATAGTTTAAAAATAACTAATAGGTATAACATAACAGTTACTATTAATTGAATAAAATAATAAAAACGAACAAAATTTGACAACATACTTGCAGAAACTTGTTTCGTATCGAATTGGTTATTTGTTTAAAGTAAAAGTCAAAACATATATAGCGGATATTAACCTTTTCTATTTTACCTAAAATAGTTATTCCATTAAAAAAAAAACACGTATTTAAAGAAGCTAATTATAATAATTAAATTTACTCTTACCTTACAAATTAACAAGACCACTCGCATGTGTAAAATAAATGGTGTATGCATTTGTATATATAAATAGGAGCGTATATTATAAAATGTCATACAGAGTTTATGTGGTCAAAATGCATTAGGCGACACAGCAACAAAACTCGCAATCGTTTGTATGTAAATGACCTATAGCACGTGTCTACAAAATTTTAATTTTTGTCTGCTTTAAAAACCACGGTCAATCTCAAAATTATGCTCCATCAATTTAGTTTTGCTTCAACATATTGTGTATTTCAAAGGTGATAAGGATCGGTGCTTTCAGATTGCGTTAGGAGTATTTTTGAAAAAAAGAATTATTTATTTGGCTTGGAATTGTAAAATAACTTCAAAAATAATATTGGCAAAAAGTGTAATATTTTACACCTTAGTAAAAAATATCTCTAAAGCCTTACCTAGTAAATGCAAAAAAATTTGAATTGAACCTCAAATTTTGAGCACACAAAACTTCGGACAAAATCTAAGCGTAGGTAGCTACTTATAAATAATATTTTTACAGAAGGCCGTAGCCAGATACATATTTCGGAGGGGGTATGATTTTTCAACAAAAAATGTTTCAATATTTACTATCCATGCAATAATAAAATAATCTACAGCTCAAATTTTAGTGACTAATTATGTACCTAACTTCCTTCGCACAGGGACTAAATATTACCATTCAACACGTATACAAATTGAATTCTGACTGACCAAAAGTGATCATTAAAGTCCATCTTCTAAATATTATCAATGAAGCAGACAAAAATTTAAATGGGATGTAGTTTTTTTTTATATATCGCATTTAAACCTATTAGGGGAACTTTTCCATATATTGTGACCGATTCACAATGAATAAAAAAACGAGACATGAGCTTGACAATGACTATGTGGAGAGGAGTTTCCCTGTCATCTTTCTCTAGTTATAAAATCTTTGAAGAACCAATTAATTTACACAAATAATAGGGTTTCAATCAAGTGGGTAATTTTTAGTTTAATTTCATGAATTAATTGTTTAAAATTGGCCTGCCAACTCCAACGGGATCTCGTCACGCTCTTTGACAATAAAGGTAGAACAAGAATAGGCATAAGCTGTGGGAAGCTTATGTAAAATCCGACGAAAAATAGCTTTCCGAAACTTCAATTTCTGGAAACTGGCGAATACAAGGGGGGGGGTCATGGGGGTAATGACCCCCCTGGGGCTTTTCCCAAGCATAAATAAATTTTAAATATATGAATTCCATCATGAAAAAAAAATGATTTCACTACTCAAAGGACAAAATTCGTCTACGAACATTTGTTCGTATTTAAGGACACAATTAACAAAATTCTGAGTAAAAAACATCACAAAAATAATTTTGTTTCCAGTGAAATATAAATAATTTTCTTTTATTTTTATATAGTTGCAAGTACTACGTTTTCATTCATTATATTTTGCTATATGATTAATTAATAGTTTGTTTTAAAGAATAATAAAAGAATTCAACTTTTTGTTAACTTTTATTTTAGCGTAAAAATGATTTTAAAATTGGTTTGATGATTTTGTCAAAATTGCCGAACACAAAATAAGATAAAATTTTCCCTTTCTTACAACTCAATTTGATCTTAAAGGCCCAGGGGCTTTTGAATCTTTCAACTTCATATGTGTGCCATTTCAAAGGTCAATAAATGGTCATTAAAAGTCTGCTATAGTTTCAGTAATTGGTCAGGCATAGATTTATTTTAGGATTTTCAAAAAAAAATTCATACCACAGTATGACTTAGTTGATCTCTCATAATGATTCAGTGGCCTTTCGGATGGTAAGTATACGATCTTTTGCGAAAAAAAACATAAATCAAACATCTCAAACCATTTTGATAATAATACAGCTCTGAAACTTTATTGAAAAAACCAATGCAAGACCAATTAAGACCTTGTTTTCTAAGATAACATAAATGAAAGATAAAATAATGGTACCAACAATTTTTTAAATGACCTTGAGTGGCCTTTAAAAAACTTTTAAAATTCACTAAAATAAAATACATCACTAATCGATTACTGAAACTAGTACACCTTTTAATCACGATGTATTGGCCTAATGGATTAAAATCTCGCAAAATATAGCAGAAAATACATTTTTCAATCAAAATTCTGGAAATCTTGCGTGAGATTCTTAGGTTGGAGATTCGTCTTCGAGTTAAATTTTTTGTCAGTCCGAAACTCGGAGCGAATGTGAAATGCGAGATTTTGATACTTGAGACCTTAATTTTCGAGACTTCAGCTTATTTGCGAAATTTGTTGTTTCAATATGTAAATGCGAAAATGGTATTTTTTAATTTTGAAATAACTAAAAAAATGTGCGAGACTTCCTTATTCAAAATTTTGGTTTTTGTTATTTTGTAAGGTTTCTGGCTTTTCAGATTTTATCCATTTTTTGGCAATATCTCATAAACAGGTGTCAAAAATCGTGAGCGATATTGAAAAGGAAATTTCGGTAGCAAATTCATTTTTCGATAGCAATTACCACCGCATTATGCTTCGATTTGCCGGAGGATTTGATTATTTGTACTCGCCCACCTAGCGAACTTGAAAGAAACTATCGGAAATTCAACGTTTTTTTATATAGCGACATACCTCTGCTTTGTGCAGGGGATGTCATTAAATAAAGTAGTAATTTACTTGCCAAAAATTACGGTTCTTAAACTACATGTTTGCAATAAAAAAAATTCATTTTGCAATGTAATAACATGAATTTTGAAGAACGTGACATATCCCCCCCCCTGGGCAAAAGTCTAGATCTGCCATTGACCGTATGTGTATTAACGCACCAGCCAATCTAAAATGTCTTGTGTTTTGAAGTTGCTTAGCTCTCGAACTATTAAGGATTGAATATTGTGTGTGTCAATTTCATTGAAATCGTTTAAGGAACAATGAAGTTGCAAAACCTTAACATATTTTTGAAACAATCTATTTTGAAAATATTTTTTTCTCTGTCTCAGCTCTCACCTCTGTCAATTTCATTGAAATCGCTTAAGAAACAACGAAGTCCCGAGGATTTCAAAACTTTTTTCGGAACTTTGTACTTCGATCTTGCATTACTTTGGCTTTTCGAAATTTTGTCCTTTCGTAAAATTACATTTTTCTTTCTTATTTGAATGGTTCCTGAATGGATCTTCAATCGTTCTCCAATGATAAATTCCGTAACGAACCATATTTTACAGATCCTTGTAGATTTGATTCGAATGAAAACGAATTTTATAAGGAACCAAAAATTAAGATTCGATTCAAAACAAATTCCTTTTTGAATTTTTCACGAGAGAACTATTCATATTTTATCGTTCTACAAACCTTGGATCTGTATCGTCTTTGTTTAGGCATTGTCAATTTTCTTATCTATAGGGAAAGTTGCTGAATATATATGGACTGCACTGCACATCCATACAAAAGTTTTATTCTCCCAGTGACAAAAAATCCAACGATCTATTATTGTAAACTGAATTTTTTGTAAAATAAAGTCTATTCTATTCTATAGATGCTTGTTTTGTTTTCATTTTTATCAAAAACGGCAGGGTCGCCAAAATCAAGTTTGTGCCACGGTTCGCATAAGTCGTAGATCCGGGGCTGGTGTTTAATATTCTCCTTTTTGTAAGCGAAGTTAAAAAGCACTAAAAACAAGGCTAATATCTAGAAAGACGTAGGAAGGTACCTACCTAGTGTAAAATTCTGCATTGATCTCAAACTTTGGGCATGCGTACAAAACTTCGGAAGAATCAAAACGTATGAACACACATTCTGGTATAGTTGAAACATTGCTGTTATCTTTTTTTTTCTTGTTATCGAATGAAGTCAACTTGCTTCTAGAAAAATATTGACAACGACTGCATTAAAAGTAAGATCTCTCACTTAGCTAACCGTTTTTATTTTTCCATACATTATTTCTTCATATAGTTAGTCTGTTCCCAAATTTAACAGTTTAGCTGGATTATGCTCTAGAAAATTGTCTTCTAAGCTAATGACATGTATTATAAAGTTCAAAGTTTCACTTTTAATTAAGCGTACATTTTGTTTGCGATGTTTAATTTTTGTATAATAAGAATAATTATTTTGATGTCTTTTACTTTCGCAGAGATTTACGTTTATGACACCAAGAGCATGCAAATAAAATAATAGTTTAATTTATTAGCTTGCTGTTGTTTCTTTCAACAGTTTTTAAAATTCAAGAAATGAAAGCATTAAATAAAAACATCAACAAAAAGTCATTTTTTGATGCAATTCAAACTTCTAAATGTAGAATAAAAAGAATATGATAAACAATAAAAATTTATATCTTCTTTCCAAGGTCAGAACCAGTTTTGTTAAGTAATAATTGTGCAATATAATTTTATTAAAGTTGAAATTCAAGGTAGCTTATTTTCACTTTAAACATACTTAATAATGTTATTTAATCAGACGGCGCGGTGTAGGTACTATACAATTTATAAAGTACAGGAATTAAAGAGATGGGTATTTTTTACAACTTTGTCTATAACAAGGTAGATACAGGCACATATTATTATTGGCAATTCCATCAATGAATGTCAAAGATTATCTAAAAAATTGATTTTATTATTTTTTTCCATGTTAATTTGTATCCTTTTTATTACTGAAAATTCATGGAGCAGTATACTCGTATTATGATGTCAATCAATAAAAAACAACGCTGATTATTGTTATTGAACTTGTTGGTGCCTAAATAATTGGTACCTAATCATACAAGTAATAAAGAATGTAGCAATAAATTTTCAAGGTCCAAATAATAGAAATTATCAGACACTGCATCATCGAATCAATAATCACAAAATTGATAGATCCGACACATGTGTTTCAAATTATTAGCTAAAGTTTAACATAACGGAAATAACATATTGACTGTTTGGAAAAAATATATTATTTAATTTTAATCCGGTATTTCTTGTTGATGTCACAACATTTTTCAAAAACATTTTTTTTCAAACCATAAATATAAATTGAATTAATTTCTTAGAACTTTGGACTTTTTCACTACCCTCCTTAAAAAAATTATATAATATGATAATTTTAATTTGTAATGCCTAAGCGGTAACATCTTCAATGCTTAGTCACTTAAGTCACCTTGGATCATTAGATCTATATATTTAACATTTTACTTTAAAAAAAAACAGAAATAACATTTAAATTCGAATAATTGTATTGTTTATCTTTTTTTTTATATTCCGTAAGATTATATCTTCATTACGATGTATGACCAAGGTCTAAGACATTAGGTAGACTCTCTTAAGTGCTAACGTCCATCCAAAGACGGAACCATTCATTATAATTATTTAATAAAGTCAAGTTCTTAATTGTTCAAGATTTTATAAATTGCATATTTGAACTTCTACCCTGAATAATTTGCTCATTCACATGTGAAGTTTTGTTTGCAAATTACTTAAACTTGACAATTAAAAGATACAGGGTGGTGCAAGAGAACGTTTTCTATGCGCCATGGTTTAATTTAGTCCGAATCACTGTTTGGTATGGTTTTAACTGTCAGTGTTGGGTGTTATTTCTTGTTGAGAGCATAAACTTGGTCTTGCCCTCATTAACTATGATATACTTATCTTGTTGGCTTCATTCTCAATACTCACGAATACAACACTATGCTGTTAAGGAAGCTGATTCCTTTACTGTTTAGGGGTCTCTTTCCTGAGGATTGGGCAAAAAATGCTAAGGTTGCAGTTGAGCTGGTGCGATGAAGTGAAACTTCGAGATCGGGGGGATGGAGTTAGTCTACTTTCTATATGTTGAGTGGCAAAATCTGCCTGGAATGGAAGATCCGCAATTGACATTTTACAGTTTGTAGAAATAATTTCAGCAACAACTGCGGTTCTACTACCATTTTCCCCTGCTCGTACTTGCAGGCTTCAGTTCGGGACGTGTATCTTTGAGAAGTTCTTTGAACCTTTTCATAAAACTTCCTAATTTCATTCTTGAATCTCTGGTTGTAACTTACAAAAAAAACATCATCATCGTGTCCTGTAACCCCGGCTGGGGCATAGGGCGTCAACAAAATGTCTCCATCCTTCACGGTCTGCTGCAAGGTACCTTAGCTGTGGCCACGTCTTTCTCTGGGATTCTGCTTCCGCTAAGACAGTTGATTTCCATGTTGTTCTTGGTCTTCCAACCCGCCGTGCACCCTGAGGATTCCATTCAAAGGACTGCTTTGCAATTTCATCGTTTGGTTTCCTCAGTGTGTGACCAATCCAACGCCATTTACGCTTTCTTATGTCGACGTCCAGCCGCTCTTGAGTTACCCTGCGCCACAATTCCTCATTTGATATTATTTGTGGCCAGTGAATCTTTAGGATGTGGCGAAGACAGCGATTCACAAAAGCCTGCAATTTCTTCGAAATGGTAGACGTGACTTTCCAGGTTTCACAAGCATATAACAGCACGGATTTGACATTGGAAAAAAAAGTACTTAATGATAAAAGTATAGTTATAAATCTTGACAAATCACAATTATTCAAAAAATTTACAGATCACTAAGAACCCAGTTTTGCAATGCGAAATGGTCTGTGTTTTTTGGAGGTAACCCCGATTAGCCTCCTAAAACATTTTCTCCAGTCAATTTAAATTCGGAAATAACCCTGATAGAGGAGGTTACTTAAATAAAGAGTTTTTAATCGAAACGAGCAGCACATAGGCATTTCTTCCAGAAGGGTGTCAAAAACTTTCGCACCGAAATGGTGATTTTTATAGTGCTGCCCTGAGATTTCGATAGTATGTTGACATGTTAAGGTTAATCCTCCATTGGAAAACTTCAAAAGCATCTAATTTCATCTTTAAAATCGACTATAGAAAATAAAACTATTTTTTTAAAGAACTTTCAAAAAAATTAAACTGTCCAATATACATATGTAGAAGTTCAGACTGACTTACGAAATTTCTAGGATTTATCGAACTGATAATAATATAAGACGTCATTTCGCACACTTCAAACAAGTTTCTCTCATTACATCTAATAAATCTTGAAACAAAATCATTCAAGTTTGTCCAACCGAAAGTTAAACCTGTCCTGCTACTTTTATTTAAAAGCCTATCCTGACAACTCGCTTATGCTATATGCATGTAAAACCCACCTTTTTTACTGCCTTAATATGTAAGCCATATCTTGAAATTATTGACCTCGTTTCTCGGCCAATTTCAAGCATCAGTCAGCAGCTGTTGGTTTTGGTTTTTCCTTTTTCGTCAAAAAAAAAAATCAAAAAAATCAATTCCTTTTTGCCGTGTTGTTGATGTTTATCTCAAAAGGAGTTGCGTAATCGCATCATTGGCAATATCTTAGCAATTTAATATGCTATATACCATAAATGGCGAAGCTTTTTGAGTTCAAATCGATTAGATTTCAAATCGGTTAACATTCCCCTTCAAAGACCAACTATAATCAAGGCACAAGTTTTGCAATCCTTCGTCATCGAATCTAGTTTGAGGAATTTTTTTTTTGTTTTTATTTTTTTTCCATCAAAATGAATCAAACACGTTCGCACACATGCGATGGCCTTCGGTTCAATTAATTTCCTTCAGCTCCGCGCGTTTGGTCTTCTCTAATCATTGAATCCAAATAAAATTGCTTGTTTGCTGAGGATAGACTCAAACAACTGCTTATACTGGCCAAATTGTTTTGGCTTTCAACTTAAAGTTTAGCTTTGGTCCAAGAAACCAAGAGTTCCGATAACCAGCTTGGAGCTTGGAAACGCTTAAGTAATAGGAGGATTTTGCCGGAAAAAAAGATGACTTTTTGTAAAAAAAAAATCTAAACTCCAAGAAAATTCAAAATAAAATAATAACAAAATTTCATGTATGAATTGTCAAACTAGGATTCAAGCAAGGAATTGTAACAGGCTGGGTATAGGATCTTATTGTTCCGTTCCTCAATGTCTTAAGTATACAAAACAAAATTTACGATTCCCTGAAATATAGGCCCTTTTCATTTCGAAACTGAAGGCCCTAGATAAAAAGGCATAGGTACAATTCTGTACGTCTTTTATCTCAAATTAAACTCTCTGAATGTAAAGTCCAAAAGAAAGAGGCAGCGGAGTTTCCAAAACTGAGTTTAAAAACTGAGGACAAGTAAAGAAATTATTGAAAAAGAGTTGTTTTATCTTTGAGTACTCTTTCAAGTTTCACTGTTAACGAAACGATGCTAAAGGTGGAAAAATTGTCGTCATCAATGTGGGTTAAGTGATCAATTAATCACTATAAAAAACATGCCAAGGGCAATAATAATCCTTATAGCAAGGGCTCATAAATTATAACTTAAAATACCAAGTAAAAGATGAGCAATAAATTTAGTCTTTCATAAATTCAATTCAAAACGAGCGTCTAGCTTCCATACAGGTCAAACTACAAGGTATGCCGATGAATTTACATGAACTTGATTACTTCTTAATGTTGATAATTTTTCTTCGCCAAATTACTCCAAGTAATCGTTATACAAGCGATAAGGTTTTTAAAGGACAAGTGTTGGATTCGTAAGAAAATTAAACCCACATTTGTATATCTCTTTATATTATGAACGGTCCAGTTCTAAGTGCTGAGTCAACTCTGAGTTAAATCCTGAAAAGCAAATGAGTCCGAGTCAACTCAGAAATTGTTTTTCAGTGGTGGATAAACTTTCATTTGTTGAAAATCTATTGAAATCAATGTGCATCACTAAGAGCTAGTTTTTCAGTACGAGATCATTCTAGTCTCGGGGTAAAAGCTGAGTTAACCCCAAAAGTGTGTTTTTCAGTCAATTTAAATCCTAAGTAAATTCCGAGTTAACTCACATAATTTGGTGAGTTAAGTCAGGACCTTTTCCATTGTGGCGCCATCTCGATTTTTGAACTGAAAGTTATTGAATTCTTTGGACAGTACAGTTCCCGCTGTGGTGCTATCTCTATTTCAGAAGTGAAAGACTTAAAAGGGTAATAGGTCCATAGTGTCGCCCTAAGGATATTACCCTTTCACTCTTGAAATTGAGATGGCGCCACTATATAATCGGCTTTTTCATAGTTTCGAACATTGATTTGAATTGATTTTTGACATGAATTTGTCAGAAATATCTGTTTATTTAGCCCAGAGTTAGCTCAATAAATTTGGTCAAATAACTCTGAACTGGACTGAATCTGAACTAACAAAAAAACGGGTTAAACTGGGCCTTAATTCACCTTTACCGTATATAATGTATGCACATAGTTGGAGATTTAGTGGCCACTTTGACTAACACACTACCAAAGCTATTTTGCATACCCTATTAGGAGCTAGTAAAGTTGGAAAACCATAGTATGGCAGGGTTGCCAAGAGTGGAAGATTGACACCCATATTTTTATAAATAACAAAGGGTCAAAAATTACCTTTTTCTACAAGGCTGATGGTGTATGAATTATTATTTCTGAACTAAATGCCAAGCAGGATGTGGCGGGTGGAAAAGCTTGCCTAAAGAGCCTAAATTTTTAATATAATTTATACATAAACGGTGTTCCAAAACAAGCGTAAGCTTTGAATTTACCGCCATTTGTGTAGTAAAATGTTGGCAAATCACAAAAAAAAAAACCGATTTGACAGCTTACAGTTTAGTGTTGGTAAAACTGGAGCATTTCACAAGAGATAATGACCAAAACAACATCAAAAGAATGAAGAATTTCATTGTTTGTCTTTAAACTGGGAGCTTTCTAGTTATGTAAATGCATATAAGCTCATCCCTCATCAGAAGAAACACCTGCAAGCGCAGTGTCTGATCTGGACTGATTGAAATATGCTGCCATTTCCATCTTTAATCCCAATTATTAATATGTCGCACATGTCCTTTTGCTGAAGACTCAGCAGTGGGATGCAAACTATTTCTCTCGAAACGTTTCAAAACGTCTCAATCGAAACTTTGCTCGAGCAGCAGTTCCTTATTAAATGCATCATGCAGCGAGCAATTTAGGTATCTGACATTCCAAATTCACTCAACAGACTGCTGCACATGAGCCAACACATGTCTTCGTTCTTCAAGCTGCATGCGAGCACAAAAACGCCAGCCATGTCGTTGGATCATGTACAATGTAAGTTGACCCCATTTTATCGAGACAAAACCATTTGGTATCAATTGAATATACTAATCAGCTGTCAAATGTTAGTCTGACAGTGTAACGCCATCTTTTGGAAAATCCATTTCGTGAAGGACAAAATTAGCCGATTGTAATATTTTAAATTGAATTTTCTGATATATCCAACTGAGAATATGATTTTTACCCAAGGTTTGAATTGAATAGAAAACACTTTTTATTTTAATTGTATTTTTTTCTGAATCATAAGGTAAACAAGATAGGGCTATGTATGAAATAGCATAGTGGACAAATGGCCTCCACATCTTTGCTGGCACATACATACGTACTTTTGTCAAAATTTTACATCAAATTTTTATGGTGAAATTCTCTTCTTCTAAAACATGTGCAGAAAAGTATATCCTACCCCAAAGAAAATTAATTATACCGTCTATTACTACTGACTTACTTTTTAGCTGTTAGCTTTGACTTGCTTGGCCGGGATTCATGTTTCACGACGACGACATGAGTTAGAGGAGACTCGTTCGATTGCATCACTGGCTGCAACAGCTACAACATATGGTGGAATTGTGGTATTGGTAGCTGAATCTCCTAACTGGCTGTAGTTAGGATTAGTCTTAACGTAAATAAAAACACCTCGTCGCGCCACCATTAGTTTTGTACTTGAGAGTTCAAAAGCGAGACAGCTTCGGCATACCTTGTGGTTACGAAAAGTCAACAACAACGTGCCTAGTAGCTCGTTTTTTTGTTTCCATTTATGTACTATAGGATCTGCATTAAAGAAAAAAAAATACAAAGGCTCTCTGACGTTATTAATTGGTATTTATATGATATTTTTGTTTAACCATTTAGAATCAAACTCCAACAAGGAACAAACAACAACGCCATCTGGCAGCCCAGCAATGACAGTTAAACCAACGTTTGTCTTTGAAGATGAACCAAAACTGAGCATCGCCGATATTCCCGAGGGTGAGGTGGATAGAATTGCGGAATGCTTCGCTGGACGATGTCTATTTATCACCGGTGGAACTGGATTCCTTGGGAAAGTCCTCGTTGAAAAATTGCTCAGGTATGTGATGATGGTTGTGTTTATTGTTTTTTTTTTTTTTTTTTTTTTTCTAGTTGTGGGTTGAATATGCTATTTATATGGTTGTTCATCTTTTTGGTACTTTATTTTGGGGTGAAAAGCTTAGGATAGATGTCATTGCGACATGTGTACCTTAAATCATATTTGTATTCATTTTCACTTTAATATAAATATTATTCTTTTTGTTTTTATTTCATGTACAATTTTGTGTATGTGCATATATTTTTGGTTCATATACATATATACTAATCCGGTAGAGCGTGCCCTGAATTGAAGAAGATTTATTTGCTGATTAGACCAAAGAAAGGCAAAGATCCACAGGAGAGAATTAAGGACATTTTTAATAATGTGGTAAGTAGAAAAAAATATTCTCTTTAAGTTTAAACCTTTATGTTGATTTAGGTAAAAAAAAAAACAAATTGTTTATACTAAAAAGATATTGGAGTGGTACTGACATACTGCGCTTCAAACCAGGAAAGATTTGGGGCACTTTTGAAAAGATTTCATGCAAATGCAAACATTGATTATTGGTAACAGAAGGATTTGAATTAAGCTTTTGACCTTCTATAGTCAAAAGGCAAATTCTTCTTCAGTCATAAACTAAATCTGATATTGGAGTTTGAATCCTTCATTAAAATAAAATATTTAGCTTCCAAAACGGTTTCTTGAGACTTTCTATGATGTCCTCAAAGTTTTTATGTATAGTTTGTTTTAACACTGGCCATTTCTTAACCTTTGTTTTGATCTAAAACAATCGGGTGGCAATGGTGCAGTGGATGTAGTGCTTGACTGCTAACTTAGAGGTGTGGGTTAGAACCCCATTCTAGGCAGCATTCTTTTCTACATTCTACCAGCTTAACTGGACGCCACCCGTGAGATTTAATGAGATAATAAACACCTTGATCTCAATTCACTGTGCCAAATCTTTCCTATCCTCCTACTCTTTCTAACTAGTGCCGTGCAATTCAGGTTGCATTTAAAAGACCTAAGGTCTTACAGGCATATAGTTAAAATTATTATTATAAAAACAAAAAACAATCTATAATCTACTTGATATACAGTGCTCATACATACGCTATACATCAGTTTCTTAAGTTTTGACTTAACAATCTAAATGGTATGATTTTAGCTGTAAAAAGACTATCTGGTTATGAGAAGCCAGTTTTTATGTTTTAAGGCCAATTGAAGTGAGGAAAAGTGGTATAAATAAAAAAAACGCAAAAATATTATCAGGAATTCAGGCGAAAAATACAACAAAAATATAAAAATTTGTATATTTGCAAAAAAAAAAAGAAAGAATTTTGCCGACTGCTTCCAATGGTTAACTTCTAACCACTCCATACCCGAACCAACGAAGGAATTGTCCTGACATCGCCTCTCTACTTTCCAAATGGATAGACACCCTGATTGATATTATAATCACTTTGAGGAATATCTCCAAGAATAAAAGCTTTTTAACGACTGTCAAGTCAACTGGCAGTATAGCTTTCGAAGCAATCATTGTCATTTTATCTATAACTGAACAGTGAAACAAATTCTTAGGATTGTTTTGGAGAAGCTTATTATATTGTAGTTGATACATATTTTAAAAGCACTTCATAATTTAATTTTGTTTTAAATTTTTCCGTACTAATCTTCTATTATACTGGAGTACCTCAAGGAAGCCATCTTGGTCCTCTTTTGTTTATCCTGTTTATTAACAATATTCCCAATATTGTCTTAGCTTCATCATACATGCCTTTTGTATTCCGACGATTTGAAATTATTTTGAGCAATTGAATTTTTGGCGTGTGAATTCTTTTCCTAAAATCTAAATCAGGTGGTGCAAGAAAAACTGTCTTAATCTTACTTAACATGCACAATGAATTGTCTTTTTAGCTATTTCACTAGATCTTATAACCCTTTTAGTTTCACTATTAACATATTCGGTTTTCAAAGGAATAACATTCTTCAGTTTGACAGTTAAAAACTAAAGTTAATCCAAAAACTGCTAACTTAGATCTAGTAGTAGTAGATGAAGTACCTCGTGACTTGATGGTTAGTGCGTAGGACTGTCATGCCGAAGGTGTGGGTTCGATTCCCAGCCGTGCCACCTAAAAAAAAAAACAGAAATGTTTTATTCGAGGTACTGCCTCTTGCAAGGAACTGACAAATCCTCCAAGAGTATACTTGTCATGAAGAAGTGCTTCTCATTAAGCCGTTCTCGGACTCGGCAAAAAACTGTAGGTCCCCTCCATTCCTGCCAACAAACACGCACACATAAATGGTTGTGAGTTGTAAGTCACTAGGTCACGAGCTGTTGCGCCACCCAATTTATTTATTAACTCAGATTTAACTCAGAAGCACTGAAAATGACAAAAAGATACTGAGCCCTACAAACTGTTAAAAATTATTGAATTCTTATTAGCATAACAACTAGAAAATATGTATCTAGTATATGTAAAAGCAGGTACATGATACAAAATTTGCCAATACAAGATTTCTTTTAGGGCATATTCAAAAAAACTTTTATTCACTATGAAATTACATAAATTTAATATTCATATTTAATCAAAATTCATAAATAATTAGATGCATAGTCCAATGAACTTGACATTGGGTTTTTGCGGTTGCAAAATATTTTTTTTTTTTATTTTTTTCTCGACCTATGATTAATGTAATTATAATAAGTTATGAAACCTTTTTTTATTGATATTTTATTGGACGTGTGGCAGCCTTTGTGTGTCTTTGAATATTAAATTTCATGGTCAAGTTCATTTTATTAAAACCAAAATATGATCTAACTATATTATTTCTCTGAAACTTGAAAGTAAAGCTTCGCTGTCATTAGTGTTTATTTTTAAAAATTGCTTTTCAAATTGCAGAAAATGTGTATTTTTAAATAAACTTTGCTGATTTCGTATGACTAGCATCCATTTCTCCTTGGTAGGAACTTAGCTAAATCCTTATGCTAGTTAGAAGAAAATTGTTTCAGCGTTTAAGGCTTGGCCGCACCAGGCTATTGAATGTACATTTTAATACGGAACAATTACGTTCAAGCGTTTTTATTATAAAATATGTTTATTAGGGGCATACGAAAGCATGCTTAAAACCAAAAATGATACTAAAGTTACCCTTGTGCTTCTGAGAGAAGGGTCAAACTGGCCTCTTTTCAATATGTTTGGTATAACTTGGAAGCTTAGCCGAATTTGACAATTTATCATTCATAACATCTTGTAGAAAATAAAATTTCCTAACGAAAGTTTAAGCAAGAAAAGCAAAATCAAATCGAAAAATTAAAGATTTCTAATTGGTTTAACTAAACTGCACACATCTTTTTTCGAAGCAAAGATAGGCTTAAGACATGCTCAAACGAAATAAAGTACAGGTTTAAGGCCTTATATGTTCAAAAAGTAATTTATGTTCATAAATGATAGAAATATATCCCTTCAAACTTTACTGAAGAGGAAGAAATTCAAAAATTTTAAAAATAAGAGCCACTCAGATATACCTAAAATTTGTCATATTAAGGCCATTAGTTTCTGCTTTATTTTGTTTAAGCATGTGTTGAGCCTATCTTTGTTCCAAAAAAATGTATCCAAGTAAAAAATTTAAAAATCTATGATTGGAAACTTATCACAGAGCTGAGTGACATTATTTACTCACCGTTCTATGCTCTCAAATTGTTCACTCTTGGCTTCAAACCCTTTTTATAAAAATTGATATCCTCTTCACTGTAAAAAACAATTTTACAGCGTTTGTTTCGATTTGCCACCTCTTGTGCTTTTTTAGCTAACTTCGGTGTCCCCCAAGGCAGCCATCAGGCCCACTTTTGTTCATTATTTATATTGACGATATTGAAATGGTAGTCAAACATTCTTCTATATCACTGTACGTCAATAATACCAAGTTCTTCTAGACCATTTCTTTGACAAATAACTCTTATTTTATTCAACAGGATCTTGACAGTTTTTCAATTTGATGTCTCAAAAATTGATTGGAGCTTAACATTGCCAAATATCAAGCAATCATTTTTCACGCAAACATAAACATAATAAATCTCCTCCCTGTCTCTATACCCACCTTATCAACCGTTGATAATATTCGAAACCTTGGGCTTGGCATATAATGTGACCAAAAGCTTAATTTTCTCACTCATATAGAAGATACCATACTCAAAGCAAATTAGCTCTCGGCTTCGTCAAAAGATGGTCCAAGGAATACTTCCACGCCTGTCAAGTTTTGTCCCCTAAGCAAAGTTAACAGTTCCACTCGAAAAAAGACCGAATATACCGCTATAAGCTAATGAACTCGTATGCTACGGAATGGTAATTCAAACATGAGCTCTAATATACAGGGTGTCCCGGACCTGAGTGGAAGTATTTCAGGGGGTGGTTCTTTGGGTTATTCTAAGAAAAAAATTGTATGGGGGGAAAGTTGTATCTCCCCTCCCTGAGGCAGGGAGGGACAGTTTCTGAAACATTGACTTCAAATGCAAAAAAAAACATTGAAAATCAACGGAAACACATTTAATAATTTGCTATAATTTTTTTGAAAGTTAATACTCCATTCTTGTATTTGGTTTTTAAATCAAGTTGTTTAAGCGAATAGTTTTTGAGAAATTAAATTTCAAAGTCAAAATTAAAAAAAAAAATTGTAATTTTTTTTCCTAAGTCGATATTTTTCAAAATTTTACGTAATTAAGGGCATTTTTTGTGTTCAATATTTAATGCCCTCATTATTTTTTAGTCCATTACCGAAAACCAAATGTAAAAATCTTTCTTAGTTTTTGAGAAATTAAGAAAAAACGAAAGGTACTTTTACCACAAAAGGCCGAAAAAGGGTTAAATTATGGATAATTCATGAATAAATTCATTTTTTCAGGCTTATTCGGGAAAAGTACCTTTTGTTTTTTCTTTATTTCTCAAAAACTAAGAAAGGTTTTTACATTTGGTTTTCGGTAATGGACTAAAAAATAATGAGAGCATTGAATATTGAACACAAAAAATGCCTTTAATTACGTAAAATTTTGAAAAATATCGACTTAAGAAAAAAAAATTACAATTTTTTTTTTAAATTTTGACTTTGAAATTTAATTTCTCAAAAACTATTCGCTTAAACAACTTGATTTAAAAACCAAATACAAGAATGGAGTATTAACTTTCAAAAAAATTATAGCAAATTATTAAATGTGTTTCCGTTGATTTTCAATGTCTTTTTTTGCATTTGAAGTCAATGTTTCAGAAACTGCCCCTCCCTGCCTCAGGGAGGGGAGATACAACTTTCCCCCCGTACAATTTTTTTCTTAGAATAACTCAAAGAACCACCCCCTGAAATACTTCCACTCAGGTCCGGGACACCCTGTATAAATATCAGTTTGGAAATAAAATAATTTTCACAACCGTGACCTAGGACAGTTTAGATTTTCAATTTGTTATAGGAAAACTTTGACCTGAAGTATTTAGAGTTTCGGATATTTTTTATAGATATAGGTCTAGGGCCAAGATTTTTAAAAATAATATATTGTTTAATTCTTATAGCCAGTAAACAACTTTTAAAAAAAAGTTTTTTAAGAAGTCTGTCATTTTGCGAAATTTTCAAGTATTTGGGAAAGGGGCTTTAGGTATGTACATATATGTATAGGTACTACATCTGAAAGTACTCTGACAAAGCTACAAGATGCCATTATTAGTTTATCTTTTAGAAATTGGACTTAAGTCATCTGTTCCCTATCTTTTCCTTCATAAAATTGGGAATAGAAAAAGACTTCAAAAATAATACTCGGAACAGACAATCGAAGTATTTTGAAGTGAAGCAGTGAAAAAGAAGTACTCCGCTCGTCCAATCGAAAATGACATTAATAAATCTATTTTAATCGAAAATCCGAAAAATCAATTGAAAATGACAAAAACAAATTCTACGTTATTTCCCCCCAAAACTGTACTTAAGTTTGTGGATAAACTGAACTCCGTGAAACTTCTCGAACTATACGGATTTGCTCATACTATGAGCATTATGTATGTACCCGAAAAACTTGTAAAATGGTTGTCTACTAATCTACTTAACTTATTCTCAATTACACCTGTCAGTGCTATCAGTCGTGTACGTTGCTCGTTTTTGCCAAAAAGCGGAACAACGAAGGTGTAAATAATATCACCGAACTCGAACAACGAAGAAATTCAAAGCCATTTTGAATTTTTGATGAACTTTGCTCGAAGAACGAAGGTCTAAATGCGGCTTTACTTATTGGCGGCTCATTTGCTCCCATTTTGAAATACAAAAAATAACTGACAAACCATAACGTGTTTCTAAGCGGACGAAACGACGAAACTTCTATTTCCAAGTCAATTAATCCGAAAAATATGCAACTTTTTTTTAAACAAAACCACATTTCAGGTTTTTGAAGAGAAATTAAAGCAGCTTTTTAGACTTAAAATGTTTTAAACGACCGAACGATTTTGGGGTAGATACTTTCAGGCTCGTTTTAAAATCTGTTGATACGCAAATATAATACAAATATGCCATAGAAATAGAATCAGAAACTCAAACTCTGTTGGAAAGCAACCAAAAGTTTTTATTTAAATCCACGAAGAGCTTTAAATACCTAGTTTTATAAAATGTGGCTTATACATACCTTCTTTCTTGGGGCAAATACACGTTTTAAAATTAATATAACATTTTATTTCTAAGCTTTTTGACTTAGTCAAGGAACAGCGTGGAGAAAAAACAATCCTTAATCAAGTTGCTGCAATAGCCGGAGATGTTATGCTCCCTGGCCTGGGAATATCAGAAGACGACTTGGAAATAATCCGCAGTGAATGTTCAATAATTTATCATTGTGCAGCCACTATTCGGTAAGATAACCTTTTGGAATCTATATAATCAAGCTTGTTTATTTATTTAAATCTTATTATTTTAGCTTTGATGAACCTCTACGCAAAGCTGTCCTCATGAATACAAAAGGAACCAAGCTTATGTTGGATTTGGCTAAAACCTGTAGAAATCTAGATTTCTTTGCTTACGTTTCGACATCATACTGTCATCTCCATATCAAGACACTCTATGAAAAACCTTATGATCCTCCAGCTGATCCCCATATGGTTATTAAGGCTTGTGAGTGGCTCACTGATGATGAAATAAATCTAATTGAGAAGAAGTGAGTTTTGAGTCCTCTTAGGTTGGAATTTTTAAGACATAATTTTTTTTTCAAGGATCCTTGGAGACATACCAAATACATATGCATACACCAAATCCTTAGGCGAAGCTCTAGTGGTAGAGTCTTTCAATGAACTGCCTACAGTAATTTTGAGGCCATCGATTGTGATTCCGATTTGGAAAGAACCGATTCCCGGCTGGACAGATAATATAAACGGTCCGACGGGTCTGCTTATTGGCGCAGGAAAAGGTGTCCTTCGAACGATGTATTGCAACTCTGATGCCTATGGAGATTTCTTGCCCGTCGATATCGCCGTTAATGGAATGCTTGTTGCAAGCTGGAGGAATATCGTCAATAAAGGCAACATGTTGAATCGTGTCGCCCACATGACCAGCTCGAATGAAATTAAAGTTTCATGGGCCCAAATTATCGAATTAGGTCGATGGGTTATCGAAAATCGGGTTCCCTTGAATGGGGTAGCCTGGTATCCGGGAGGATCCATGAAGAAGAACTACTATGTACATATGATGTGTGTAGTATTGTTCCACTGGATTCCGGCTTTGTTTTTGGATGCTTTACTAATTATATTCCGATACCCTCCATTGTAAGTAAACTAGCAAAGCTTTAAAGACACACCATATAAATAATCCATTCGTTTTCAGCATGTGCCGAGTTCAAAACCGAATCAGCAAAGGTCTTGAAGTTCTTGAGTACTATGCGAACAATGTTTGGCATTTCGATAATACTGAAGCGATAGAGATGCGCAAACTTATGAATACAACAGAACGATTGAAATATGTTATCGAAAGAATTGACTTGGATTTAGTGGAATATTTCACAGCTTGCACGATGTGTGCAAGACGCTATATCCTTAAAGAAACAGACGATACTATTCCAGCTGCCAAAAGACATATGAAAGTGTAAGTATACCTCATTTTCTATTTCTGTAATATTATGAATAAATAATATGAACTTTTGTTGTTTTCTTTTTACAGGATGTGGTGCGTGGATTTAATTTGGAAAGCACTATGGTTCTTTGGTATTTGTTACTTATTCTACAGATGGTTCCTTTCAGGATATTTTAAAAGTATGGAATCTTCAGTGGACACTTTAGCAAATGAATTGTGATGTGTTTGCTTTTTCTTTATTACATGTGGTTCTATTTATTTTTTTAAGTTACATCTTAGTCAAATTACGTTAAAAAATTGTATATACATAAATAAAAAAACAAGACTTATTTTCAATCTATCTATACAATTTCAAAAATATAATTTAATCTTAGCAAAATTATCAAATATGAAAAAGAGTTGGTGCATGACGGAAGGTCAGAAAAACTGCCCCAATATAAAAGTCCAATCATTAAACCTTTTTGCTTTGGAAAAATGGTTCTTGGAAGCCTCTTCATGGCATAGTAGAAAAACTTTAAGAAAGTCCCCATCACCAGTAAAAATTTTTCGGGGGATCAGAGGCCCCCTCAAATGGTTTTTAAAGAATATCTCCTGAGAGATAACTTCTACAGAAAAAATGTCAAGCTTATGAAATTTTCTACAAAAACATAATATGAAACCTTTAGGCTAGGAATGCACTATTCTGTAATTACGAGTAAAATAAAATGCACGACTGGGTCGCACGTACTTGCTCTTATGTTCAATACACTGTGGGTTTAAGAAAATTGTATATAAAAACATGGAAATTATGACAGAAAAATGTAGAGAAGTATGAAATACGACATTTAAATTGGCTAAAACAACTCCTTTGACAGTTTGAGGTGAAATAAAGAGAATTACATCTTAATTCTTGATTAAATATGATTGTATGGGAAAAAAAAGTTTAAAATCGTTGAAGCAGTTTTTTAAAAAAATAATTTTTATATATAAAATTCTTAAAACATTTTTACGAACAAATTTTGGTATGCAAATCTAAAGTCTATATTTAGGCCAGGAAAAATGGGTTCCGAGGTTGAAAAAATTAATTCATGAAATATTAAAATTGGAATCGACGCAGAATCGCAACCTCTATAACTATCCAAAGTCCCCCAAAATCACCGCATTGGCTTTTTGTGTAGATGCATTTGAAGAGGTGCAGACGGGGAGAATTATTTATTGAATTCGTTAAATAACTAACGATAGAAAGCTTATACAACTAGTTTACATTAAATATAAATTAATATAGTCAATTACAATGATGTATTGAAAAAGATCTCTTTGAATTTACAACTTTTGACATTGTCATTTATACAAGAAAGTACACAATAATATTTATTGAAGACTGAAATCAATTGATTTAAAGGACTATTCACACCATAGTTTGTTCTACTGAAGATCGGACATAAAGGCAACTGTCTTCTTAAGTTTGTCTGACTGTAGCTGAAATTCAAACGACACAGAGCTGATGGAGATACTATTGACCCATTTATCAATTTTATAACGAAGCAAAGCTGGATATATTGTCTATGTTTTGAGAGTAAAGGGAGATTAATTAACGTGAGTCTTTGAGCATAAGGAGGTAAAGCATGTCTATGGGACCACGGAAGAAAACGAAGACAGAAGCGCATAAACCTTCTCTGGATACACTCAAGTCTATTTATGTGAACAGTGTAGTAAGGGGCCCATACCACGCATCCATATTCTAGTACTGGCCTTACAAAAGATACGTATAGAAGCTTTAGAACATATGGGTCCTGGAAATCACGAGAAAATCGTTTTATGAATCCCAGAATTTTATTGGTCTTTTTTACAATATAGTCAAAGTGGTTGACAAAGGTTAATTTTGTGTCAAGAACAATGCCAAGATCTGAAAAAACAGACAATCTACATAAAGAAGAAGAATCTAACATATAATTATAAGTTATCATACTTTTTTTGCGTGTAAAAGTCATTGTTTTACATTTGTCAATATTTAACAGAAGACGGTTTGTATTGCACCATTCCCTAAACCTATTAAGATCATCCTGGAGTGTTGAACAGTCATTTATAGAGGTTATACATTTAAAAATTTTTAAATCATCGGCATATAAAAGAATAGAGGAATTTTTAATAATCGAAGTCAAGTCATTTATGTATAAAATAAATAATAATGGACCTAAATGGCTGCCTTGTGGAACACCAGAGTTAACAATAAAATGATCAGAAAGCTCATTTCGAAAATTCACACTATAACACCTATTCTCCAAATACGACGAGATCCACATTAAAAAATTTTCATTGAACCCTAAAGCCTTCAGTTTATTGGTTAAAGTCTTATGACACAATTTATCAAAAGCCTTACTAAAATCGGTAAAGACACAATCTACTTGTTTTCGATCTTCGAAGGAATCAAGACAAAAAGAAGTAAAATGAAACAGGTTTGTAACAGTTGACTTGTTTTTGACGAAACCGTGTTGGTTGTCACAAATAATAGATTTACAATTAAAAGATAACACATTACAAATAATGGACTCAAAAAGTTTCGGAATGACAGAAAGTTTAGCAATAGGGCGGTAATTAATGATGTCATTTTTCGACCCTTTTTTATGAACCGGTGTTATAAAAGCACTTTTCCACAAAACAGGGAACATTGAGCATTTAAGTGATTCATTGAATAGAATATGTAGAGGATAGGACAACTGAGACACACATTTTTTTAATACACAAGATGGTACACCATCAGGACCAGGACTAAAACAGTCGTCAAGTTCAAGAATACTTTGGATAATTGAATCCTCGCAAATAGAAAGATTAATTGAATTAAGGTGTGAAAAACTAGGGTTAGGAAGGAGTGGATCCATGGGCTCGTGAGAACTAGATACTACAAAGGCATCTTTGAAAAAATTTGCAAACATGTTTGCAATTTCTTCGGAGTCATGACTAGTAGCATTTTTAAAAGACATATAGTTAGGATAGCCATCAACTTTTCTTTTGCTAGACACGAAACTCCAAAAGTTTTTTGGGTTGCCTTTTAGATCATTTTCTGTTTTTACGATATAGTCACGATACAAGGCATTAGAATAATCTGTAAACATAAGTTTCAATTCGGAGTATGCCCTATAATCTTCATCAGCTCTGGATTTACTATATTTTAACCATGCTTTGTTTCTTTTATTTTTTAAGTTCTTAAGCTGAGTATTAAACCATGGTGGTGTTGTAGAACTTATACAAGGTTTACGCAGTGGAGTAGTTTCATAAAAACAGTTGAAAAGTATATTATAAAATTTTAAACACATATCGTCAATATTACTATGTAAAAGGATTTGATTCCAGTCAACATTACACAATAAATTAATTAATTGATCAAAATTGCATTTTTTAAAATTAAACTCAAGTTTTTCATTTGAACTAGTTAGAATGTTGGAAAGATTTATATTTAGCATTATGTCTAAGGCCGGGTGGTGCCGGTCTTCATCTAGTAATATGGTATCGGCAGGGGTTACAGATGTATCGGCGTTAATAGCTTCCGAGAAAAAGATTAAGTCCAGTATTTTATCGAAGCGGTTAGCAATCCCATTGAATTGATTAAGTCCACAAGAAGCTAGTCCATCAATAATAGTGAACTCATTAGCACACGATGATTTTGAATTTGGAGGTGTATCAAACTAAAATATTTGTTTGGGTAAAACCTAATCATATGATACATGCTTTAAGGGAAGTTTTTAACGCTGAATCTAATGAAAAGAAATTCAAAATGATACAATCCCCTAAAAAGAAGTTATAGTCCTTTTTATGTAATGATGACTTTTTGTTCAGGAACAACAGGTAAAATATTACCGAAAACCCTTTGAAAATAACGGTATGTTAATGAAACTTGGAATGAATGTTTCATTTGTCATAGGAACTAAGAATCAAGAGAGTCCCTAAAAATATCCATGGTCAAAGGGTGTTTTTTTGAGGGGGGGGGGGGGGGGGGGGGCAAGTGTAGAATGTTAACCATAACACCCACGAAAAAACTCTTATACTCATGAAATTCGCCAAAAATATATAATTTGTCATGGCAACCAAGAATCAAAATAGTCCTCATAAATATATTTGTTCTGGGGTTTTTGTTATTAAAGAGAGGGAAAATCTGGGAAGAAGTTGGAAGATTTGAGCCAAAATTTCAATTTGGTGTAATTGAGGTATATACACAAAGTATGGTATATGATTTAAGGGTATTTTTTAACGCTGAATCTTATAAAAGCAAAACTAAAATGATACAAGCACCCTTAACAAAGTTATGGCCTTTTCAAGCAAAAATTAATTTTTGAAATCGTATTTTCCGTAGAACAAGTCAAAAGTTAACAGTCACCAAAAACACTATTAGAACAAAGATATTTGAATGGACTATTTTGATTCTTGGTTGTCATGAAGAGTTTAACATTTTTTGCGAGTTTCATGAGTGTAAGAGTTTTTACGTGGGTGTTATGGTTACCATTCTTTGTTGCCCCTCCCCCTAACAAAAAAACACCCTTTCACCATGGATATTTTTAGAGACTCTCTTGATTCTTAGTTCCTATGACAAATGAAACATTCATTCCAAGTTGCATTAACATACCGTTATTTTCAAAGGGTTTTCGGTAATATTTTACCTGTTGTACCTGACAAAAAAGTCATCAATACATAAAAGGGACTATAACTTCTTTTTGGGTGGTTGTATCATTTTGAATTTGGTTTTATTAGATTCAGCGTTAAAAACTACCCTTAAAGCATGTATCATATGATCAGGTTTTACCCAAACAAATATTTTAGTTTGATAGACCTCCAAATTCTCCCCGTCTGCACCTCTTCAAATGCATCTACACAAAAAGCCAATGCGGGGATTTTGGGGGACTTTGGATATGTTATAGAGGTTGCAATTCTGAGTCGATTCCAATTTTAATATTTCATGAATTAATTTTTTCAAGGTTCCCCATACGATTTGTGCTATTTTTCCTGGTCTAATTTATGTGTATATAAAAACAAAATTTGAAAAAAAATTGTCAACCCCTTTTTGAGATATCGAATTCTCAAAAAAAAAAATTGAAACTTTTTTAAAAATCCAAAAAACTCTTTTTTTGAAAATTTTGATATGCAATATTATTAAATCTTATCTGAAATTTGTGTTTAATAAAATTCATCTAAATCCGTCTAGCCGATAACGAGAATATTTGCAACAAAAAAATACATTCTATGACAGGTACTATTAATAGTTGCTAAGTGCAAAATTTTATAATTTTTGGTAGTAGATCTTTTAATATTATTATATGAAAAAAGTTTAATCAAAATCGTAGGAGTCGTTTTTAAGCAAAACAAAATATTTTCCCTTACGGTTTTTTAACTTTTGTATGGAAAGTACCGTTATTTGTTCATAAATGTAAAATTTTTTCTAAAAATATTTTAGGTATTACTAAAAAACTCTTAAGTTTTGAGTTGCAAAAAAATCGATCTTGTCGTTTTCGAAATATTTGATTTTCCAAAAAAAAAATTTGAAACATTTTTTTAAAAATCAAAAATATATTTTTTTTTTTAAATGTTGGTAAACAAAACTTTTTATATTATTTGAGATCTTTTATATAAGAAAATTATTGAAATCGGTTATAACGTTTTGAAGAAAATCAAAAATTTTAAAAATGGTTCCTTCCATTAATAACCGTTTTTGAAAAATGTATTTCCACCCAAAAGAAGCCTTTACTAAAATAAATTTATTGAATTTTTTTAAAGAAAAGTTTTCGAGTCGTTTTTGAGAAAAATACGATTATGTAAAATTGCTAAAAAAATTGTATGGGAGTACCGTTATTTTTGTTTCTAAAAAAAATGAAAAAAAAACGTGTGGTCATAATCACCAAAAACCACTATCTCCCAAGTTTGAAGAAAATCGATGGAGCCGTTTAGGCTGTAGAGTGTAGACGAACAGACAGACAGACATCCAGAACTGTGCTACCCACTTTTTTGGTGTTCTCTATCATCGTAATATCATGTTTGATTGTTATAGCAAAGCTTACAGCTCCCATGCGAAATAAATATCAAAATTTTCAAAACGATTTTCCATCTATTCTGTGCACCAATCGTTTGCCTTGGCCTAAGCTACCCATTGAGTCATTAATTTACCCTTAATTAATAAACTATAGACCTAAAAATGGAAAATAATTATTTTTGGATGCAAAAACTATTTGCATGCTAATAAAGCCTTGAGGTGAAAAAATTTTTTTTGGAAGTGTAAACCGACCATCCAAAAAAAAATTTTTATTCACCACCCTTTTTTCGCATGCAAAACAATTGCCGGTCCATTGTTTTGCATGACATTCCATGACAGCAATGTTTCTTTTTTTTGCATGAAACTGTAAACTAATCATGCAAAAATTAATTTTGCCTTTCAACTCAATTATTTTTGACATGCAAGAATATTTGCGTATGTTTTTTTTGCACACGGGAACTGTAAACTAGGCACAAATCCAAAACTTGCCTTATAGTACCTATATCGCAAGTAAAAATAGTACTCATTGAGACCTTTTGCAATGGTATAGGTCATAAAGTATTACAACGATGGGACGCAACTCATACAACTATTCTCATTCCCCTTTGAATTTGTTTTGTTGTTTTATAATGAAATGACGAGATGATGTTCCTTTTTTGAGGTATGAAAAACTTGAAATAAAACACAAACAATGTTTTTAATTCCATGAAAATAGCTTTATTTCACAGAAAACTTCATGTCATTACGCCTTGAACGGAATTAATGTAGTGGGGCGGGCGTTAGGAATTAGCACCCAAGGAAAAAATGTCCAAATTGATTTGGAAATATCGCCCAAAAATGTTTGTATCACCCAAAAGCAAAGAAGAAATTGGACATATTGCCCCAAATTACTTTGGGACATAATATTAAGATATTTGGCAGGTAAATTGTTTTCGTAGAGTTGGGGCCATATTTTCTCAATTTTGAGTGATATTTACAAACCTTAGGGCTGTTTCTTTACTTTGAATTTCTGTGATTTTCTGTGCATTTCTGCGCATTTTAGTCCAAAGCTCTGTTAAAGTTCATTTAAAAAAAAATGTTGACAGAACTTTAGACCGAACATCACAGAAACTCAAAGTAAAGGATCAGACCTTTTATTTCAATGAATACACAAAGTTTTCTGAAATTTTTGTTAAAAGTAATATCTGTTAAATTATATGCAAATATTTTTGAGAAAATTAACTGTTTAAGAGTTGTTTTGCGAAAAACCTATAAAAACCTACATTTTCAAACACTTCACCTTCTTTGAAGAAGCATTATCTTGAAATATGATATCGTCGTCGTTCAGTGAAAACTCCCTAAGTCCATTTTTATTTATTTTGAGACATCGGTACTTTTTATGGATTTGTACAAACCAGAATTTGAAAATGTTTGATTTTGGGAATTTTTTAATTTATAAATAGACCAACATAAGATTTAGAGACCTTTTACAGAACTAAAATGTTTATATTTTAATAAATATATCGTATTTACGAAAGATTTCTTGGTTTCGAAAGAAATATACTTAGGGAGTTTTGATAGAACGACGACAATATTTAATTTCAAGTTCTAAACAATTTTCAATATAGAACTGACATTATACAATTTAGAGAGAAAATCGAATAGAGAAATCCCCTTAAGCTACGTACTTGTTGCTTGTGTAGTATTTAGATGCAATATTTCATTCACAATAGTAAATAAAAGTTATCATTTTCACAAGTTCGATATAGTCTAAGGGTAGAACTAGAATAGGCGGAAGCTGTCGGAAGCTAATGTCAAATGTCATGCTTTCCGAAACGTCAATTTCATAAGTCACCCATAATACACTTAAGTGGTAGAATGTGGACAAAATATGTAAATAGTTTTTTGTTCAATGTTAATTTTCTCATACTTATTCACATCACAGAGTGACAGGCTTTTAATTATTTACTTTGTGATATAAATTAATTAAAAGAAAATTAAAGATTTTACTTCACTCATACATAAAAACAAAAAAGAAAGTTGAACAACTATGCACCAAGCACCAAATTCTTTTTAGTTTGCCTCCACCATCTTATTGATTTTGCATTCGCCCACTTACGAAAGAGCGGTCGGTGAGCGCTCTTACGTTCGACGGCAAAAGTTAACGAAAAGTTCCACTTCGCAATTATGTGCGCGTCTTATGAATTTCTTGTTTTCGCTTGGTTTCGTACGACCACTTAAGTTGGCTTCCGACTATTCTAGTTCTACCCTAAGGTTTTGTTAATTACACAATTTTAATTCCTCTCCAATTAATATAACCTTTTAGTTCATTGTCTGCAGCAGCATTATTAACACTCTTTCAATTGCAAGGGCAACACCAATCAACTCTTCAAGTTGCACTATATTTTCAGTTAAACTGACCCAGAGGCCATTATTGTCATTGTATGAAAAAAAAAAACAACGTACTACATACTACATACATAATAATATAGTTTATTCGATATTCATTATGCAATCATGCAGTATTGATGTTAACAAAGTCGTAAAATAAACGTGAAAGAAAAAAAATTTAACAATAATACATTGAATTTACAGTACGGTTCATTTGAGAGGAGACACTTCAAACTATTTGTGTAGGCAATTTTCTTACTTTTTTCTCAATAAAAGTCATGCAGGTAAAATAACATTAAATGTCACATACCATCATATTTCCAAATTAGTTACAAAAATAGCTGACAAGATCTATTGTCAGCAATTTTCTAAACTGTTTGTCCAAAAACGTAAAATATCATTTAAATAAATAATTAATTACTTCTAAATTAATACAAGACAAAATAGATAAAAACTGAATTTCAAAAAGCTCTAGAAACCAAAGCCTTTTATTGAAATATGACGTATGGTAATTAAAAAAAAATGGCAGAGTTGCAAACTGCCACAAAATCAAATAAAAATGTCTTTTTTGATATTTAAGAAAAATTTTAGCAAAACTAAAATTAAAACCCCCAAAATTAAATTAAATTGAAAAGACAAAAAAAAAACTGTTTCTAAGCAAATTCACTTCAGTGTAATGCTGTTTTTTGTAAACAAAAACAAAAACGTATACTTCAAGCAAACTCCACATAAGTGGGTCATCAGCTGGAAGAATATTAACCGATTTGCTTTACCTTCTTACTATATGGCTAACTTGTGGATATTTTGCACAATATCAGTTACATTCACAAGTGATTTTATTAAGAGGATTTTTTTTAAGCGGTCAGTAACCAACCATTAACAACAGAACTGGTTCCATTATTCATAAAGTTTCTTTAGGATAAAACAGCCGAGTAGATGAAAGTAAATTTTTGGTTTTAACAAAAGATAAGGCACATACCTACCAGAAATGTGGAAACAATCACAAAACAAAAATACATGGCTATGTCGCACAAACTAGCTGACAAAAACTTGTAATTTATCGTAAAAGTTGTATTTTAAGTAAAATAAAATGCACGACTGGGTCGCACGTACTTGCTGAGCTTAGGATTTTAAATATTGTATACAATAAAATGTTTTTTGCTAAAACAAATCTTTGAATAGCTTTAGCTGAAGAAGAGGTATACCATCCGGAATTCATAAACTAATATAAATTTATGGGAAATATAATTAGAAAAACGTTGGAGTGGTTTAAGTAATTTTATATAGGTATATAAAATTTTCAAAACATTTTATGGAAAAATGTTGGTATGCAAAATTAATATGTGGATAAAAAAAAAGCATGAAGATTTTTAAATATCAAATTATATAAAAAAAAAATATAACTTAAAATTTTATTTAAAAGTTCAAAATACTTTTTTTGGTAAATGCTGATATGCAATATTATTAAGACTAATTAGAAGTTTTTGTAAGAAAAATTATTAAAATCTGATCGGCCAGTAATCAAAAAAAAATCTTAATCATAAATAAAGTTCTAGGGGAGGTACTGTTTTTTAATGTACATTTTTATATTTATAGTAAAACATTTTAATCTTAAAACACTGAAAAAATGCTATCAGAGTTGTAGGAGTTATTCTACATGAAGAAGTCTTAGGGCCAGTTGTAAAATCGTGGCTCAAATTTTGATCCGTGGTTCAGCAATTTCAAATTACTGATTTCAGCGAGTAAAATGAGGTTCAACGATGGTTCAAGTATAATATAAAATAATCAATTTCAAGCTTGAACCATCGTTGATCCTCATTTTACTCGCAAAAATCGGTGATTGAAAATTACTGAAACCATGGATCAAAATTTGAACCACTATTGTACAACGGGTCCCCTTAAACTTCATAAATCTGTCACCATTGTACGGAAAATAAGACAGATTTACAACTTTACTACGTTTACAAAGACCTTATGCCATTGCTTTGAATACACTTAATATTTTATTTTGAAAAATAACTTTAAATAAATACTTACATACATTTTGTTATTCAAGCCAAATTCTTACCAAAAGAGTTTTAAAACATGATGCGGCCTAGAATATTTCACATGCTGGCTCCACCTACCATGAACGATGCCAAGACTATGAAGTCTAATAAAAATCCAATGGAGCCAGAAAAATCCATGTCTTGTCGACGACATGTCGAAGAAAACCAACTTTTGAACAAGACATGAACGCTGTTCAAAGCTTGCCATGAGATTTAACGTTTCAAGTGCGTGTGAGTTTTTTTCTAGTTTTCCTTGTATGTTGTATCTAGAAAAAAGTCTGTTATCTGTAGTCTAAAGGGCGTGTATTATTGTAAAAGATAGAAGTACTGGTGAGAGGGAAATGAAACGACATGACATGATTTGCCCAGCCAGAAAAAATCAGCTGATTGTTGATTGGAATTGTGGTTGCGATGTTGGGCATCTGTATGCCCTGTGGAGTCGGGGGTGTCAAGGTCGCCAGTGTTTTTTTTCCAAACTGATATTTTAAAAGTCGAATGATGTAGGTACATATAAATTAAAATGATCCCAAACTTTACAGACGATTTGAGTATCATATTTTAAACAATCACAAGCACCCAAAAATTGATTTGATTTTGAAAAATGTAACGTCTATCGATTCATCATGAAAAAATATCGATATGCCAAAATATTATGAATAGCGCTACTCTTTGTTTGACTTTGTTGAACGACTGCACCGATATTCAAACAAGTTGAACTTACCAAAATTCTATTTTGCCTTTTAGTCCGTTCCGTTTACAATAGCCTTTTATATCTGTATTTCGCAGAGAGTAGCTAGGTTATGAAGAGTCTAATGCTACATATGTTCCCACCAAAACGAAATCCGAGATTTCAGCTAAAAAATTTCGAGATTGCAAATAGGTGGAGCAGAATTTCATGGAGATTTCGTTGAAATCCAGAGTTTTTATTGAGATTTCGTTTAAATTTCTATGAAATTTTTTCCCAGCAGTTCAAAATATGAAAAATTTTCAACCGAAATCTCGGATTTCGTTTTGGTGGGAACATAGTATAAATCTAAAGTTTGAGCAGACAAATTACTTTTGATATATTAAGCTATTTTATATGAGCTGTCGAAAAACTGAAGTAAAAATGGCCTCTTGTTCATCTTAATTAATACATTTTTGTAAAACACATTTCCTACATTTTTGTATTTCAAGAGTTTATGTTTGATTAAAAATGTCTGGTCCGTCAAGTTGCGTCCACCACAATGGAAATTCAAAAATGTAATGATGCAATAATTTGATGCTCATTTGATGCTAATTTAGTACCGTAATCAAATTTTTATTATCAAATTCTTATTATCAAATTATTATTTCCGCTGTGGTGAAAAGTCTACACAGCTCGCTTGATATCGAGCTGCTTTTAAGTGGTAAGGATGGACTTGAGGAACTAGAAATTCCGCCATTTGAGGAGCCCAAAATTATCATCAAATTATTGCATCATTAGTTTTTTGAAATTTTGTGTATTAAGGTGTGGTGGACGCAGCTTGACGTCAAGCTGGGTCCCCTACCAGTTTGAGGGGGAAGGGAATTCAGTACCGCGGCGGTACTTAATTAGTATCAAATGAGCATCAAATTATTGCATCATTACATTTTTGAATTTCCATTGTGGTGGACGCAGCTTGACGGACCTAAAAATGTCTAAAATATTATTAAAATGTATACAGCACAGCAAATTAATAAGGGATCAGAATGTAAAGGGATGCAATACAATACAATACTTTAGAATGAGCATCTATCCCTCCCATTTGGGAAGGAGGAGCGATTTTCTTTTTAAAAAACGGCAACACTTACAACATTACGGTAAGTTCGGACAATGTGGAGTAGGCGATGTTTTGTGGACCCCTGCATTTTTCTTTTTTCTGGGAGAATTAGAGATCTATTATAGATACTGTTAGTTCACAAAAGCAGGGATCCAATTGACACGTTTTCACGAGCCATATATTATGTGTAGTAGGATGATTCTTGTTTTGTTTATGAACTAAAAAAAAAAAATTGAAAATAACATTTTTCTAGTTTAGCGCAGCGATAAATTAAGTTAAAATAAAGAATTTTAAGTTAAATGCAATATTTGTATGAAGAGCTCACTTAAACTTCTTCATTTGAACTTGTTTTGTTTATTCAAATGAAGGCTATTTTTTTATTTGTATATAAAATCGAGTAGCATACATATGTATCTGTTGTATATTACATAGTTATCATTTTTAATTTCTTTTAAAAATAATTTTGAAGAATATTGAATTTGTCAATATTCAAACATCACCTCAGATAACTGCTGTCTTAAATTCACAAAGTGGAAATATTTTACAAAATAACTTACCTTAAAGTACTTTCATATTTACAATGTAAGAAAAATGTGAACAACTTTAAATCACGTTGACCATCGATCTTTTAAAGAAAATCATCTATCACTTAGATTATTACTGGTACAGGTACCAGGTACCTAATTGAAGTCATACACCTTCTGTTGTTGGATCCGGATACAGAAACATTTTAATGGTTTTATTCTCGTAATGGAATTGTCTTCTTTCAGAATTATAACTTAGCCTTCACCTTTGTCAGAGCGTTTGATAAATATTGACATAACAAATATGTTCAGCTTCGTTCTTGTCTATTAGGTTTTGACATTTATTATTTGTTTTTAGTTGAAACTTTTAAGAAAGATATGATGTAGGAAGAGATGTGGTGATCAATATTTAAACTGCGTAGGTTTTGTACACTCAGAAAAAAGAGTAGTTTTTTTAATTAAATTTTAAAATAATAATTGGAAAATAATGTTATAAATCAACGATGGAAGCATAGCTTCCGAAATGTACATTTAAGCAAATATAAATTATTTGTGTTTTGAGTTTATTTATGAATTTATTTATTATTTCATCAATCAGAGTATACAAATGAATATATAATCTTACAGACTACAGAAAATGCTTTTATTTACAAAATGAAAATACAAACTACATTATTTTAACTATAAGGTACTCTAAAAGCCACCAGGTTGATAGTAAGTTAGTATGTACAAAATATGTTTTTTAAAAGAATCTCGACTAAGGTGAGAAAAAAAAATCAACATGATTGCAAATAACACTAGATTCTCTAATGCATCGCGATAACGGTTCATTAAGACCATAGTTTACACGGTGAAAAGATTCATGAAAAAGGTTACGACATCTCAGCAATCTAGACGAAGCATATATATTGACCAAGGACAAAAGTAATGGGCAATTTATATGAGATGTGATGATATCACGTATAAAAACAATTCAAAAATATCGACGGCGAACATCAAGAGATTGCAAACCAAGGAGTTGACACCTTGTGTTATACGGAGGCATTTGGATATTCCAATTCAGACGGTAAACAACAATTCGCGAAATTTTATTTTGAATGTTTTCAATCCGCATGGAGTGGACTTTATATAAAATGGGTTCCAAACCACACAGCAATATTCTAGTAGAGACCGAACAAATGCATAGAAAAGAGATCGTAGAGTAAATGGGTTCGTAAACTCTCTTGAGTTTCGAGGTTTCGACTAACAAAACCTAACATTGAATTTGCTTTTGCAACCACAAAATCAATATGGGAAGTGAAGTTGAGTTTGGAATCGAAAATTACCCCAGATCCTTCTTTTCCTTAAGCATAAGGAGTTTAGTTCTTTCGATTTCATATTCAAAAACAATTTGTGAGTAGTTACGAGAACAAGATAGAGCATTCCATTTGGAAACATTTAAAAAGAGGTGGTTAAGAGTACATCACTCAGATAAGTACTTGAGGTCACTTTGAAGTAAAAGGCAGTCATTAATCGATTTAATGCAATGGAAAATTTTAATGTCATCAGCGAACATTAAGCAATTAGCGTTTTTGATAATATCATTATCATTGATCAACAATAGAAATAGAAGGGGTCCCAAGTGACTCCCCTGTGGTACACCTGAGGTTACACGAATGACATCTGATAAAAAATTGTCTATGCGAACAAACTTTGTTCTGCCGTTGAGATAGGATTCAAACCATCTTAACATATTAGAGTGAAAGCCAATGAATTCCATTTTTTTTTACTAATATACAATGATTGACTCTATCGAAAGCTTTAAGCTGGATTTACACCTTCGTTGTTATCGTCCGTGTACGTTGTTTGTTTTTGCCTGTACGCGGAACAACGAAGGTGTAAATGATAACACTGAACACGAACAACGAAGAAATTCAAAGCCGTTTTGAATTTCGGATGAACTTTACTCGTTGTTCGTTGTTTGTGGAACAACGTTCACCGAATGAAGAACGAAGGTGTAAATCCAGCTTTAGAGAAGTCGGTAAATATGACATCCGTTTGAAAGCCGTTTTCAAGGTTTTTAGTGACCAGGTTCGAGAATATAGTAAGGTCGGTAGTAGTGGATCTGCCAGCAACAAATCCATGCTGAAATGCTGAGGAGAGTAAAAGTCAGTTTGTCATAAACTATTTGCTCGAAAACCTTTGGAATAGTCGATAATTTATTTATTGCACGATAATTTGAAACATCTTGTTTTGAGCCAGACTTATGAACTGGGATGATAAACGAAACTTTCCAATCATCAAGAAAAAGACCCTTATCAAGTGAAGCATTAAACAACAAAGTTAATGGTTCAGAAAGAGCAGCGACACAGTTTTTCAATACGATTGGAGAAATGCCATCGGGTCCAGGTTGGTTATCATCACTGAGACCATTGAGGGCTGACTCAACATTTCGGAAGCTTACGTTTAAGCTACCGATGTTAATTGAATTGGTGCAACTAAAGGAGGAATTATTTAGAAGAACGCATTGAGGAGAGTACACAGATTGAACAAAATTTGCAAAGAGGTTGCAAATAATAATTATATAATATATAATAATAATGGACTTCAACCTTAGGAACAAATAAATATATAAATTACTGAGAATAACATTTTTTATTTATTAGATAATTTTCTCTTTTTTTATTAGTGCTGATATTAATTTGTCCTTAAGGAATGCCGTTTCAATTACCAAATCATGTGCACTAGACTGTTTCAAATTTTTCTGATTCGAGTTCAGCACCCTAAAAACCTTTGGAAAAGTATATTTTAGTTTCTGTTTCAAATAATTTTCTGGCAAGTTTATTTAGGGAATTTCTATGTAATTTACCACTAAAAAATCCATTTAAAAGCGACTAATGGCCGATTTCACGAAAGGCTTTTAATTATTTAAAAAGCCTTTTAGCCTTAAAATGATGTTTTTTGGTTTCACGAAATGCTTTTATATTTAAGAAGATTTTAAATGCCCTTTGTAAACTAAAAGCTGGTTTTTGTCTCATTAAATTTTAAAAGTCTTTTTTGTGAAGCCATTCCAGTCAACAACAGCTGATATTTTGCTGTCAGAATAATTGTCCCTCATCCATAATGCTTTTTCACTTTTTCTCATAGTCTTCGCATGTGCGAGGGAAACAACCTATTTTTTTGAATCCAGGGATGTGAGCAAACTCAGTCAAATTAAAATATCCCTAATATATCCCTTTTCTACATTGGTGAAACTGAAAAATTTTAAATGTCTGATAAAATTTAGAAGGAGTTTAGATAAAAGTAATTTTAGTGTTTGTTTATGAAATTGGCCATAAGTACTGTAATATAATTGTATTAATTGAAGTTAAGTAATATTGTTAGGCACCATTGGAAAGGAAGATTAGTCCTCTACAATAAAGGTCTTAAGTAATTTTTCGATAAGAGTGATATTAGTTACCATAATATCTTCAATTACTAAAAAAATGCTTATTTTACGTTAAATAAATGTATGGTAATTTTATGGAATGAGTTTGACTGACTGTAACTTTAAAACGGCTGGATTTATGATAAAACATGTCAAGACCTTTCTTGTAGAACATTCAATTTTCTACCAGAACAACGTATGCCGTTAATTTAAATATTTGTCATTATTAAGTTATAAAATTACACATACAAATAGGTGTTTTCTCCCTTACAAATCGTATGGAAAACCGAAATCTGCGATGAGGCATGTCTAAACATGAATTTTAAGAGCTCAAATTTTCACAGACTGCTTTTTTTGCTCAACTGAAACTTGTTGTACTACATATTATCAAATCCAAAAACTTTTCTTTGTTGAATTGTAAATATTAATAACGTTTTAAAAATATGATTTCATAATATTTTATAATATTTTAGGAAGTAAACAACAAATGTTTAGTGGTACCCGAAAAGACTATTGAACAATCGAACCAATTAAACTAACCAATTTTTTAAATACACTTCTTGTTATCGCATATGTAGGTGTAGTGGAATATTTATCTGCTAGTTACATTATAACTTCTACTTAAATTCACAAACTTTTAGCCTTACGGATTTTTTTTTTCAGTGTTTTACAATAAATTTGTATGCATGTGGGTTGGGTATAATATATAGTTTCTTCTTTTAGGCTTAAATGTTGAAACTTAAACTTGGTTACCCAAATTTAAGATTTTGTCATATCTTATTTGGCACATAATGGATGAATAATCCAATAATGGCAAACGAAATGTTAACATCAATGTCACACAATCTTCCATGGTAATTTAATTATTTTTTTTTTGTTCAAATGTCACCGAGCAAAATAATAATATTTGAACTTAAGCTCAAAACAAATTAATACTAAGCAAATGAATCCTACGATATATTTTTATATTATATGTAGACATGTATGTGTTTATAAAATAAACGTGCTATCTTTTTGTAATATTTGGCCCATTAAACATGGTGATCATATATATTGATATTGAACTTTAGGAAATATAGTGTTAATTAGCACCTTAAAACCCACGACAACCCCAAAATTTAATACAAAAGTGTTAAACTGTGAGGTCAACATTATTAAAGTTATCAAAAAAGAGTGTTATACTTGTATATACACATGTGTAGGCACTAATAATGAATAATAATATAAAACAAATCAATAGATGAGGGAATAAGACATATGTACCTACATATGAATATTATTTATAAGTACATTTAGTTTTATATGAATAGAAATTGAAAGCATCCTTCGTCTTGAAGGCTTTTTGTTTGCGAAAATGGGAATATTCTCTGATTTATTCCCGTATTTTTTGGTAATACAATAACTCCCAAAATCTGCTGTCGGCTCTTAGTCTATATGAGCTTTTGAAGCGAGCCCTTTGTGTTTTATTTTGGAGAGTTTTTTTGTTGTTTTTTGATAAAATAAATAAATAAATAGATATGCCCTGAAAAGTTTATAAATATGGAGTTTTAAAATTAAGTCCTGGTGGAAAAGAAAAAGACAGAGCATCTTTTCCCATTTTTATTAAATGAATTGAAGTATATGTACCCCTAACACAATAGTATGAAAACCGCTATTTTCAACCAAAAAATTGCAGCCGACTTTTATTCTAAGAGGGAAAATTGAAATTGTTTTCATCTTCAAAAATAACCTACTTGCCACACTGTCATTAAGGAAAAGCTTATTTATCTCAAAAGCGGCTCCAATTATTTTGATGAAAAAAATCTGCGTAATTTTGTACTGTTTTAAATAGAACAAAATTACCAAAAACTGTTATTAACCATACCTACCATATAAAGGTGTTGTTAATTTTCGATTTTCTCATTAACGGCTCAACCGATTGAAATCAAATTTCTTATACAAAAGCTCATTTTAAACTTTAATAATATTGCATTTCAATATTTTTAAAAAATTAAATTTTTGACTTAAAAAAAAATTATATATTTTTTTTTTTGAAAATTCAATATTTGAGAAACCGGTTGATGCATTTCTTGAAACTGGCTTCTAAATGTACCTATATCTATTAATAATTGGCATACCAAAATTTTTGTTAAGAAATGTTCCCAAAGTTTTTTATACATATTAGTTTTTATGGAAGATCGCTTCAACGGTTTTAATTTTTTTTTGTGCATATGTAAACGACTGGGTCGCATGTACTTGCTCTTATGTTCAAGATGCTGATGTTTTAAGAAAATTGTATGTTAAGACTTGGAAATTATGAAAGAAAAATGTTCAGAAGCATAAAATACGATATTTTAATTAGCTAAAACAACTCCTCATACAGTTTGAGGTGAAAAAAGAAAATGCCATCTTTATTCTTGATTGAATAAGGTTGTATGAAAAACAAAAAAGTTTAAAATAATTTGAGTGGTTTAAAAAAAAATTATATACAAAATTCTTAAAACATTTTTAAGGAAACATTTTGGTATTAATGTGCATATAAAAATAAAATTTCAAAAAAATGTCCACCCATTTCTGAGATACCAAATTTTCAAAAAATAATTTGATTTTTTCTTTAATTCGAAAACTTCTATTTTGAAAATTTTGTATGCAAAATTATTTAAACTTATTTGAAATTTGTGTATAAGAAAATTAATTAAAACTCAAAATAAAAAAAAAAATCTATGTGAGGTACTACTAATAGTTGCTAAGTGTAAAATGTTATAATTATCTGTAGTAGATCATATTATTTTTAGCATACGAAAAAAGTTTAATGAAAATTTTAGGAGCAGTTTTTGAGAAAAAAATATTGTCCTTAACGGTTTTTTAACTTTTGTATGGAAGGCATACTGTTATTTTTGCATAAGAGTAAAATTTGTTCTTAAGATATTTTAGAAAGTATAAAAAAACTCTTAAGTATCGAGTTTCAAAAAAATCAACCATATCGTTTTTGAAATATTTGATCTTCAAAAAAACATTTTGAAACATTTTTTTAAAAACTCAAAAAATATTTTTTCAAAAATTTTGGTTCTGTATAAAAAAATATTGAGATCAGTCTTACCGTTTTGAAGAAAATGAAAACTAAAAATATGGTTAACATTAGTAACCATTTTTTGAAAAATGGTTTTCCACCCAAAGGCCAAGATTACACATGTAAGTTTTAATTACCACTTATGTTTGTAAGTCTTACAGAAGCAACTTACAAAAGGCTTTACATTACAGATGAACTTACAGCAAAAAATACTTCCGTTCCGTAAGTTGGAAAAAACGTTTTTATACTTTTAAGTTTTTCTTTCAACTTACAGCTTACGTAAGTTTATAAATTTACTGTAAGTCACTTACAGAGCTGTTTACACTTGTAATTTTATCAAAAGCTGCTTCCGTAAGTAACTTACGAAAGTAAAACTTACATGTGTAACCTTGGCCAAAGGTAGCCTTTTCCAAAAGAATTTTTTTGATTTTTTTTAAGAAAAGTTCTGGAGCCGTTTTTAAGAAAAAACATAACATAAAATTGATAAAAAAAATGTATGGCAGGAGCCGTTATTTTTGATTTAAAAAAAATGAAAAAACGTGTGGGGGAATCACCAAAAACCACTTTTTATCAAGTTTGAAGAAAATCGATTGAGCTGTTTTTGCTGTAGACGAACAGATAGACAGACAGAATTGTGCCACCCACTTTTTTGTCATGTTTGGTTGTTATCTCGAATTTATTTTGTACACGAATCCATAACTTGTCTTGTGGATCTTTAATGTACATCGCAAGTAAAAATGTGGTTGAATGTATTCTTTTATATGAAGTGATTCCATTACAGATTTGTTCCCAATTTAGAAAAGCTCATCCATAATGTTTTGCAATGCTTCCACAGAATATAACTAATTTTCGAGCTATTCATTTAAAAAAATTTAATTAAAATTTATTTTTAGACCTATTCTGAAAATAATCTTAAGTGATAGTTTTAATAGTGTTGATTTTGGCTGGTGGCATTGTTTATATCTGAACTCGGGCTAAAAATTTGAATAGTTGACAGCTAGAAAAAATAGTTAAATTACTATTATGTATCAAATATAAGATTATTTTAATTTGTTTCATAAATAATGTTACCAGCATCTACCAAATAATGGAATTCAGCAGTACTTTTTTTTAATTAAATTAAAAGCATAATTTGTAAATCTACGTCTAACAACTAGCTGGATAAAAATTATCCTTATTTTCTTGGAAGATCGACATTTTTTTTTTATCGAGAAGATAAGAAAGGTAAAGCTAAAGTAAGGACTACTTTTGGATAAATATTTAAAAAAAAAAATAGAAAATGTGTAAGATGTTAGGTACCCCACACCGAGTATGAAATCTTGGTAAACTTTACTTTTTCAATACTATTTGAATAGTTCATATGCAATATTTATATAAGACTTAAGCCCATTTGCTGATACGAAACTAAAATACCTACTTAAGTAGAACATTAGCGCTAATGTGACATAGTTTACGCAGAGGAATAAGTAGAACAGAGGCGTTTAAGTAGAACATAAATACTTAGGTTTCATTTCATTTCAATACTTAAGTATCAGCAAACGGATCTTAAACGCAACAATTTCTTGATTACGAAGAAAAATTGTTAAAATAGATGACAAATTTTAAGTAAAGTTATGGTAGATTTTTAAACTCCAAAGTAAGCCTTGTGGGTTTTGACATTTTTAGTGTTCATTTTCCAAAACCTGTTCCTTGAGGGGCAGCAAACAATAGTCGCCCGCCCCTGACTCTGATCCTGTTTGTATTAATTCTTTGACTCAGATGTTGTAGATACGTACAAATTCCCAGTGGGAAAATTTCAAAAATTCACCAAGGAATCCCCTGCTATTTCCTCGAGGAATGGAAGCTACACCCAAGGAATTTGAGGTGAAAGCATCGATGAAATTAACATGGGGTTGTCATTGGCGTTCACCAAGTGATTTTCTTGGTGCATATTCAGTAGTGAAATCACTAAGAAGGTGTAACTTGCTTATTCCATAGTTAATTGCATTTGATGAAACATACCGTGAATAAACATCAGTGATATCACTAGGTACATGGAGTTGCTTTTTCACCAAGCCATTGCTTTTAGCTGAAAAATGTCATGAATGTTCACCAAGGAAATCACTTTGCGAATGGAACCTACTTAATCATCTAGTGAAATCATCAACATCGGTAGCGTACTGTCTAATTTAATATTAAAAAGAACCAAAAAGAAGTTCTCATTTCAAACCAAAAGTTATGTTTACGTTTTAACAAACGCGATTTGAGTAATGTTCAGTTCATCTTACATTGATTTTCTTACGGGAAGTCACTGTGAACTTTATCTTACAAGATGAAAGCCAAAAAATCACAAGCTCAGGACTCTGTCCATTACTATTCATTGTTGAAAACCTCGTGTTTCCCGAAGCAAGACTTCGTGCAATGAAAATGTATACTGCGTGGGAAGCATATTGAATTCAGTTGAATTTTTGCACCAAGTAAAAGAAAGGGTGATGTCATGAAAATAATGAACTGGTGAAAAAGGCAACACCTTTTTCTAATGAAGTCATTACATGCTTGTTCCTCGTAAAAAGTATTTCATGAATTCATTGTGCTATTCACCGAAATTTTTCCTTGAGGAGGAAATTTCCTACTGGGAATAGTTGAACGTGGCTAATATCATATAATTTTTGAAACACATACATAGTTTTACTATCAGGAGTTTTTTGGTTCAGGTACTTTTAAGTGCTTTTTTTCCATGCAGGCGGCAAATCATAATATTTTGCAAAACATTTCCAATTGTTCCAACAAATTCTTGATGACAAAGTTCTTTCAAACAAGATACGAGATACGCAAAAACACAAATCATGAACATAATTTGAATGTACATGACATGAATTTTAATAATTAATCAAATTGTACCTAGTCGTTTCTTTTTTCTTCAGAAAATCCAGAATTTTTTAAACGATTATTTGCTTTACAAAGAAAAAGTACCTATATATTTTTTTAAACAAGTTCTGCTTGACACTGAGGCTTTTCTTAATTCAATTCAACCGCAGCAGAGGCAACAGCATATTATTACCTTATGAGCGCCCCCAGTCATTATCCGTTACATTGAGTGGAATTGTATTCTTAACCTTGAGTGAAGTTCAAGACTCATGACTGAATTGAGTATGGTAATTAAGCTTCAAATGATCCGAGAAATTTTCAGTACAAATAAATGACACAGCCTTTAACGACAACATCAACATGATGCCAGGTGCTTAGTAATGAAAATGAATCGATTTTTCAACGAACAAAATATATGTATTGCGTTAGAAGGTTTACTTCAAAATAGATGTCATTATAACTAAGTTTTTTTTTGCATTATTTGAAAGCATTAACAAGTTTGTCATTTTTGTTGTTTTGTTATATCCCTGAAAATGAGTATGTCAATTCAATAATGTTAAAAAGTTATTAATGAAACTGTCTGTTAAGGTTAAATATGATTTTATTTTTTATTTTTTCTTACTAACTATGTAGGTACATATAATTATTTAAATTGTGATCTTAAAACTACGCTGAATGTTTAATTTACAATTTGGGAAAATAATTGATTATGTTTATATTTAAATATTCTATAATTAAGAACTAACCAACACAAACTATTTTAAGTATTGACTTTTCTAAACCTTTTGAAATGTGTTAAAAAGCCGCACACATGCACTCCCACTCGATCCTACTCCCAGATGCTGCTCACATCCCAAAAACTTTAGAATCTCATTTCCAATATAAACAAAGAGAACAGTCTTAAGAATAACACCAAGAATACTAAATGCTTGTAACTTCCATTTGGCAACCCTGCTGGCCTTCTGATCGAGTTGAAGTAGATAAGCACGCCGGCCATGATTCCAAGTGCGCATATATTCGTCAAGGTTGAAGTTTTGTGTGCGGAATTTAAATTTTATTCTATGCATAAGAGAGGGAATACAAAATGTCCATTTAATACTAATTCGAAAAACAATTAAATTGGTAGAGGTACTTACTTTTCTGTAAATGACAAACTATTGAAAAGTTCATCTGATTTCTCGGTGTCAAACATCCACACAGTTTGGAAAAATCGTTCAACGGATTTCAGCTGAAGGAAAAGTTCAACTTGTGCCTGCACAAACTGAATTCTTCCGGTGCAAAGGAAGGAAGCAACATCATACAAGATGGCAGGAATAATTTGAAAGAGGATAAATGTTGATACGTATAGAAGGTAACTTGTATACATTTTTCCACCTGGACACCAAAAAGTTGTTTCCAATGGATTTTCGATGGCAAGCTGTGAAAAATAATTGTAATATTGTTTTAAAACGAATTTCAATAATCTAAAGAGAAGAGAAATAAAATGTATTGAACATGAATGATAGAATGTGTATGATAAAGGTACAGGTAACTTTGGGATTGGTCGAAATACCAGAATTGACCGGGAAAACCCAAGTGATTGCCTCAGAGACATGACAAAAGTTGAAAAATTCATTATATTATGTCCCTCAAGTTAGCAGAGCAAGGTGAGCAGAACATATATTTTGTGATGGCATTATAAAGCCCTTATTAAATGCTAATTAAATGCCCAACAATTAAATTTAATGCTTAAGTACTTTTGGTAAAAATCAATGTTCTGCTAACTTGATTTAAAGTTAGCAGAACAATTTCCTAAAATTGTTAAGCATTAAGTATGAAAATTGGGTTTGGTTCTACATTAATGAGCTATTTAAATGCTCTGCGAATCAAAAAAAAAATTGAAAAAAACTTCATTTTCACAAAAAAAAAAAATTGTCACAGTTTTGAAAAAAAAATAAAATATTTTTTTCTTTTAAATTTTTCGATTCGAATCTTTTTGATTAGTTAAATGCACGCCTAAATGCAATTAAATGCTCCAATTTCGAAACAATTTTCGAAGATCTGAGCCAAAAAAAAAGAAATTCAATTTCCCATGTTCTGCTAGCTTAAATTCGGTTTTTATCAAAAAATTCAAACTTTTTCGATTAAAATCTTTTGGATTTGTTATATGCTCACCTAAATGCAATTAAATGCTCCAATTTCGAAACAATTTTCGAAGATCTGAGCCAAAAAAAAAATAATTCAATTTCCCATACATTTTCATGTTCTGCTTGCTTAAAATCGGTTTTTCTCAAAAAATTCAAACTTTTTCGATTCAAATCTTTTTGATTAGTAGCATTTAAGTGAGCATTAAACTATGATACTTGCTGAAAGCGCCCATTGGGTTCAGCGCTCTGCGCATTTGTACTGCTTGCACGTATAGCTAGTCCGACCCTGGTTGCACACATATACAAACATTTGAAAATCTACTGGCACAAATTTGAAACTGGAGACTTGCAGACATTTAACAGACTTAAAATTTCCTATTTGATTTATATGGCCTAGTATGAACAATTTCGTTCGTCTTTTTTATTTTCAAATCGAACCCAGACCTTTGGCATGACAGTCCAACGCACTTGCCACGGGGTATGACGATAGCAATATCTGCGTAAAAATGATGATCATTTGACGATCGATTTGACGTTTTCGAAAAAGGCCAATATTTTTGTTTGATGTTGTAAAAAACACCATAATTCGAGATTGTGATGATTTTGTTCAAAAATTTCGAGCCGAGCGTTGTGTTCTTAAGTTACGAATGAACCACTTACAAAATATCGAATTTGTTAAAATGTCGATTTATACCGAATTTCGCTTAATATTGGTAAAAAATACCAACATGTCGATAAAATTCGATATATTTCTCGACTTTTTGTCGGGTCGAGATATCAAAATATCAAAATTGTATGAATCAGTAAAAAGAAAATGGCGACTTCTAATGGCTGGGAACGGGGCGCTGCTGACCCGAAAAGCTGGCGTATTTCTTCAATTACATTAAGGCTAGTCGCGCCCATGCAACTTTCAGTTTCGGAACTGTTTGGTTGCAAAAATGAATCCTATTGACTCATATGGGACAGCGCCCACATGCAGAAACTATTCAGTCGTCGATTCGAGCAATTTTTCAGTTTGTGTTTTGCCACAAGCTGGACGAATGCCCGAAATCGGTTTTTCAATTTGTGTCATATAGAATAATATGTGACTGCGCGCACATGCCACCAAATAGTAGCATATATTTAACCACATCGTTGAATTTTGTTCTTTCCAAAGTGACTTATGTTGTCTGTGCGAAAAAGAACAAATTTATAAGAAATTGACTTCGCAAAGTCCCCATCAATCCTACTCGAGCATAAAAAGTAATTCAAGGCCATGTGTCGAAAAAGTTGTTATTTTTGGCCTTTAACTTTCAAACGGTGAATGCAATCGAAAAATAATATAAGTAATTTTTCTAAAATTGGGACACTCTTTTTTGTTAGACCATTTGTTTAGGAAATATAGGTAAGCGCTGTATTTCAAAAAAAAATTGTTAATAAGTAGACGAAAATATCGGTCTTGGGGAAGGTGTTTTGAGTAATGTTTACAGATATTTTGACCCCTTACAAGAAAATACTAAAACTCTTGTCCTTAAATTAATCGTTAAAAACATATAATTATTTTTTTTTAGAATTTGGTCAAGAGCCAAAAATAATGGTTTTCTGTTTTCACTCATAAATGACAAAGTTCTTCAAAATAAAATAATGTTCAGAGTGTGGACGTCAAAATGTTCAACTTAAAAGGACTTTCCCGTAGGAGTGGTCAGATACAAAATATTGCGATTTTAGAATAGCCAAATTTCGAAAATATCTAATTTTCACGTATACCTACATATATAACGTTATCGAAATTTACTTTATGCAAAGTTTGAAGATTATAAAACAATGCTCTTCTAAAATTAACCATTCAAAAGACAGGTATTTTAAGAATTTGATCAAAAGTCAAATATAACGTTTTTTTTTTACTTTTATCCTTAAAAGGCTAAGTTGTTCAAAGCAAATGCAAGCTTAGTTTTTATAAGTAGTAACATTTTGTCTAAAACGAGTGGTTGGTCAATAGATATAGCGATTGTTTACATTTACTCAGTTCAAAAATAAATAATATGTACCTTATTTAACTTTAAGTTACTCAAACGATAACTCTTCACTAGCTGCAGTGAAATGTATAATGGCTACAAACAAATTTTAAACCAGCTTAGTATCAAAATACATTTATCAACTTCAAGTTATCTAATAACTACAAGCTGAGTCAATCAAATATCCACTGAGGTCAAATCTCGTTTAAATAAACTAGATTTTTTGGCCAAAGTATATATGGTGTAAAAACCCTTAATAATTTCAACTCATTTAATTCTTGCACCGGTACTTTTATATAAAATTTGCCCAGTACAGTGGTTCAGTGGTTGTACCTGAAAGAATCCAAGTTCAAATCCAAGAAAGAACAAGCTGATTTTTTGTATATAAATTTTAATTTTAAATTTTGTTTTCGGTCAGAATAAACAGGAAACCAGCTTTGCTATAAACACCGAACTTAATATTAAGACGACTCACAATATGTAGTGATTACATGAAACTACCAATTACAGACAATTATTTTTATCGCACTGTTATACGTAGTGTTTTTGAGTCCATAGAATTCGTTATGTACATTGGGTACATATTTATTTAAAGATAAATCCATAAAATATTGTATTGAGTACATGTGTGTGATGAATCCGTAGAATTCTTTAATAACGAAGCTAATAAATGTATGTAGCCAGTACAGATTTTAACATATACCCAGTTACTACACCTACTTAAATTGAACCGATGAATGAAAAAGGCAACACATTCCACAATTTATAGTTTTTGTTAAATTAAACAAATAAAATGCACGACTGGGTAGCATGTACCTGCTCTTATGTTCAAGAGACTGATTGCTTAAAGAAAAATGTACATACAAATCGACATGGACATTTTGAGAAGAAAAATATAAAAAAAGTATTTAAATTAGCTAAATCAACTCCTTTAATTATTTGAGGCATAACAAAAAAAAAAAAACATTTGAATTCTTGATCAAATATAATTGTATGGACAAAAAAATTTGAATTATTGGAGAGGCTTTAAAAAAAATATATTTTTTTATACATATATAAAATTCTTAGAAGGGAAAATTTTTGTATGCAAATCAGAAGTACTAATTTTGTGCACTCAAAAATAAAATTTCATAAAAATTGTTAGCCCGATTTTGAGATATCAAATATAAATAAAGAATAATATAGAAAGAATTTATTTTTTTTTTATTAATTTAATCTCATTTGATAATGAGAAAATTCAAAATGAGAGGGACTAATAGTTTTGTATAGCGTATATTTTTATAATTTTTGGTAGAACATCACACTTATCTAAGCAAGTTTTTTTTTTATATTGGAGAGAGTGTTAAGAAACTATTACCTAAGTACCGAGTTTCAAATAACCGACCATGTTACAAACAAAATATATGATTTTCAAAAAAACATTTTCTAAAAATTCAAAAAATATCTTTTTGAAAATTTTGGTACAAAAAAAAATTTATATTTTTTAGAAGTTTATGCATAAAAAATGTATTGAAATCAAATATACAGTTTTGAAGAAAATAAAAAATGGATTTTTGGGAGGTCCCTACCATTAATAACCTTTTTTTGAAAATATTGATTTCCTATCCGAAGGTAGCCTTTACTAAAAGAAATTTATTGATTTTTCTTAAGAATAGTTGTGTAGACATTTTTGAGAAAAATAAGATTTTTAAAAATTGCAGGTACCGATATTTCTAGTTCTAAAAAAACTTTAAAAAAGTGTGGGGAGAATCACCAAGAACCACTTTGTATCAAGCATTCTTAGTTATATTTCGAATATTTATTTTTAGTATTCAATACCTTCATTTATTTTAAATCAAATACTGAAAACTGTATGCTAAAATGTCTATAAGTTTCTTAGAAAATCGAAAATTATAAAACTAGGTTTGCTGTAAGTTAACTCTGGAATTCAAATTATTCTTTCCTATAAACACCCAATTGCCATTAGTAGACAAATAGGTAGATATTTTAAATTTCAGTTTTCTCAGAAACTACAAGACAATTTAGCATAGAGTTTTCAGTATTTGATTTAAAATTAATGAAGGTATTAAATACTAAAAATAGAAATTATATTTAATAACGTTAAATTTTTCAAAAAATTTGTTAAAAAAATTACTTGTTAATTTTTTTAGTTTGAAAATATTTGTATCAACAAATATGTATTTACAAAAAAGTTTTTTTTTAAAGTTAATTAAATAATGGATTATTGGCTTTAAAACAACTAATAGCGTCACGTTGTAAGTACATGCCGATGTTTTTTAGTATTTTTTCTTTTTTAATTCGATTTCTCCGACTAAACGGGGGGAATATACCCTCACTCTAAAATGATTTTTTTCTTGCCTGGGTCCAACTTACAATCACTAGCTTTTTGTTAGACCTTTTGCAAAATAACTACTATTTAATCGTGGGACGTAACGTAATGATAAAGAATATCATAATACATCATGAGAGAAAATGTCCACCCACTGACACGCCCACTTTTTAGAATAGGTCATATTATCGCCGTAAGTAGATGGAAATGAGGGATGTGTGCTATAAAAAGTTGTAGATAGTCTAATTATTAACAATTCTTCCATACAAATTTATTTTGGGGGCGTTTTTGAAAAAAAATTATTTTTTTTGACTAATTTCTATGAAAAAAAAACTAATTGCCCTAATTAATAACAGGATAGGAACAAAAGATGATGCGAAATGTTTGCCTCCGCCGACTTTTGAGTGCGTCAAAAAAACTTTTTTCGTTTCCTAAACATATATGAGAAAAGATACCTGAATAAAATGCCTTTTTCAAAAATTTATTCACACAAGGTTATATAACAAGTCCACTTTTTAGAGGATTATTGAAAGGACGTAATACCAACTAAAACTAAAAAGTTGAACGATCTATTTCGAAAATGATATTCTAGGGCGTTAATGAAGTCTTATATTGAATATTTTATGGCCCCATTATAATATTCTTAAGAAGGTGGATTGAAATGGTTGCAAAGATCTAGCTCCACACATAAAATTCATATAGATTTTTCCATAATTAAGGGCATTGATTTTTTTGTATTCGAAACATGATGGTTTAGTGTAAGATATGTACTGTATTTCCGACCGGGAAAGACCAAGGGACGCTTACTTTTTGTTGATACTAATTCGTAATTAAAGGACTTCTTATAAGCATCATATTAATGGTGAAATTTAAAATGGAATAGCTTTTAACAAAAGGACAGCATCGTATCGGTGTGATTTTAAGGAAATTTCGAAATTTTAAAAATATATTGGGAAATGTGAGGATTTAAAAAGAAATCACTGAAATCAGAGATTTCACTTTTGTGGAAACATAATAGTACCTATATCATTTGCATAAAGCGAACTTTGCCATAGGTTTGTAAGTGAAAAGGCTAAACTGACTAGAACTGTGGTTATAATTAAAAACCACTCATGAACAACGGGTAAATTATTTTTAAAAAAAGCAAAACAATAGTCAAAAAATGTTTTTGCAAACAGTAGTAGTGCCTGATGTCTAATTAAGTATTCTTTGTGTAAAATATCTATTGCAAAACAATATAACCACTTTTGTTCTTTTGTTTTTTTTTGTCTCAATTGCTTATAATTATAATCGATTTGTTAATTACCTACGTTTTTGTTATTGAGAAATTGCATCTAAAACAGGAAAAGCTCGAAACTGACACACACATAATTGCGCAAACTGATGCTAATAGTGATTGAAACTCTTTTATGCAATATTAACTTACAACACGATACGATAGTCGTTAAACCACTATAGACCCGGATTGATATGTCGACCGTCGTCGTTGCTGACGCATATCATCATTATTTCATAATTATTTTAAATCTTTCGAAAGGAAAAATTTAAATGCAAAATGAAAGAAATATTAACATAAAGACATGTTTTCTAATGATGCTGCCTCAATTCACATTTTCTTGTTACCAAAACGCATGTTGTGCTTTTTGCAACAATTTATCTTGCAAAATGTTTGTAACAACAAAAAATTTACTATTCGAAATCAACTGCGTTTTTTAACTGCGGTGTATGCAAGTCACGTTTAAAAAAAAAACTCATTGCGGTAAACACGGGAAACTCTACGCATATTAATGTTGTGTTGTTGAAATTTTTAATCCATGTTCGATTGAACAATATAACAGAAATTACACTTTCGTAAACATTAATTTTAACTATGCGGAGTTCCTTCAATTTTATTCAAGGACTTCAAGCATATCAAGTTAAGCATTGTTCAATAAGAGTGAGGTTTACTCTTATTGAAACAAGTTTGTATCTTGCACTTTTACTTTTCACGTAGAGGAGTAGTCTTACCATGTTTCGAATCGAAAGGATATGAGATAAGATAGTTGAAAGAGAAACTTAATGTTTGAATGAAATAATACAGAGACATGTTTTCAAAGCAAAAACAAATCTAATTTCCAATACGTTTTTTTTTTAATCACTCAAACAAAAAGGAATAATATTTGCTATTAGTTAACCTTTCTATTTGTATTCACCAGAGTTTCCCAGGAAATTTCTCCAGTTCCTCCATTTGTTAAGTTATAAACGTGACAAACATCAGTTGCTGGTATTGTTTTCCTCTTCTGAGCAATTGTTATGATTCCATTTGCTGCCAAATCGACGGGAAGGATGTCAATGGGTGTTTCAGGTTTTCCATATAACGACTGAACTGATCCATTTGCAGCATACATCATCAAATTATCCAAATGATTTGAAGTGTTGATCCATCCAGGATGTGGTTCGCTCAAAGACGGAGTTAAAGTTGGTAGTCTCACAACAGCTGTTGGGATCGAACTTTTTGCCACCAACGATTCAGCCAAATGTTGGGAAAATAAATAACTACATGGAAAATCCTTGAAGATTTTGTCTATCATTGGAAACTCCTTATTTTCTTCTTGCATTTTTATGAAATCATTAGCATCATAGCGGGAAGGATAGATTTTTTCTTCAATTATCCTTTCATAGCAATTCGAGAAAATATGCGAAACATACACAAAGGACTCTAGCCAACTCATCGATTCAGCCAACCGAAGGAGATACCTAGTACCGCGAACATTTGTAAATATTGCATCCTTTAAATTCACATATAGGTCACAATTACTTCCGGCATGTATAACCACATTAATTTCCATTCTCAGTAAATCTATATCGAAGTCTTGAAGACCCAAATTCAGTTGGGACAAATCACCCTCGATGGGTATCACTTTGTCCATTATGCACCGATCATCGGACTTTACACGATCGAATACTACGTCATTTTTAAATCGAACTATTCTCTCTTCGAAGTTTTCTTTTTTATTTGGTCGAACGAGGATATACAATTTGCGAATCCCTAAACAATCCCGCAACAGTTTCTCGCAAATAACTTTCCCGAGATAACCGGTTGCTCCAGTAAGGAGTATCTTCTTCCCGTCTAACCAAGAACTGCTACCAACGTCCATTCCGTATCAAGTGGAGTTTGTAACTGCTGCTAGTTTGGCTGCAGAGTGTATCATGCGATTTGTTTTGAATTCTGTTTAAGCCCGGCCTATATCGATGTGAGACATGAAAATGAAATAAACGATTATACAGGGGCGCATTGGTTTAACTGCGGGGAAATAGTACAATTGTTTTTTTTTTTAGCTGCGGAATTATTTTAATCTTTTGTGAATGCAATCTTTTAAAATCATTTTTATTGAATTCGATTAAAAGATTTCATTCATTGACTTCACTTTCAGACCGCATTTGATAGGATTGGGTACGATATGTCGACTTTCAAAATATCGACTCCATAAGATCGACTTTAAAAATCTCGACAGAAAAAATCTCGACTGGTTAAAAGGCCGACAGATCAAAATATAGACACAAATTTGACCGACTTTTTAAAATGTCGATTTTTCAAAATATCGATTCTCAAAATGTTGACAGCGATCGAGATTTTATGAATCGAGATTTCAACAGTCGACATTTTAAAAGTCGACATTTTGAAAGTCAACATTTTGATCAGATCATAGCTTAGGGAATGATGTTTACAAGCGCGCGCTTGTAAGCATCATTCCCTAAACTATGATCTGATCATTATAATCTAATATCGCAAGTCATAGTTCAATAAATCGCATTTTTTGTTATTTAATTTTTGTTGTCTATATATTTTGACGTCTTAATTGCCCATTATTCAGGGTCTGTAATGTGTTTTAATATTAATAGAATAATAAAACATCCAGAAAATGAGGCAGTTAAAAGTTCAAAATATAAGGTATAATGTAGGTAGGCAACAAAAATGCGTTCTATTGAACTTTCTTGAAGCTAAACAAAAGGTAATATAAAATTAATAACTACCTAAATATGTTAATTATTATAAGAATCAAATAAGAACTTGTGTCTTAAATTTTCCACAGCATCAAAAAACTGTTAAATTCTTGTTAAAAAATCAGACAAGAATTTATGATTCTTGAGTTTATAGTTATTCCGTGCAAACATTTAAGGCAGAGCATTTGTTCTTTAGGTTACTTTCAAATGACCGACAGACAAAATATCGACAAGTCAAAATGTCGACTGGTTAAAATGTCGATTTATATTTTATATCGACTTTTCTGTATGGGAAAAATTCCGACAAGTCGATATTTTTCTCGACTTCTATCAGGGCAGTCGACTTTTTGTCAAATCGACATTTCAAACTGTCGACATTTTAATAAGTCGGTAAAAACAAAGTCGATATTTTAAGAACTTTCAAAAAAGTCGATAAAAGTCGACATTTTAACCAGTCGACATTTTTTTTGTCGGTCATTCGTACGTAACCCCATTTGATATTAAAAAGATTGCATTTTTACACATTTACTATACTGCAATGAATTGATTGCAATCTTTTGAGAATGCATTCTTTACTTTATATTCTTTGAATTTTAGAGTTATTCTTTGTACTTTTGCTTTTTTTGGCCTCCTCTCCTCTTATATTCTTTTAATTTGTTGTTCCCTTTGCATTCCTAGTATTCTTCTGCTCTCTTTTGCATTAGTTGCTATAACATTTTGATTGTTTTCAAATTTTCTCAAAAATTACTCCAACGATCTCGATTAAACATCGTATTTGTAATATCGTAGGGGAGGCAGTTGCAACAAAACTAAACATATTTTGTTTTCTTACGAAAAATAAAAACAACGGAAATTTGAATTGAAATTTTGACAATTTTCAAGTAGATTTCCTCATTTTTGGGATATAGTGAATGGCTCGACAAAAATTTTAATGAAATTTGCACAAATGAACATGCTATAAGTAAAACTTATAGTTATTGCATTTTTAAATGTTTTCAAACATATTATTTCTAAACAAAAATCTAAAAAAAATATTCTTTTAGCTTACACTTTTCCGTAATTATAGTATTAAGAAACTAATACTTTTCATCTTCAATGTCAAGCCACCTTATAAACTAGAACCAGAAAAGCAAGTGCGTACCCAATCCAATGGTTTGTATTTTTAAATATAGGTATGTAATTGAGGAAGGAGTACTAAATCCCGCGAACCAAAATCTCAAAACCGAAATATCGATTTTTTTTAAATCTCAGAAAACGTAGTCTTGCAAATTAATAATCGCTTTTAACCATCTCGCATTTACATATTGCAACAAAAAATTTCGCGAATATCAACTGAACTATCGCAATTTAAAATCTCAAAAATCAAAATTTTTCAAATTAAAATCTAACAGTAGCATCGCTCTCAGTTTCGCACCAAAAAAAAATAGTGGTGAACTAAAAAAAAAGAAACTCAAAAACGAAAAATTTTACTTATATATATAAAATATATTTTTAACAAATAATAAAATTTACCAGACATTGCAATATTTGTATATTCTCTCTTGCTCTTGCTCTAAACAACAATTGAAATATAAACAATAAAAATTTGGTCTAAAAGTTGCCAAGTACTCGATGTATTTAGCAGAAGTTGGTTTAAAAAAGGTTGAACCGTGCAATTACAGGGAATCTCGCAAATTAAAATCTCACATTCGAAAACTCGCATAACGAAATCTTGCAATTACAAAATCCCGCTTTTAACAATCCCGCAATGATGGAATCCCACGGGATCTAAATTTTCTAGATTTTGATTAACAAAACTAACATATTTCAATATGCAATTAAATTTTGCGATATTTTGATTTGCGAGATTTTCGTTTGCTGGATTTCGTTGTTATGGAATTGTTTAAAGCGGGAGATTTTGTAATTGCGAGATTTCGTTATGCGAGATTTTAATTTTCGAGATTTCGAACCCAACCTTGTTATTGCATGGGTTCAACCCTTTTTAAACTTAATATTTTTGTATCATTGATTTTTTTGTGATATTCTATCAAATCCAGACATTCAAAAGGCAATTTCAAAACCAGTTTAACCACCTCAAGAACTTGTAATACACTTCTTTTTTCTAACAAATCAAGCTTATTTTTCTGCCTTTCATATACTCAATTCTCTATACAAACAGCAATAAAATCAATATCACTGAGATTTTAGTGAGAAAATGTTCAAGCTACGGCCGCGGCCCCAAATCATTCATACCAAATTCAGCCGTGCTTTGTTTTGACGCTCTCAACTCAGTGGTATTGCATTATATTATTTGAATAGATTTCCTGGGTATTCTACCAGTCGAGTGCCGGTCGGAATAACTTAACTCAACTGCTTTACTTAGCGATGACGCTGTTAATCTACTAACCCCTTTTCGTGACTCTGTTGACTGACTATTAAGAATTTGTTGCACCATTGAGTGGTTAATTGAGTGCTTTTCAAACATAGCGTGTTAACGAAAACAAGCCTTGGTGTTGTAACATAATAATAGCATATTATAAATAACACTGTAGCCCAGGTTATTGTTAAACTGGCTCTTTGTTTGTTAATCGCAATAGCGAAAGAGTTGGTGTAGTCGGTTTTTTATACGAGGTATACCTAGATAGATAACTCATCTTTTTTTGTTTTGGTTTAATAGACAAATAAGTCATCTTCTTTTTTTTAGTTTTTTTTTTTTTAATGTTTGAACGAAATGGGTAATGTCTAACCTGGGCAAACAAAAAATAAGAAAATTGCTTATTTCTAGTGAGCTATTTGGGTAGGTAAACATAGATTTGTCTATATTGAGAGGAGAGTTTTGCCCTTCGAACTGCGCGACGATTGTAATGATTAGTTTTGACATTTTTTTTTAAGAAAGAAAATAATTAAAAATAAGTATTCATATAATATGTAGATATTTATACATATATGTTTATGAACTTTACATTATGTACTTAGATATACATAAATCATACAAAACAAGAAATTTATTTTTATGAAAAGCTAAGTCACTCTAGGCGGGTTTGGCCACTTGATAAATTTGATGGAATTATAATTATTTCAATTTCTATCTATTTTGTATTTGTTGTTGTTGAAAACGTGTTCATCAGTATTCCAAAATCAACATAATTTATCTTCAGGCAGTAAAGAAACGATAAAAGGTAGGTCATCCAAGTCAATGAACTTGCATCATTTTTTGTCATCGTTTGGTTTTTTGTTTTTTTTTTCAATTTAAACAAAAAAGCAGGTTAAATGCAAATGTTTTGATACTTTCTCTGGGTTGACTCACAATTTAAATATGTACATATTTTATTCAAATCAATATATGAAAGACATTAAGAATTTTATGAGGTCATCGGAAAGTATGAGATTATTTTTAATTATACTTTTACTTTTGATTAAATTGTAAACCTTTAGATGTAAAACTTGTTTCTTTCGTGAGACATCAGTGCTTTGAGTGAGTTTTTATTAATTAATGTCTTTACTTTCAGATTTTGATATACATAATTGTCTTTATTTCAAAGCTTTTGGCTGAAAATTAAAATAACGGTTACGTGTTTATTTAATTATTTTGTACAAAAGGCCCCATAAGGGGATTCCCATCGGGAATCTCCCCAGAAATCTTTTTTCCCACGAAACAATTCATGCCAACCTTCAAATGCCTTAAATCAATTTCGAAGTTATTTTGACAGCCCCAAACTGTGTGTTTTTATGTAAACGAAATGTAGTTTTGTGTGTTAAAAGAAAAAAAAATAAAATGATATAATATTGGTTTTGTGGAAGGGATCGAGGATGTGATGCAAGGTGAGACAAATCAGCTAATATCTTTCGGAATTTTCTTGATTCCTCTTGAGTTGCAAGAATCCAGGGAGTATCAACTCATAATTGTTCATTTTATATCCTTAAGATTCCATCATTTGTTTGACAGAGTCGTAACCAGAATCAAAAAAAAATAAAAATTGCAGTACCACTTGTTGAGAAGCTTAGCTTTTTTGTTGAAGGAGTGCAGTTTTTAGCTTAGCTTTTATGTTGAAGGAGTGCAGTTTTTATTTTGCGAAGTTCTTTCAGAAGTACTTCAAATTTTTTAAGCTTGCTTGGTCCCACATGGATTATTTCACAAATAACTCCTGCGCACAAGAACGGCGAACCAGGTATCCGGAAATTTTTTCATTAAAGTTACAAAAGCGTTGGGTTCGAAATCCCGAATTCCAAAATCCCGAAATGGCAAAAAGTCCCGAATACCAAAATCATTTTTGGATCCAAAAAAAGTACTAAGCCATTCAGGATTCTAGCCTTCAAAATATACATTTTGTAATGTTTTGTTAGACTATTATTTATTTTCAATGAATAGTTGGTCAGTTTTTTAACAATTGACTTTTGGAATACCATATTTCAATGTTTATCAAACTGATAAGTGACAATCATTATTTGTAAAGAAAATGCATAGATTCGTTTGAATAAAACTTTAACTAAATAAAAGTTACGATTGGAAACTATTGTTTTTTTAATCATTAAAGAAGAATTCAATTAATGTATTATCACAACAAAAACATAAATGTTAAAAAAGGAGCCAAGTTCTTATGTGTACAAGAAACCTGTGCGTAAAAAGTCAGCCAAAAAAAGTAATGAGATCTAAAATATATGCCAAGTTTTAAGTTCATGAAGTTTAATATCAAATATCTTAAGTAGAGTAATATCGAAACAATTCCAAATCATGACAGAAATTTGGTAATTAATGATTACTGATTAAAATTTGGTGGGTTCAATGGTCAAGTTTTAATACTATTTAAATTTGTGATTAAGTAAGTATTTAAGAGAAAACTTGCCAAGTAAATCCACCAAATTTTAATCAGTAATCATTAATTACCAAATTTCTGTCATGATTTGGAATTGTTTCGATATTACTCTACTTAAGATATTTGATATTAAATTCATGAACTTAAAACTTGGCATATATTTTAGATCGCATTACTTTTTTTGGCTGACTTTTTACGCACAGGTTTCTTGTACACATAAGAACTTGGCTCCTTTTTTAACATTTATGTTTTTGTTGTGATTTCACTCCTTTTTGCAAAGATTTATTTTGCCAGGTGAAAGTCAAGCCCTACCGCTCTACATAGTTTCATAATTCTACGACAACCGAAAGTGCTCCATACAAATAATAGCAATTCTGATAAAGTGGGTGGATGGCACCCCCCCCTTCCCTGAATGGAAAATTCCAAATTTTCGATTTTTTTCCTTTCTAAGTACTTCAAGTTCTACCGACCTACCAATTTTCATCGTTCTACAACAATCGGAAGTGCTCCATATAATTTATAAGTTTTTAAAAAATGTGGGTGGATGCCACGCCCCCTGAATGGAAAATTCCAATTTTTCAATTTTTTCTTTCTAAGTACTTCAAGCCCAACCGACCTTCCAATTTTCATCGTTCTACAACAATCGGAAGTGCTCCATATAATTTATAAGGATTTTTAAGAATGTGGGTGGATGCCACGCCCCCTGAATGGAAAATTCCAATTTTTCTATTTTTTTTCTTTCTAAGTACCTTAAGCCCTACCGACCTACCAATTTTAATCGTTCTACAACAATCGGAAGTGCTCCATATTATCTATAAGAATTTGTAAGAATGTGGGTGGATGCCACGCCCCCTGTATGGAAAATTCCAATTTTTCAATTTTTTTCTTTCAAAGTACCTCAAACCGTACCAACTTACCAATTTTCATTGTTCTACAACAATCGAAAAGCCTCCATATAATTTATAGAATATTTAAGAATGTGGGTGGATGCCACGCCCCCTGAATAGAAAATTGAAGATTTTCGATTTTTTCCTTTGTATGCACCACAAGGCCTACCGTTGTGCGAAATTTCAAGTTTCTACGATGTCGGGAAGTGCTCCATAATTTTGATGATCTGTCAGTGAGTCAGTCAGTCAGTGAGTCAGTGAGTCAGTCAGTTACGGTTTTTGCGATTTTTGAAGTCCTATATCTTGGGAACTACTAATGCTAAAGAGTTGAAATTTGGTGAGCCACCTGTGTTTGATCAGTTCAGCAAATACTCTGAATATGAAGTTTCTTACTTTATTGGTACTGAAGTTAGAGGGGGGTTGAAAACCGCCTGAGTTTGTTCCTGTAAAAAGGGTGTAGTGCCGCGAACTTGGCTGGGCACTACCGTGCCCTTTGATATCTCAAGATTTATGAGTGGTTGTTTATTTTAAAATTTATTTTATAGACAATGTTATGATGCCAAAGCGAGCAGAAATCAAAAGCCATACAAAACAGTTTGATTTCTTTGAAAGTACTTAAATTTTTTGTCAATTGGGATATTTCCATTCGAGATATCGGCTTTCGGGATTTTGTCCATTCAGTATTTTGTCCATTCGGAGTTTTGACATTCGGGATTTTGGGTATTCGGGATTATGGCATTCGGGATTCTCATTTTTTGCTTTTCGGGATTTTGGCATTCGGGAGTTTGTAACCTTCCCGTTAAAAAGACTTCACCAGGACCTATTTTTTGTTTGTTGAGTTGACATTAAAAAATATTTCTTATTATTTAATTTCACATTTTTAATTAACAAATTCTTACATTTAGCGCTAAAGGCTTTCCCCGACAACCTACTTGCGGAAATTTTCACCCTTTAATTAGAAAACAAAATCCCTGGAAAAAAATTATTCACGGTAGCTTTTTGCCAAAAGAAATATTTTTCTCTCCTTTCGAAGAATATTCACGATAGCAACTTTCCCAAAACGCGAAAAAACTGAATATTTTCGCACCAAACTGAAATATAAAGGTGCCGTCACACCGTGCAAGTATAGTACTCGCAGCAATTGTTTCAGAAATTTTGATTTTGAAATATTCGAAATTACTCTCTGAAAGTACTTGCGTCTGTAAACAGATGTCGTTTTGCCATTTTCAGTTTAGTTTGGTTTATTGTTTCTTCAGAAATAGATCTAAATGGATAATCCAGATTTGGATGAAGAATTTTTGCACGAGGAAGAAAGATTTGTTGAAATCGAGGCAGTTGATTCTTTTAGAGTACTATTGGTAGAAAACATGCAAATGCTTGCAGCAAGTGATTTGATTGTAAGCAAGTTGAACTTTATGACAAAAAATTTACTAAAAGCTGTTATTAGCGGTGACTTCCATATAATTTTTGTTATTTCGACTCTCTCATTAATTGCTCTATCCATTTCGATCCAAACCTGGCGAATTGTTTTGACAATTGATAGAAAGAGCTTCACGCTTCGCTTCGTTGCATTTTTCTTTAATTACTCACATATTTTTAAAAGATCTGAAGTTCCAAGCAAGTTGAAATAAAGAGTGTTTTTTAGGCGTGTGGGTTTCAAAGAAAAGTAAAACGCATATTATTTAATGTTATGGCCAAGAATTTCGCTTTATTATAAAGATAAGGGTTTGCCATTATGTTTTAAAAATCATATCGGGCAAGCGCACCGTGAGAGGCCCAATTTTCAACCACTTTTTGCAGCAATTGGGGCCGTATGTCAGCATTAACGCGTTGCTGATTGTTTCGTTTGCTGTATGTCATCGTATAAGTTCCAGCTGAGAGGCCCAATTTTCAACCACTTTTTGCAGCAATTGGGGCCGTATGTCAGCATTAACGCGTTGCTGATTGTTTCGTTTGCTGTATGTCATCACCACACCGTATCACAGTCTTGTTGGAAACAAAGGTCGCCAACATCAACATCCTCCAATTCAAATACGAAAAAGTCATTAATCATGGTTCTATAGCGTTCCCCATTGATTGTAACACTATGGCCGGCTTAATTTTTCATCGCAGCACGCCAACCGAACCATTATTTTGGTAATAAATTTGCACGATTTGCAAACGTTGTTCCGAAGTCTATTCATTATGAAATGACAAACCAAACTATTATCAAAGAACATGCATTCAAAAACAACACGAGACCCTGTTCTATGTTGCAGCATTTGAAACAACAAAATGCGGCTGATCGAAGATAAATCATTTTGGTATGACCCTTTTTTGAACGTGGTGCTGCAAATCCGTACTTTTTAACACTGATCAGAGACTCTGGGCAGATGGATTTTTCCTGTAATTTTGAACAAGAAACATACGTTTGCTTGCAAGCAAGTAAAAAACTTGCTTGCGCCAATCCTGCACGTGGCAAGTACTTGCGGCAAGTGATTTCAAGTGATTTTCTTGATAACAAGCGCTTGCAGGAACTAGTCACACCGTGCAAGTATTGATTGCGCAAGTACTTGCAAGCAAGTAAATCACTTGCAGCAATTACTCGCTTGCAAGTACTTTTCGTGTCGTCATACCAGGCAAGTTTTACTTGCTGCAAGTACTTTACTTGTACGATGTGACGGTAAAATATAAATGAACGATAAAATATAAATGAATGAATTCAATTAAACATAATTCAGTAAATTATTATTTTCTTGTATTGTGTAAGTACTAATGTACAATACATTATCTACAAATAACAGAAAAAGTAGTAGGTATCTATTAGATTTCATTAAACATTATTTAAAGCTGGGGAATAAGTATATACCTTTAATAAATCCATTACATTTTATTAATGCATTGTATGTATACAGTATAATTTTGTACAGCTTCCAGCCAATTGTAAATTAAATCTTACCCAAAAATGGGCTTGGCACTATCAGTCAGTACAATCATGAGTAACAACAACTTTCTATTATCTATCAATTTGATGGAATTTATTTTCAAAACTAAACTATAGGAGTGGTTTAACCTAATGATTGCATAATGGAGCCTAAATACATTAATTGAACACCTGTAACATTACCATACCCACTATTGTCTGCTTATTTAAGAAATTGTTTTTGTTTTATTTTTTGTAAACCAAAATGTCTTATTTTATTTTGATTGAAATCAATTAATTTTATTTTATATTACATAAAAGTAGATACATATGAACATACTTCTTCAATGTATGACTGTTTTCTTGACCCTGAAGATTTAGCAATTAATCCTCGAAAAAAATAGAAAAAATGTAATAAAATAAAATAAAACAAAAAATTGGTCATGGACCTTTTTAGAATCAAGCTACGTTATAAAGATTAACTTTGCTGCTCAAGCTTTCTTCACATGACCACAATTAGGTTTCCATTAACTATTTATGAGAAGAATTTTAGATTCTCGTAGAACTACATCTATTTTAGTGTTATTCATAATTTATTCTAGATTTGTTTAATTTAATTTTCTGCAAGACATTTGCATGTCTCTAAAGAAAGACTCGAATTAGTGGTATGATGACCATTGTTCAATTTAATTTAGCAAAAGAGAAAATACTTATTTATTTTTATCTAGGTCATTGGATTAACATTCTATATGTATTTACATAAACAAACACATCGTCTTCATAGATTCAGTGATTTTAATCTTTGTGTTTAGAGATGCTACGTTATTAGGTTAAAAGTGATTGCAAAACAAATTACATATAACGGAAATCTTTGCGAAATACCCTTTTCGAGTTTCTTAGTTTAGGCAAAGTGTTTGAATAATGTTAATTATGGCAAACTGTTTGGTAGCCCCAAGAAAATTAGACAAAAAAGTGGCAAAACTTCGAAAAAATTCCGACAAAGCTGAATTTTGGTGGAGAGCTTTGTTTTGACGTCTTTAGCATTTCCTAAAAAGTTCCGTAAATTTTGGCCGGGGCAAAATATTAAGAGGGGGTAAAATTTAGTTTTACTTAATTTCTCGAAAATTATAGTAGCTGGTGGTATTTAAACAAAGTAATTAAACTGAACAGTTTTTCAAAAATTAATTTTTAAACTCAAAATTTTGAAAAAAATTCAAAATGTTTTTTTTTTCAAAATTTTACTCAGGTGTTTTTGTTTTCGAACTCAAAGCTCTTATTAATTTTAAGTCGAAAACAGAAAACCTTCGATCTTATATTTTTAAATGTTTGGACTGAAATCCGAATTTAATAATTGGATTTAATTTAAAATTCACTTAAATATAATTTAAGACCAGAGTGAGTTTTATTGCTACAAGAGTTGGATATTTTTATTTTTCTCAGGCAATGAATATTAAAAACAAAAAATACCTTATAAGATAAAATAATATTAAAAGTAGTTCATAAAAATTAAATATTTAGCTTAAACCACACGATTTTCTGCCAATTTTGGACTTAAAGCTTTTTTTGTAATTCTCCAGATAGGAAATTGAAATTTTTTAGCTTCAAAAATAATCTGTCATAACGGTTTTTTTTATTTTCGATTTTCTCATTAGGCCAATCTGATTTCAATAAAAAATGTATACGGGTCAATATTTCAAAATACTTACTTACTTACTTAAGGTGGCGCTACAGTCCGGGGTGGACCAGGGCCTCAACCAACAAGCTTCTTCCAGCCGGCTCGGTTTCTAGCTAGCTGTCTCCAGTTTCGCACGCCAAGTTGGTTGAGGTCCTCTTCCACTTGCGTGCGCCACCTTTTACGCTGTCCACCTCTACTGCGTTGTCCCACGGGGTTGGATTCAAAGACTTTCCGGGCCGGAGCATTGGTGTCCATTCGCTCTAGATGACCCAGCCATCTCAGTCGTTGGCTTTTCACTTTTGTGGCTAGGTCGGTGTCGCTGTACAGCCCATACAGTTCGTTGTTGTATCTTCTTCTCCATTCCCCATCTATGCAGACGGGACCAAAAATCACCCGGAGAATTTTCCTCTCAAAACAGCCTAACGCGTTCTCATCCACTGTTAGCAGTGTCCATGCCTCTGCACCATACATCAGGACCGGGATGATAAGCGTCTTATACAGGGACAGTTTAGTTGCTCGAGAGAGGGCTTTGCTTCTCAATTGCCTTCTTAGCCCAAAGAAACAGCGATTGGCAAGAGTAATTCTGCGTTTGATCTCAGCGCTGGTGTCGTTCGCTGAGTTTATAGCGGATCCTAGGTAGGACAAAGTCTCTGACTACCTCAAAATTATAGCTGTCTATAGTGACGTTCTGTCCGAGACGTCGGTGTTGGGTGTCCTTTCTTGTGGACAGCATATATTTTGTTTTGCTTTCATTCACCGTTAAACCCATCTTCTTGGCTTCCTTCTCAATGCTCACAAAAGCACCACTGACATCACGCTTTGTTCGTCCGATTATGTCAATGTCGTCAGCGTAAGCGAGTAATTGGACGGACTTTTGAAAGATTGTGCCTCTGGTGTTGACGTGAGAGTTTTGCACTATTCTTTCAAGAACGATGTTGAAGAAGTCGCATGACAGCGCGTCGCCTTGCCTAAAACCTTTTTTGACATCAAAGGTGTCGGTGAGGTCTTTGCCGACCTTGATGGAGCAGCGTGCATTCTCCATCGTCATCCTGCACAAACGGACGAGTTTGGCAGGGATGCCAAAACTAGACATTGCTCTATATAGCTCGTCTCTATAGATGCTGTCATACGCGGCCTTGAAATCGATAAAAAGGTGGTGGGTATCGATTTGGAACTCCTGGGTTTTCTCCAAGATCTGCCGTAGTGCGAATATTTGGTCGATGGTGGACTTCCCTGGCCTAAAGCCACACTGATATGGACCTATCAGGTTGTTGACGAATGGCTTCAGGCGTTCACAAAGTACAGCAGAGAAGATCTTGTAGGCGATATTAAGAAGACTGAAACCTCTGTAGTTGGTGCAGTCCAGAGGATCGCCTTTCTTGAGGATCGGGCAAACAATACTGAGGTTCCATTCATCGGGCATGCTTTCTTCCGACCATATTTTACAGATGAGCTGGTGCATACTCCTAACCAATTCATCGCCAGCCGCTTTGAATAGCTCAGCCACAAGGCCATCAGCTCCAGCAGCTTTATTGGACCTAAGTTTAGATATGGCTATCCTCACTTCGTCAAGATCGGGTGGACGGAATTGTTGGCCTACGTCGTCCAGGTTGAATGGTGCAATTTGCATGGTAGCGGAATTCGGTTCGTCATCGCCGTTATACAATTTGCAGAAATGATTTTTCCATATCCTCAGCACCGACTGCGTTTCCACCACGATGTTCCCCTGATCGTCCTTGCAGGCTTCGGTTCGGGGTTTGTAACCTTGGGAGGTTCTTTTTACTTTTTGGTAAAACTTCCGAACTTCATTCCTGCAGTGGCATCCCTCTAATTCCTCGATCGCGCGCTTCTCATGCTCTTTCTTTTTCTATCTGAGAAGCTTGTGTTCCTCTTTCCTCTTCTGCTCGTAGAGCTCGCGAGCAGCTCTGGTCCTTCTATGCAGCGCCGCTTTGTATGCCTGTTGTTTGGCTGCATGTACTTGCCGGCATTCCTCGTCGAACCAGGGGTTTCGCTGTGGTGGTCGTGCGAAGCCCAGCACGTCAGAGGCGGCATCTCTGATGGCTTCCTGGCAGTTTTTCCACTGGTTCTCGATGTTTGCAGTTGGCGGCAAAGGACTAGTTAAAAGGGCGCGAGAGACTCGATCGGAAAAGGACCTGGCGATTTCTTGCGACTGTAGCCGTCCGACGTTGAACTTCCTGACAGTATTTCCCTGTTTTGGCTTTGGTCTGGATATCCGTAGCATTACCTTTGCTACAACGAGGTAGTGGTCCGAGTCAACGTTGGCTCCTCGGAACGTTCGGACATCCTTGATACTGGAGGAGTGCCTTGCGTCGATCGCAATGTGGTCAATTTGGTTGGCGGTTGATTGACCAGGAATTCGCCATGTCCCCTTATGAATATCGAGATGCGGGAACTGCGTACTAGCTACCACAACGTTTCGCCCCGCAGCAAAGTCGATTAGCCTGAGTCCGTTATCGGAGGTGGTGTCGTGCAGGCTGTATCTTCCGATTGTGCCACCAAAGACGTCTTCTCTTTCTAGTTTGGCATTAAAATCACCCAAGACAATTTTAATGTCATAGCTAGGGCATTGCTCATATGTCTTGTCCAGGAGCTCGTAGAACTCGTCCTTGGTGTCGTCATCTTTCTCCTCTGTGGGGGCATGCGCGCATATCAGGCTGATGTTGGCGAATTTAGCCTTGATGCGAATTGTCGTGAGGCGCTCGTTCACATAATTGAAACTCAAGACCTCTTGCCTCAGTCTGCCTCTAACAACAAATCCACATCCAAAAAGACGCTGCCCTTGTGGTCGGTAACAGTCACCGTAGTATACATCGCAGTCTTTCAGTTTTCTTTTGCCCGGCCCATCCCATCGCACTTCTTGGATGGCGGTGATGTCTGCTTTGTAGCAGTCTAGGGCCTCCGCTAAATGTTCGGCTGCACGTGGTCTATAGAGAGACAGAACATTCCACGTGCAGATCCGAAGTTCGTTGTCCTTATTTCGTTTGCTAGGTTCGTCAACAGTAAATCCGTCCGTATCCGAGGCTTGTTGATGCTTCGCAACTAAAATAGCTTTACGTGGCCGGGAAGTCACCCCGACGGCACGACCCCCAACCTGGAGGACCAGACCCTATATATATAACTCCAAGGGCGGGGAGCCGGATTAACCGCTCCTTATAGGCCTGAGCTCCGAATATGTCGTAGTAGCCCGTATAAGGTGTTCACTAAGTAGTTCAGCCTAACTGGAACTGTAGACGCCACCGTTGATTCCATCTTGAGAATTCTTCCGCTGCCGCCTGGATGAAGGAGAAGTGCCTTAGTGGGAACACTCCTCCCCCCCTCTCTCGTTTGCTGCCCCCTAAAACCGTCCACAGGGATTGGAACCCCATCTTCAGTTAAAGGTACTAGGCACCCGATGTTCACCGCGGGGAGGTGAGAGTAGGAGTTGATAGACAGAGGTTCGCTTTGAAACAAAGCTTGTGGACGCTTGTGTCCTCTTGAATGCACAATATTTCAAAATATTAATATTTCAGTCTCCTTCATTTTTGAACCGAAGTATAAAATTTTATTATAAGTTTGTTAATTGAATGGCTTGAAACAAACGGGTTAGAATATTCGCTCTAGAAAAAATAAAGTTAAAAAGAATATCATACCCGCTATCTCCATTTAAACACCCAAAATGTCATTCCCCTGACGTGTCCCCAGGCCTACTTACCACACTATCTGAATTTTAGCAACGAAACTAAAAACGATACAAAAAATCTAATGATGCAGTCTTTTTATTAATATATGCATCCTGATTAAATAAAATGCACGACTGGGTCGCACGTACTTGCTCTCATGTTCAAGACACTGTGAGCTTAAGAAAATTGTATATAAAAACATGGAAATTATGAGAGAAAAATGTAAAGAAGCATGAAATACGACTTTTAAATTGGATAAAACAACTCTTTTGGCAGTTTGATGTAGAAAAAAAGAATGGCATCTTAATTCTTGTTTGAATATGATTGTATGGGAAAAAAAATTTAAAATCGTTGGAGCGGTTTTTAAAAAAACTAATTTTTTATATATAAAATTCTTAAAACATTTTTAAGAACAAATCTTGGTACGCAAATCTAAAGTATATATTTATGTGTATATGAAAACAAAATTTGAAAACAAATTGTCAACCCGTTTTTGAGATATCGAATTTTCAAGAAAAAATTTTGAAACTTTTTTTAAAAATCCAAAAACTTTTTTTTGGAAAATTTTGATATGCAATATTATTTTATCTTATCTGAATTTTGTACATAAAAAAATTCATCTAAATCCGTTAAGCCAATAACGAGAAAATTCAAAATAAAATATAACGTTCTATGACAGGTACTTTTAATAGTGGCTAAGTGTAAAATTTTATAATTTTTGGTAGTAGATCGTACTAATTTTAGTATATGAAAAAAGTTTAATCAAAATCATAGGAGCCGTTTTTAAGCAAAAAAATATTTTCCTTTGCGGTTTTTTAACTTTTGTATGGAAGGTACCGTTATTTTTTCATAAATGTAAAATTTTTTCTAAAATTATTTTAGAAAGTACTAAAAAAGTCTTAAATACCGAGTTTAAAACAAATCGATCATGTCGTTTTTGAAATATTTGATTTTCCAAAAAAAATTTGAAACATTTTTTAAAAATCCAAAAAAAAATTTCAAAAATTTTGGTACACAAAACTATTTATATTTTTTGGAAGCTTCTGTGTAAAAAAAATAATTGAAATCGGTTGTACCGGTTTGAAGAAAATCAAAAATAAAAAAAATGGTTCTTTGGGTGGTACCATTAATAACCATTTCTGAAAAAATGGTATTCCACCAAAAGAAAGCCTTTACTAAAATATATTTATTGAATTTTTTTAAAGAAAAGTTGTCGAGCCGTTTTTGAGAAAAATATGATTATGTAAAATTGTTAAAAAAAAATTGTATGGCAGGTACCGTTATTTTTGATTCTAAAAAAAAATGAAAAAAACGTATGGGCATAATCACCAAAAACTACTCTCTACCAAGTTTGAAGAAAATCGATCGAACCGTTTAGGCTGTAGACGAACAGACAGACAGACAGACAGTATTGTGCCACCCACTCTTTTGGTGTTCTCTATCATCGTAATATCATGTTTGATTGTTATCTCAAAATTTTTTTTTCGCACGAATCCAAAACTTGCCTTATAATACCTATAATCGCAAGTAAAAATAGTTAAATGATTTTTAGTTGCTTTATTTTTTTAAATAGGAGCTATTAAGTAAGTATCCCCCATAAATTGATCATTTCTATCCCACCAATGGAAATTAAAAAAAAATAAATATAGGCTCAAAATAGAAAACTGATTTTTTGTTGTTTAACGGTACAGAATTGCTCTGTATGAAAATTGAAGTAAGAGTTTCAAAAAAACTTAGTTGTCTTTTTTATTTCAAGTTAAGGCAACGATTTTGTTTTTCGTCAAGCGGAAATGTCATTCCTCTAACGCGTGATTTTTACTAAACCGTGTGGTATAAAAATTAAGAAATTTTACTCGTCTGTGTCTTTTACAAAGGCTTACGTAAAAAATAATAGCCCTGTTTCTTAGTGCATTTTTATCTTCGCTTACAAAAAAGTAGTATGTTAAATACAACAACAATACGGAGTTATACCAAATTTTGGTTGTATTTAACATGCTACTTTTTTTTAAGCGAAGATAAAAATGCATTAAAAAACAGGGCTAATATAAAACATCAAATTTTCTAATAACCTCCATTTAATTCTCATAAAACACCCTTCGGAGTCATTCCCCTAACATCATTTTTTATGTCATTCCCCTGACTTTCAAGCTTTCATTATAATGATTGATTGCGTTTTGGTAACTCTAGAAAAGAATCAATAATATTACATTTAAACATATTTACAGTATTTTTAGTAGTTTTGAATTTTTTCATATTTTCTCGATCAAATTTCATAAAAAATACGATTATTACTATAAAATGTTTAGTCACGCAAAATCCTTGAATCACCAGAGCAAGTTCGTGCAACATAGTCTTGGATGCTATTTTTCATGTTAGTATTTGTTTTTTCTTTACACTCCTGAAACCATTCGAAAAATTAAATATCGATCTAATCAACGGAGTAAATATAAATTTTTGTCATTCTCCTGATACAAGTATCATTTCCCTGACTTAAAAAACCGTTAGATTTGATCAAATGTTATGACTCCTTGCTTTTAAGTGGTTATTATAGAGTTATTAAGAGATATGATAATTGTTCGTCTACCAAAATAGGTTCTTTTGAGCGAAGGTCCACTTTGGAGTGTAAAATATTAATGTTTTGAAATATTGACCCACAAAAGTTCCTTTAAAATGCCAATAATACTTACTTACATACTTAAGGTGGCGCTTCAGTCCGTTGAGGACCAGGGCCTCAACCAACAAGCTTCTTCCAGCCGGCTCGGTTTCCAGCTAGCTGTCTCCAGTTTCGCACGCCAAGTTGATTGGGGTCCTCTTCCACTTGCGTGTGCCACCTTTTACGCTGTCCACCTCCACTGCGTTGTCCCACGGGGTTGGATTCAAAGACTTTCCGGGCCGAAGCATTGGTGTCCATTCGCTCTAGGTGACCCAGCCATCTCAGCCGTTGGCTTTTTACTTTTGTGTTTAGGTCGGTGTCGCTGTACAGCCCGTACAGTTCGTTGTTGTATTTCCCCATCTATGCAGACGGGACCAAAAATCACCCGGAGAATTTTCCTCTCAAAACAGCCTAGCACGTTTTCATCCACTGTTAACAGTGTCCATGCCTCTGCAACTTACATTAGGACCGGGATGATAAGCGTCTTATACAGGGACAGTTTAGTTGCTCGAGAGAGGGGTTTGCTTCTCAATTGCCTTCTTAGCCGAAAGAAACAGCGAGTGGCAAGAGTAATTCTTCGTTTGATCTCAGCACTGGTATCGTTCGCTGAGTTTATAGCGGGTCCTAGGTAGACAAAGTCTCTGACCACCTCAAAACTATAGCTGTCTGTATTGACGTTCTGTCCAAGACGTCGGTGGTGGGTTCCTTTCTTGTTGACAGCATATAATATCTCGTTTTACTATCATTCACCGTTAAACCCATCTTCTTGGCTTCCTTCTCAATACTCACAAAAGCACCACTGACATCACGCTTTGTTCGTCCGATTATGTCAATGTCGTCAGCGTAAGCGAGTAATTGAAAGGACTTTTGAAATATTGTTGACGTGAGAGTTTGCACTTGAAAGAATTTCAAGAACGATGTTGAAGAAGTCGCATGACAGCGCGTTGCCTTGCCTTAAACCGTTTTTGACATCATAGGTGTCGGTGAGTTCTTGGCCGATTCGATTTGCAAAGTATAAATGAAAAGCAGTGCAAAACGCACACATAGAATCAACTAGTCATTCAGCACATCATTCAGCACAGGTCTTTTTGTTGTTGCAATTCACATCTATTCTTCGACACGAAATGTATTTACAAATACAACAATGTAAACAAATGCGCTTTGGAGGGTGAAACGTACGAAGGATTGGCTTCTTTATTTGATATTCTCTGCGGACGAGTTTGGCAAGGATGCCAAAACTAGACATTGCTCTATATAGCTTGTCTCTATAGATGCTGTCATACGCGTCCTTGAAATCGATGTTGTCGAGATCGGGTTGACGGAATTGTTGGCCTACGTGCGTCGTCCAGGTTGAATGGTGCAATCTGCATGGTAGCGGAATTCGGTTCGTCATCGCCGTTATATAATTTGCTTTTATTTATTAATTGCCTTTTTTTTGCCTTTTCATGATTTTATTTTGCTTTTTTTAATATTTAGGTTAACAATTATATAAAATTGAGTATTATAACCAGGGTTTTATAATACTCAATTCCTTGTGAGCAGGATGATACAGAATATCGTTTCGTTTATTTTATAAAATAAAGCAAAATTTAATTTTCTTCAAAAGTAAACTTGCACATTTTTTCATAAATGTATGCGTATGAACTACGTGGTAGTGGAGTGATTTCTATTATTCAAGAATGCAACAAAATAACTTTAATGAATTCATGAAGGTATCAAATCACTTTAGTTTCTTACCATTTTCACTGAAAGATTAAGTACTTAGTACATGCTACTCATTCGTATGCACTAGCAGTAGGTATTTTGTATGTTATACCGCACTCTAGGCCATAAAATTAATTAATTAAAATTACTATTTTACTTTGTATACGTACATACATGAATTTCTATTAAAATAATTTTAAATACTTAATAAAATTGTAAGATAAACCAATGTCAAGCACAAAATGACAAATGCAAGCAAAATAACCTTGCTTTTAATAGTAAGGTACTAGTACATATATTCCATTTAATAAATTTCAGTTTTTATGATTTGCAATCTTGTGCTTTAAAACATAAAACGACACACAATCGCAAAGTCAAATCAGTCAAGTTAAAATTTTAATCACGCTTCGGTTTGCCGCAACTTTTAACCCCAAGTTCGAGGTATGTATTTATGTATGTAATATAAATATGTTAAGTCATTGCCACAATTTGTTAGACGAAATCATTGTGAAACTAATGCTAATTTTATATTTAAAAACAGTGTTTTCATATTTTAACAAATTAAAAAGAACACATCAAGCATAGAAATACATTAAAAGCTTTTTAATTGAGCCCCTAATAGAATATTTGCGAAACTATAAGCTTTTAAGTTTGTTTTCAACTACATTGTATGTATAATGTACCGTCTTAAGCAAATACACAAATTGAAGGTGGAGGTCACAATAATTTTGTTTGTAAAAATTCAGTTTCTAAGAATCTGTATTTTTTCAAATCTGATGTTAATCAATTTCCTATCTATTTATCATGTTAAGGGATGATTGATGTTGAGACGGTTGTAAAGACTGTCTCAAAGGTTAGTAGAAATAATAGTCAGTGGTAAATTGACAGGACCTATTCTGAAAGGTTTTCGCCCTCCTGTTAGACAGAGATACATACGTTTAAAAACCTCTACGAACCTTGAACAAATTCTGTTTATCTTAAACTGGATTGCAACGAAACTGATACAGAATTTGTAATGAAACATTTTGATGAAAATAACGCTTGATATTAATCGCTCATTGTCCTAATATTTGTATTTTGTACCAAAGACTGTGCTCATAGTAATTTTCCTACGAAGTTATCTGTCTAGTAAACAACATTTCAGCTCCATGAAAGCAATTATTGTTATAATGTAGAATGCGATACGCCATTATAATTATGTACGATGAAGCAAAACGATCGTCCTACACCACAAATATTCGGAAAAATAAAAAACTAAAATGGTAATGAAGTATACAAATAAATCAATATAACAAACATACAGAACATACATACATACATGCATGTATGTACAGTACATACTTAAAAAGCAGACGAAATGGAGAAAAAAACAAACAAAAGCAAAAATAATGCGGTTGGAGCGTGCAAACAATTCCTAGCTCTTGTTGATGGATTTCTAAATTAAATCGTGAATAGAAGGTATTGTTTTGTAGTTGTAGAAACCTTACTTTATAAAATACAAAAAGAACGACAAGATGTTCTTAGATGATTAAAAGCTTAAAAGCAATTAAGATCAATGAACTGATTTTTCGAAAATTACCCTAAAGCTATAAAGAAGTAATACCTACTTGAGACGCTAATACATACAAAAAAATCAAACAAAATTTAGGAAAAATACAACATGGTTTGTGGTCATGTTCCATAATAAATCAATCACACAAAAGCTGAAAACAATTATTATTAGGTCCTTCTTGTTTCGCCTACCATAAGTACCTATATGTTCCCACAGTTTACACCGTTTATTTACATATTTATGCATTAATTCAACTATTTTTCGAAAAAGAAATTATTAAAAATTCTCAAAAAAAAAAACTTAAATCTTCAAAATAAATAAATAAGGTATTAAAAATAAAATGCACGACTGGGTCGCACGTACTTGCTCTTATGTTCAAGACACTGTGGGCTTAAGAAAATTGTGTATAAAAACATGGAAATTATGAGAGAAAAATGTAGAGAAGCATGAAATACGTCTTTTAAATTGGATAAAACAACTCTTTTGACAGTTTGATGTGGAAAAAAAGAATGCCATCTTAATTCTTGATTGAATATGATTGTATGGGAAAAAAAATTTTAAATCGTTGGAGCGGTTTTTAAAAAAATTAATTTTTTATATATACAATTCTTAAAAAATTTTTAAGAACAAATCTTGGTATGCAAATCTAAAGTATATATTATGTGTTTTTGAGATATCGAATTTTCAAGAGCAAATTTTGAAACTTTTTTTAAAAATCCAAAAACTTTTTTTTGAAAATTTTGATACGCAATATTATTTGATCTTATCTGAATTTTGTACATAAAAAAATTCATTTAAATCCGATTAGCCGATTACGAGAAAATTCAAAATAAAAAAAACGTTCTATGACAGGTACTATTAATAGTTGCTAAGTGTAAAATTTTATAATTTTTGGTAGTAGATCGTACTAATTTTAGTATATGAACAAAGTTTAATCAAAATCGTAGGAGTCGTTTTTAAGCAAACAAATATTTTCCTATGCGGTTTTTTAAATTTTGTATGGAGGGTACCGTTATTTGTTCATAAATGTAAAATTTTTTCTAAAAATATTTTATAAAGTCCTAAAAAACTCTTAAATACCGAGTTTCAAACAAATCGATCATGTCGTTTTCGAAATATTTGATTTTCCAAAAAAAAATTTGAAACATTTTTTAAAAATCCAAAAAATATTTTTTCAAAAATTTTGGTACACAAAACTATTTATATTTTTTGGAAGCTTCTGTGGAAAAAAAATAATTGAAATCGGTCATACCATTTTGAAGAAAATAAAAAATAAAAAAAATGGTTCTCTGGGAGGTACCATTAATAACCATTTCTGAAAAATAGTTTTCCACCAAAAGAAAGCCTTTACTAAAATAAATTTATTGAATTTTTTTTAAGAAAAGTTGTCGAGCCGTTTTTGAGAAAAATACTATTATGCAAATTTGCCAAAAAAAAATGTATGGCAGGTACCGTTATTTTTTATTCTAAAAAAAAAATGAAAAAAACGTGTGGGCATAATCACCAAAAACCACTATGTACCAAGTTTGAATAAAATCGATCGAGCCGTTTAGGCTGTAGACGAACAGACAGACAGACAGACAGACAGAATTGTGGCACCCACTTTTTTGGTGTTCTCTATCATCGTAATATCATGTTTGATTGTTATCTCAAATTTTTTTTTTGCACGAATCCAAAACTTGCCTTATAGTACCTTTAATCGCAAGTAAAAATCTTGAGACATTTAAACTCAGTTAGTTAAAATCTAAAACAACAATAAATGACTTCAAATTACGTTACCTTTTGTCTCAAGTGAAGTTAACTATGAAATGCTGCGATAAAAGCTTCGGAAAATTTTCATCGAATTCTTGGAAAAAAGCTCTTGGAAAATTTTGTATTTCCTCGCAAGAGGCAGTATACCTTAAAGAACATTCATGATTTAAGGTTTTATTTCAAATCACGGCATGACGATTTATTCAATAACATGTATTGCATTCTCTTTAGTATTTAGTACCTTGTGTCATAATGGTTGCCGAAGGTGTGTGTTCGATTCCCAGCCATGCCATTTAAAAACAGAAATGTTTTATCTGAGGTACTACCTCTTGCGAGGAACTGACAAATCATCCAAGAGTATTTTTTTCATGAATAAGTGCTTCTCATCTAGCCGTTCGGACTTGGCAAGAAACTGTAGGTTCCCTCCATTGCTACCAACAACACGCACACGTGAATGGTTGAGAGTTATAAGTCACTAGGCCCTGGTTCTCCACGAGCTGTTGAGCCACCCAATTTATTTATTAATTGCATTCTCTTTTGTTCTCAGTTTGTCGTTAAGAATATCTTCAATATCTTACCACGTTTCAGCTTTATGAACCACAAGAGAGCACGTCCATGCGGTCCCGTTGACCATTTTATTCAATTTTATATTAATTTTTTAAGTTAATAAATTTTTTTATTTATTGTTGTATGTAATTATTAAACATAGTTATAATAATTTCTATACTAATTAATTATCATTAATTGTTCTTATTTTGTACGAAAATCTAGTATAATAACTACTTAATACGATTTGTTTACATTTTTGTTCATTTCTTTAACTTTTTTGAAGGTGATGAGAGTTTTCTTGAAGAATGATAATTCTTTTGGTAAAAATCATAAAACATATAGAAAAACGCACATATAATAAGAACGTAAATTGATAAGATTACAGGTGGTACTCTACAACCTCTACTTAAAGCTACAACAACTTGCAAGAGTATCATGGCAAATTGTACCATTTGTATTGTTGTAATAGCCTTTTTGATTGGAGTGAGCTTGGCAACAATTTTGTCCGGCAGAATTGCAGCCATTAAATAATAACAATACATAATTATGTGGACGTTGCAATTGAGGAAAAGTGGATAAAGAGCTGAGCTACCTGCAACATAAAAGAAAGAAAGATTTAATGACACTCATAAGGAGATTAAAATTTATATTGGAGAAAATGATATACCGAGCATAAAATTATATATTTTTTCTTACCCTTATAAGTTCTTGAAAGTTGATAAACCAGAAACAGTGTGGCGCAATGATGAAAGACATGCAGAAATGACACTTGACGCTGTTTCTTTCGCAATACGAAAACAATAGTTTCACTTAGCTCACTGACTTTTAGCCAAAACGTGAAGATACTGATGTGATTGAAGTCTTTTTCTTCAATACTTCCAGGTTTAAAGTATGCACACTCCCAAAATTTTAGTGTTGGGAGATTGATAACAATAATCTTGAAAAAAAATTATATAATTTAATATTTTTATTTGTTTTCAATTTCGAAGAGACTTACCAAATGAACTAGATAGATACAAGAAAGTACTTGAAAAATATTGTAAATCACAATGTAGGTTTTAAGTTGAAATGGCGATCTTTTTTTCATAAAGCTGAAAAGAATTTTGTAAGAAATGTCATTTTTAATCTCTTAATTGTAATTATAAGGAATCGGTTTTGAAGGCTTAACAAAAATTAAAGAGCATGCACTAATGTTAGATAATCATAAATATAAATATTTATCAAAAACTTTTTATTTTATTTGGAATGAGGTTTAAGTTGGTTTAAGTACATACCTATAAGAAACCTATCTTTTTAGTGATATGGAGATTGTTTTTCTGATTAATGTTTAAAAATTGTGTGTTATTACATTTTCAAAAGTAAACACTCTGATCTGCATCCAAGCCTTGGCGGAAAATAGAGAAGGCTTACCAAAGAAGTAAATTAAATTAAATTAAATTATCCCACGCCTCTTTCCCCCCCAGATACCGCGCGAACTGGGGTCCATTTACACCGAGTATGACGGCAACTTCGATTGCAAGTCATATCGGCACTTATGCAATTAAATTAAGTTTTTTATGATGAAAATAAGGATATGTATTCAACGATCTCCTGATGGAGAACACTTATGATAGATATGTGCTCCAAGTACGAAGTCAAAATTATTCTGGGAGACCCAGATTCGCAAACTATGACATCTTTGGTTTGACAGTCGGAGGCCACAGTCTGCTCAATAAACTGCTAGTAACGGACGCCAGGGTGTTAAAAATTGTGACGGGGATGGATGATGTTAAACATCGCGACGGATATGGTGAACCTAGACTCTAACTATTTCCCGAATAGTATCTCAAAGTATGTATTATGCGGATATCCATGATGCCACCATCTCGAGCAGAAGGCTGTGAAAAGATTTGATGTCAAAAAGCTAAAACGTAAGAGAATGCAAGAGATTTCCGGAATTTTTGCTGACCACATCTCCATTAATCTCTAATCTACAGAGGACTAGTGAAGAATTATCAACAAGCAATCAGAAGTAGGCACGGCTACCGATGTGCTAGGTTTCACTATAGGCAACCACAACTAAACTCCTGGTTCGATGAAGATTGCCGGTCTACAAGGTCAGGACGGAAGTCTGTCGAGATTATAATGGGAACATGGTAGTGGATACATCGTCAGTAATGATGATCTGGAAGACACATTTTTCTAGATTATTAAATGTTGAAGATATACTTTCAGGAACCTGACCTCCATGAAGTTCAGTTGATGGTTTCTTAACTTAAAACTTTCAAGATTGCTCATTCATATGGACTCCCAGCTGAACTATTGAAATCAGTGGGAAATGACTTAGTAAGGAGTATGCTGCATGCACCAACTCATCCGAATAATTTGTTCGAATGAAAGTATAGCCGATGAAAGAAACCTTGGAGATGATCCGACCTATTCCAACTACAGAAGAATAAGTCTTCTAAATTTCGCATACAAAATCTTGTCAGCTGTACTGTGTGATCACCTAAGACCTTCTTTCAACGATTGGATCGTCCCCTATTAGTGTGATCTTCGGCCAAGCACGTTAACCATCGATCCTGTCTTCAAACTTAGACAGACTTTGGAAAAAACCCAGGAACTCCAGATCGATACACTTCATGTGATAATGTGGATAAAGACGTTTTATACAGAACCATGTCTCGGGTCGGGGTCCCTACCAAACTCGTTTGCCTGTGCAGGGTGATGATGGAGAAATCTTGCTGCCCCTTTAATAAAAATAAATGAAGACAGAACGAAATATATGCTATGAACGAGAATGAATAGATATAACTTAAGGTTGTCAAGGAGACTTGGTCTATATGGGATCCATTACAACCTCGAAAAATTATATCAGTGCAGAGATCCAACGAAGAAATAGTCTTGCCAGCTCCTGTTTCTGACATCCACTTCTTTATGAGAACTAAGCATACATTTTGAAATATGAAGAGGGAACTAACTCTCAACGATAAATGTTACACAAATGCTAAATTGCGCGAAAACTTTGCATACACCCAGCCTCGAACCTACCCCATAGAAGGTGGAAAAAAATCTCTCTGTTTATTCTTCGTAAAATGCTGGAAGGCAAAGCATTACGGCAGATAGCAGTAAGGTAAGTATGCAACCCCCTGCTTGGGCACACTATAGGATTTGGGGTAGGTGTGAGGCTGGGTGAATGCTAAGTTTCTTTTGCATTTTAAGAATCTGGATTTAAAGCAACTTTGAATTTAGCCTATAACAATTTTCAAAAATATTTCTATTTTACTAATAAGATTGCGTTTTTAGCTGTTAGTGGGAGTTAAATCTACATTTAAAGGGATGTAAAACCACTTAGTTTTTGAGGAATTTAATTCCCACCTTCTATGAGAACTAAGCAGTGGCGTATTTACACTAGGGCGATAGGGGCCATGGCCCGGGGCGGCACCCTGGCATGGGGCGGCACTCAACTTTGGGTGCAAAATGTAAAATTCCTTTAAAAAAAATTGTATGGTAAAAGTTAAGCTTTTAGAGGTGCCAGGCGAAGTATCATCCAAACGATGTGAAGTAGGTACTTACGTAAATTTAATTCAAATATCTTTTTGTAGAAACTTTATTGCCTATACTAAGTATATTTCTTGCTACTTTTAATTGGACTAATTAGTTTAAGAGGTATTAAAGTTTACAGTAGGAACGCATCACAGAAAATGCCTAAAATTGCGATGAGTCACCTCTAAATATCAATGGTCCTATACCACCGGCTATCCGATTCGGATAAGTTATCCAAGATAACAGAGCTCAATTTCAGTCGCGGTTGTTCAGTGGCAAGATAACTGAGTAGCCAATACGTTTGTGAACAACCAGAAACGGATTGGTTAGCCGAAAACAGCAGACAAAAATTGAATAAAATATTTTATTTATATGCAAAAAATTGGTTACATTCTCAACGAAGTTTTATTCTATTGATTTGTTCATATTGAGTGGAGTCCAAGGTTATGGAAATAACCATTTTCTAGTTGCATTTAAGTTCTTACTTTTCCTTTCAATATGAAAAGCTCAAAAGCCTTAAGAAGGAAATATATTTTGGAAACCATTGAGAATTATTTCAAAGAAAACATAAATACAAAATTAATTATAGTTAAAAACTGTCATAATTATTCCAAAATATATTCCTTTTGTGGGGTTTCATGAATAAAATTCAATAATAAAGGTTATTGTGGCCTTTACTCCAATGAATGCGTTTCGCCCAAGTGACAAAAACATTGCGTTTTAAATTGGGTATAGTGGCATCTAACTGATGAGCCCACCACCATGTTTGGAAATCATTAGAGACATTTTGAGACCAATCATGAAAAACAAACATTTCGATTTTTCGGCACAGCGCAGTAAATACATATATGTTTTAAAATACTATCATAGATTGCTTACTGGCATTCCGAGAAGTTCTAATTTAAGAAAAAATCAAGTATCTCAATGTTCTCAGACCATACACTGCATGCGTTTCTGAGGATTGCTGTGACAACTGACAAATTGTCATGAAGAACGTTCATGTTCCGTACTCAAAAAACAGATAAATTTCAAGTACGCTTTCTTAAATGTGAATTTCATTTTCAAAATTGAAAAAAAAAACGATCGATTGAAGCTACAAATTCATTTTTGCATACGAAATTATTATCTAAAAAGCTTAAGCTTTTTGGTATTTTCGTTCGCTAGCTTCACACTTCAGTCTTGTTTAGTGAAAGCTTTAATTTTCAAAAAAAAACTGTTGAAGCAGCAAAATCGGGGTGAAAACAAGTTAGCAAAAATTTTATATTCGTATAATTTTAGATTTTCACTGCTTACTTCAGTCTTATTTTAGAAAAAACTTTAATAACAAGTGATTACTAGAGTAGAGATACAAATGTATGGTCTTTGCAACAAATAACCATTCAATTAGCTACATATTCAGGCATCAAAATTACTTTATTCCGACAATTGTTGGAAAAATCAAGGTCGTCAGCTAATCATCCCTTAAAATCTTTAATTCTGACTGAAGACTGAACACAATCGGTCAATTATAACAGTGCTATTGATGAATGTGTCCACTAATTTGTGCATCGGCAAAAATGTTAATATTAAAATTGTATTTATTATTTATGATTTTTTTTTCAGTATGAAGTGTTTTAGTTCTCTTTCGTTCATTATGGGGCGCCAAAACTTCTTGGCCCGGGGCGCCAAATCTTTAAATACGCCTCTGGAACTAAGTCCATTTCGTTAAAGTGGATTTAGTTCCCATTAAATAAAAACGATAAGTCCCTCGGTGGAAGGTTCCCGGGGACTTAGTTCCCCGCGCCGAGGCAGAAGCATGGATCCTGAAAGAATCGGATGGAAATGTGCTTGGGTGAATTGAGCGGAAGATTCTTCGATCAATTGTTAGTCCTGTTTGTATCGAAGGAGTCTGCAGAAGAAGATTCAACGACGAGCTTTACGGGCTATATGGCGACGTCAACTTGGTCAGAAAGCTGAAAATATAGCAGCTAAGAGTAATGCAGGGTCATCATATTTAAGTAGCTGCATGATCTTAAACATTCTATTTGAACACACTGTATTTTGACTATGGCAAAGCCCATTAAGCTTATGAAGAAGAGGAAGAAAAACACAAACAATAAGAGAATTGTCATTTTTGATGACCTCAACTGTCTTGCCTGGGCGAAAATCAATTCGAAAACCTTTAACATTAAGCTTATGATTAAAATACAAATAACACTAATCGTAAAAAACCCGAAAAGAAAAAAAATAATGTTATAAATGCTTGCATTAAGCGATACCGATAGCAATTAATGGAGGCATACCAGGCAACCCTATCTGAACAAAACAAGTACCTACTACGGAATTTAGGAGTGCACGTGTCACTTTTCAGTGTTTTTGATATAAATCTAAAAATTATCCAAATTCTTCTTGTAAACATTTTGTAGAAAACTCAATTTAAAGTTCAAGTGATCTCAACTCCAAAATGTGTTTCAAAAATTGATAGGTATATTTATTCGCTTCACCCAAACAGAAGTAAATTTCTTTCTTATTTTGTTTTTCTTCGTCAACTCAGTAAAAAATAAATTTACTTTTCGACTGGATGGTTCAATTTCGTTTGTATTGTTTATGAAGAGAATAGTTATTTTCAAAACAAAATAATAAACAAATAAATATTCGACTTATTTTAAAATGTTAGCTCAATTGTTCATTGCTTATTGTAGTACCCCTTCCCTTAACTGCTGCGTTAGAAGGTCTTGCTTCTAGCACATACAATAATTGTTTCAAGTTTTTTAGTGTTTATTAACGTTATTTTATCATGCAAACAACATTCTTCCTTGATTTTTAGTGGTATTTAAATTATCTTTTAGTGTTTTTTTTTTTTTGTATAATACAGCGGACGGGGTCATTGAATTTCTTCTGACCGATCTCATTTCTGCCAACCTGCGCAAGATACCTTAGATATGTGATGTGGTCATACCTAGGTTTTAGACTGATTCGGGTCTTTGCAATAATTTTATCTATTCTTTTGTATTGAATCAGGGGCTTCCACATACTTTAATCAATTTAATACATGTTTATATTTGTTTGTACATATGTCCCCTTTCACACGAGGAAACTGAGATGCCAGCAACTTTCAGTTCTATGGTGAGAAGGGCAGGTGGAAAGAGGGGTGAACAAAATCTCGTCGAGGATTTGAAGAGATTTTTTTGGCATTTCCTTTCACATTTAGTTGAAGCTGTGTTCAACAAATAGACTTTCAACGGAAAATTCAAAAATTGCCTGGAGCTTTTTTTCCTCGTGTGGGATTTTTCAGGAGATTGAAAGAAAACGTCAAAAAAATCTCAAGCAACTAGTTTCTTCGTGTGATCTTCGTGAGCTCTGCCGGCTTAGGCAATAATTTTAACCTAAGAATTTAGGCATTAATTTGAACTTAAAAAAAATTATCCAGAAATAACCCGATGTAGATGCAATATGCGACCAGAATTTTTAGACAATCCATGTCGGTTTTGATTCTATAAATTTTAAATGAGCAATGCATTTCACATTAATTAATCCATCTTGAAAGAATAATACAAAGTTCTTAAATTTTTGTTTAATCTTCACTTTTATTAACATTTGCGAATTTAATCAACCAATAGCAAATAGGTTTAACTTAAACGCAAATCAATTTCACCGTTACGCAAATGCATGCATACATAGACTTAGACCAAACACAAATCGATTTCACCCAAAGGCTTTTAGGTTAAATCTATTTATGTTTTCATATAGTCTATTTGCGTTTGGGTGAAATTTATTTGCACTTAGGTTAAATCTATTTGCTATTTGGTTTATTTAATTTGCGAATGCTATAATTTACTTTATATTGAATATTCTCTATAATCTAATAATAATCATAATTTTTTTATTTTTTTTAAACTGAATTTTGAAAACAAAATTTGAACACCCACGATTTTTTGAATAAATGAATTTTCTTGTAAATATTTGTATATTCAAATTTTGTACTTTCTAGCAATATTAAAGCAAATGTAAATTGAGATTTAGGAGTTAGGTACAAAAGAATTTAAATACTCTAATTTGGAAACAACAACATATTATTTTCACTTACCTGGGCCCAATTTTCAAAATGGTGAGCAGATATATGGCCAGAATTATTATCATTGGAGTTGGTGATTTTATTCCAAATTCTTCATACTCATTCATTGCTACATTTTAAGGAAAATATTTTATTTGAAACACAATTTTTTACACAATCAAAATAAAAAAAAAAAACTAACCACATTTCTCCGACAAAGGTTCAATTATAGCTTCAAAGGCCATTTTTCACAATTTTTACTAATTTTCCAATTAAAAACACTCTTGGAAAAATTATTAATTTTGAGCTAAAAGTCCTGCTTAGCTCTTATTAGAATAAGATCCCTGATACTTCACTTAGGTAATTGCTTTCTCAAAGACCACCTTTCTGGGCGGCTGCCACTTAATCACTCGAAAAATCGATGTTAAAAATCCAAAACACCACCTCCGAGTCAAATTGGGTTTTGAGCTTTAATTCAAATTCGATTTTAAGGTAAATAATTAAAATGCACTAGGGAATGTTTAGTTAGGTACATATTACAATTGGAATAAAATTTGACTATGAAAAGGGAAGGGAAATAAAGTTTGCCTAGTTCCAGACTTTTATAGAATTTTTTATTAAATTCATTTCAAAGTGCAAAGAACTCAAAGTGAAAGAAATTAGGTAAATTAAGTACCTACCTTAGTTTATCTTATTGAACTATGTATATATTGTTTTTTTGTTGGTATTTGATTAAACTATGTAAAATCGTTGTATTGTATCATAATGCGCAGCAATGGGCGCTTATAAACTTCGCAACTACATATAATTAATAAGAAGAAAGTGCAAGGCTGTTTGTTTCTAACCTCAGAAACCAACTCTTTGAAACTGGGATTATCTTATAAGAAATGGGGACTAAGTTCTAAGACAATATTGTATAAAGAGCAAGTCGACATTAACATTTATAGTTTTACCATATTTATAACTCATTTTAATATTTTTTTTAATTGGGTCAAAATGTTTTTTTTTTTTTTTCTTAACACACAAATAAATTAAATTATTAGTTCATTTAGATATAATGTACTTATACGTAGAGAACAATTTAACGTTAATGCTTTGGTCTAATGACCCTTAGTCAAACGTGAGCACGGGCAATGTGTTCAATTTAAATGACCAAACAAGTGTATAATGAGAAAACGACGAAAAATGAGGAAATGTCTAGTTAATTTAAAAGGGTGTACGGAACTGAGTTCATTGCACTTAGGTTTTTCAACTCAAAGTTAAATCCAAGTACTTCTTTCAATAGACTTTGTGACTAACCGCCTTATCTAGAATAAATTCCATTAACCACTCGACTTAATTCAAATTCAAAAACTGTTAATGTAGGTTAGTCAATTTGAATCCTTTGAATAATTTATATCAAAGTGCGTATCTGTTTGAGAGTAAAAAGATGGCGAGCACAAGTGGACACAGCCATGAAATTAGATAACCAGAGGGGAAGACCAGATGTCCGAGAGTCACTCTCGAGAGTTAAAGTTCTCTCAAATGGAAGCGCATCTTTAGGTTCAATATCGTCATCATTATGCCAGAAGCATATGAATGTGCAAATTAAATTGTTTTCAGGTGATTAGATGCTTTTATAAATCATCCGGTATCCCATGTCATCCCACAATATAGTGTCGCTAAACTGATCTGATAATCCTGTATAGAAAATTGAACATTCTAAAAACAAAAAAAAAATCATTTTCAAACATTTATTAAAACATCTTCTAAAGTTTATTTATTAAAAAAAAAAAATAATAATATTTATAATAATTAATTTAAAAGTAAAAAACAACCTTATTATTGAAAATTGATACAATTTTCAGTTATTTCTGCAAAGCTACAGATGATCGTCGTCGTCTATTATCATTATAATTTTTCTTATAAAAATCATAAAACATATAGAAAAATGCACTTACAACAACCATGTAGGTAATAAAAACCTGTTTTGGGACATTACATCCGGTTATATATGCAATCAAAATTTGAATTAAAATTAACATAAATTGAACCATTTGAATTAGAGTGATGAACTTCTTCAATGGTTTGATTTTAGATAATATTTTTGGAGGAAGAATAGCTGCTAGTAGATAGTAAAAATACATGATGATATGGACGTTACAATTGAGAAACAAACCGAAGAAAGCATGACTGACTGGAATAAAAATTAAATTTCTTTAATTCTTTTATTATAATAATATGATGATATTTATCAAAAAGAGAAAAAAAACACTTACTTTTATAATACTTAATAACTTGATAAGATACAAACAACATTGTTGAATGATGAAAAACATGCAAAAACGATACTTGTCGCTGTTTTTTTCGCATGACAAATACTAGAGTTTCACTCAACTCTGTTGTTTTTAGCCAAAATGTCAAAATTCCAACATGATTGAAAAGTCTATCCCAGTCTGTATTCGGAACAACGGGGATACATTTCCAAATTTGTAATATTGGAATATTAGAGCTTATGGACTAATGGAAAAATAAATATTGTTATGATGGCTCAAATAGAATACAGTTTTTCTTACCTTATAGGAGATGTAAGAACACGAAAATACTTGGAAGATATTGTAGATAACAATAAAAGTCTTCAGTTGGTATGGTTCTTTGTTTTTCATCAAACTGAAATAATAGATAAACAAAAGATGAATATAATTTAATAATAATAATAATAATAATAATAATAATAATAATAATAATAATAATAATAATAATAATAATAATAATAATAATAATAATAATAATAATAAGATGGATGAATATTCCTGCCTCAATAATTTGTGTAAACAATTTTTATTAATAATCTATAAACTACAAGTATGTAGCTTAAAAACGAATAAAAGAACAGAAATACTATTTCTTAGAAATGATTTTGCTGAACGTAAGTTCAAGGACTTCAAAACATATCAATTCCGTATCCTTTGTCTTATGTAGAACGTCCCTAGGTACGGATTTTACATCCAACAAATAGAATTAATCCGATTTAAAAAAGAAGGAAAATCTACTCCACTTTTTTCAAAATCTACTCCTATATTTTCACCAAGAAAAACAGCCACAATTTAATTTTTAACAGTGTTTTGCCACAAAATGAAAACAAAAGTTAATTTCAAAACTGATGTTTGAATTATTTTAACTTAAGCTTAATTGAGGTGTTAAATGATGAAAGTCAGCCATCCAGTGCTTAAGGTCAGCAACATAATTCATAAAATTTTATTACATATTATTTGTGTTCCTCAGTGAGATCATTAAATAAAATCTAAGAACTTGTTTTCTAAATAAGTTCAAATATGCAGTCGTATAAAAAATGACACCTTAGACAACCGATTTTGGCGTCTAAGGTGGGTGTTAGAAAAGAATGAATAATTTTATATTATCAACTTTTTGTTTTTGGATGGCCATCTAATGACTTGTGTTTTAAAAGTGAAACAGCTTATTCTCAACTAATTAATTTTATATAAAAAAGTTTATGAGTAGCTTAATTGTTACAACCGTCTAATATTTAATGATTTTACAAAACCTCATAGAGAATTGTAGGAATTTTTTTATTGTTACCCAACAATCAAATAGTTTGATATTTTTCTAAGTCTGAATCTTAGCCAGATACATTTTTTTTTTTAACATTAGAAATGTTTAAACGGAGGCATACCTACTAACAATTTGAAAAAATCAACAGAATTCCAAAAATGTGAAACCCCGAGTAGACAAAGAGGGCGAAACGTCAGGGGTATAGTGTATAGACAAAATTATTGTGTTCAAGCTTCACTTTGTTCATGCTGCTCTGCCGAAACAAAATACGAAGAAGATGATAAAACAGACACCATAAAGAGGAGAAGTGTTCGTAGACTACCCAGATTTGCATGTGGAGAAAAGAAAATATAAAAAAGAATACCGAATATGGAATATAGGCATAACGATTTAGGAAAAAAAAAGGCAAAAAGTACCACACAGGGAAAGTGAGGGGATAGATAATATTGGGTTCGATTTCACATTTGCTTTTGAGGTTATTTATTAATTATTCTGTCTGCCTTTAGTCTGTTGGCTGGCGCATTGTTTGTTGAATGTGTTTAATAGGGGGGTTCACATATGGAACAACAATGTTGGACAACATTGCTTGATGGAATCGGAACAGTTTTCAAAATATTTTGAAAGTCATAAGGGGGGTTCACATGGATCAACATTGCTTGACAACATGGCTTGATTTGATCATTTGAACGCAAGAAACAACCGCTTGACAAGCAATGTTGTATGGTTTTTAAAAGATTTTGAATACTTGTTCCATTTCCATCAAGCGATGCTGTCATGTCATGTAAACCCCCCTATACAACAAAGTAAACAAAGTTGGACAACATGGTTGGTTATGCGTTTAAATGATCAAACATCGATGGTTGTCAAGCAATGTTGGACAACATGTTGGTTCATGTGAACCCCCATAGTGAATATATAGCTATTTAAAAATAATAAATGTAACAAGAAATAAAAGGGACGATTAAATCGCTCAAACTTGCTGTTGTGGTTATGAAGGATGAGTAATAAAAGCTAGATAAAATGATAATTTCCACTCACCGAATTTCATCAAAATGTTCTTAATGAGTAAGTCGAAAATAGTTAAGTACAGTTAATTGTAGTTTTTATTATTTTTTTTTAAATCGAAATGCAGACTAGGTATACACACAAATATTTGTATATCTACCTACTAGCCTTTTTCGAAATGGAAATGCCAGGTGCCGTTTTATTTTGGAGCTTCAAATATTAATTTCGTCTCTATTGAATAAACAAAAAACCTTAGGTTCAAAATTTTAGAGAAGATGAAGATGTAGGTACCTAAAGCAAAAAAAATAAAAAGAAAACAAATTGATACCGATTGGTAATATTTATATTTACTATGCATACCTACCAAAACAATAAAATTGGCTTTAGTCAAAGTTTTAAAATACATAAATGATTTCTTTATTTCTAATGTACCTCAACTATGCTAGAATGGCAAATCGGGTAAATTTTTTTATAAAAAAGTTTTTGTGTTGAATTGCTAATAGCAATAGTTGATTTTAAATGTATTTCATTCAAATAAAAAATATCAAACTATGGACAGATACCTATTATTACCTATTTATTTATTTGTATGCATAATGCCTTGCCGCATTTTCATTTGTAAATTGCAGTCATGAAAATTATACATGTTACATACATACAACGATTCGAAGTAAAGACAGACTAAGAGGAAAAATATCTATTTGAATTGAGTTGAATTTATCGCAGTCTTTGAATGTGTCTTGCACAAAAACAGCCCCAAGGTCTTGGAGCCTCATTTTGAAAATGGGGAGGGGCTACTCCATCATCGGGAACAAAAATCATTTTAGATATCACAATTATTAGTAGAATCGATTTGTTCCATTCTCTGAGTGGGTCTACGCATACAAAGGTCTTGGGCCCTCATTTTGGTGATGAGGAAGGACTACTCCATCATCGGGACCAATAACTACTTTGCTATTACAATTAATTGCATAATCGATTCTATGCATTCTTTCTGTATTTGTCTTGCATGCAAGTGGCTCCATGTAAAAATCTAGGACCTCCACATTCGTCATCAGACGGGAAGCTTCGATCAGTAAAAACAAATCACAACAAAAGCATAAATGTTTAAAGAGAGCCAAGTTCTTATATTATGTACCTACAAGAAACCTGTGCGTAAAATGTCAGCCGAAAAAGTAATGAGATCTAAAAGTCTTAAGTCTTAAGTTCATGAAGTTTAATATCAAATATCTCTACTTATCTTAACAACTCCAAATTATGAGAGATATTTGGTATTTATGTAATGATTACTGATTACAATTTGGTGGGTTCACTGGTCAATTTTTAAAAGTGGGTAGATGCCACGGCTCTTGAGCTGAAAATTATAAATTTCTGACTTTTATCTTTGTATGCACGTCAAACCTACCGAGATACCAATTTTCATTGTTCTACAAAAATCGGTAATGCTCGATATAATAAATAAGAATTTTTTAGAAAGTGCTTGGATGCATAGGCTTTTCGATTTTTAAGCTTCTACGGTGTCGGGAAGAGCTCCATAATTTTGATGATCTGTCAGTGAGTCAGTGAGTGAGTCAGTCAGTCAGTTACGGTTCTTGCGATTTTTGAAGCCCTTTATCTCAGGAATGACTAATGCTATAGTGTTGAAATTTTGTGAGCCACCTGCATTAGTAAATACAGCTTATTTGAAGTTTCTAACTTTATTGGTACTGAAGTTAGAGGGGTGTTGAAAATTGCCTGAGGTTGGTCCTGTAAAAAGGGTGTAGTGCCACGAACACTACCGTGCCTTTTGATGTTGCTATGCCTTTTATCTGGACTTTCAAAAAAATGCATTTTCAATGCAGCGTTACCTAGACTTTGAACCAAAACTCGCCACATCCATGTCAAAAAAATATCTTCATAACCAAATTTAATTGTTAAATAACTTTTAAATGAGAGTACTTAGAAAACAATTGTTTGTATCAAATCATAGATTCAAATACCTAGTCCTTTCAGCGAAGAGACTAGTACGGAACATCATCGACCACCCGAATCAGCTAATGAGAAGGATGACCACTGAACAACGACATCCGGAGCCAAGGTACCTCAGTGTAATGGAAACACTTGATGACAACATAATCATGGATAACGAGGAAGCAGTCTCGTTCTACGCTGACATTGGGTCAGCCTTCTACCGTGGCTAAACGCCAAAACTTCCCCCAACCTACACCAAAAACACCATTGACAACCGGGAATGAACACCCTGAGGACGATTAAGTCAGCCGACTTTTAATTTAAATTTTTTGACATGTAATTTATATATCTATAATTTGTTAAACTTAAGACATTGTATAACGTTAGGCCCCCTATGTGCCAACAAATGTAAATTTATCATAGTATCATATTAGTTATAAGCCAGATTGTATATATAATGTTCAATAAAAGAAATTGAATTGAATTGAACAAATCATAGATTTTTAAATCTATTTTGTATGGTTTAAAGGAAAATTATATTTAAAGTTCCGTTAAAAAGTTATTGAACAATTTCAATTGGTCATGACGAGTTTTTCTGGCATGGATATGGCGAGTTTTGGTTTTCATTATCTCATATAAAAAGTAAGGATCCATCTTAAAATAGCATTAATTTTTTGCTATCATTGACACCAAAAAATTGCTGTGGGCTTTCGGTCTATTAGATAACTTATCCGTTTTCACTCTTAGACTCTGTGTTGAATCAACCCTTGTCTTTTTACGCAAGCAGGCGAACTAGGATAAATAAACTAGACACACTGTTACTTTAACTATTTTGGCCCGTATAGTCCTTTCTTCAAAGGCTGATCGCAAACCAAACAACCAACTTAGTTAAATGAGAAGAGCTATATTTTTTGTCAAATAAATATTTTAGTTTTAAGAAACACTAAAGGGATTTCCCGATCCTTAGGTCACTAAATCTCTCCATGCTTGATTTGTAAGACCCCTACTTAAATATGCTAGTCAAGTCTGTAACCTGCCATGGAATGTAAAGTACATCCTTTCCTCCCAATATAGACAGTCTTAAGCTCAATGACATGCAATCCCATCAACAGAGACTTCGAGTGACTGACATACACTTATCTTTATCCGAAAAATTTTATTTGGAAGTTTTGACTGCTCTATTCTTCTCCAAAGATGTATTTCTAACATAAACCTAACAATATTTGAGTGATTTTACTGAACTAACAACACAATAATCATTTCATCCAGTATGCAACCCGAACCCATCGCATCGGTGGTAGCACACTTAAGTTGTTTTTGTTAAGTTTATATTAGTTGACTATACTCAGTTAATTTTTTTATATCATAAATCCATTCCAAGAATACAACTCAAAACGAATATTTTAAACATTTCAGGTTTCAAATAAACTTTATAATAAATTATTATACGTACAATTTTTCGTTCGCGCTTTTGACTTTGTTTCTGATTATGTTTATGCTAAACATCAAACTATTCATACAAATTAAAACATTGAAAAAAGAATATGGAATAGGTAACAGAATTTTTAGTCGAGTGCCTCTAGATCTATACGTTACATTATATGCTTCGGAACACAAATTATGAATTTTATCGTAACATGTGGCATATTGTTTTCTATGCATAAAATTATTCAAATATTTACCATATTTGGGTTGTATTGTATTAGTAGAAGGTTTTTTGAAAATCTGAAATTAACTTTTTAAGTTTTATCTAATATTATATTAATTGAAAATGGCATGTCAATCTGTTAAGTTTTTAATTTTTGAAAAATTTAGTTAGTAATAAATAAATCTATATATATAAAAATGAATGTTTGTCTGTGTATGACTTATAGACTCAAGAACTACACGTCCGATTGAGCTAAAACTTATGGATTTTATTCAAAAAATAACTGGCAATGTTTAAGAAGTTATTTGAGAAATTTTCAATAAGTGGCGCTGCACCTTTATCATAAAAAAGAAAAATTGATGTTTTTATGTGAAAAAATAAATTTTATTTCAAAAACAAGCTCTGTATTTTCTGTAAGAAAATATAATAATTATTGCTGATGAGACTGTGATTCAAATTTTTATTTTTTTAATTTTAATTGTATATTGTATGTCGGTTAAATTGAACATAAATGCATTTGCAAAACATGTAGATAAATAGAGAAAATGATATGGCTGGCATGGGGCACTGGAAGGAGGAAGTTCGAAAAGATTTGGGAGAGGAAGATGTATGTAGCTTTTCGACACCCTGGTGTGGATGGTGATGGGATATGGCATGACGGTCAGCGTGTGTCTTATACAATAAAATGAAGAGAAAAATAGAGAAAACATTTCAATGATGCAAAAAGAGTAAAGTTGTTGAAGGTTAGATATTATGTGAATTTATTTTCATTGAATGCTTTCATTGGTAATACAGGGTTCTACCAAAAAATGAAGAATTTTTACCAGCGATTGGTAAAGGAATTGGTATAATGGCCTTCACAGGCCAACAATCAAGAACAGTAAATTATCAGTTTTGGGGAACTGGGAACATATGTATATCGAGAAGATTGCCAACTATTGCACATTGGGATATGACACTTGAAGACGCATCGTACATAGGAGTAATTATATGAAAAAACGGGAAAAAATACATTTTTTTTTGATTGTCCTATTTCATCTCAAACTATGAAAAAAAAACGTTTTTAGTACATTCATCCAAAAAATGGAAGTTTTATTTGTTTTGTTCTTCAATTTTGAGACATTTATAAAGCAAAATCATTTATAATTTTGATGGAGGAATAAAGCTCAAGACTTAAACATATTTTTATATTTCTAGCCAAACAAATAGGCCCAATCCCTTTCACATAAAAAGACTTTAAATATTTCAATGATTATTGGTAAGGTAGGTCAATCGTTGAAATAATAAAGCTCATTTTATGTGAAAGGCATGGCTAAAATTATTTTTTTGCCAGAAATAATAATTCAAACAAAAGCTTTATTTTGGCATCAAAATAACGACTGATTTTACTTTCTAAGCGCAATCCTTAAAATATTAAATGATGAGATTAAATGATAGCTATAGCTGGCGCCTTAGACACAAACAAATTTTGATAGCAGCTGACATACACTATGTCGAAAATAAATTATTCGATTTTGTGACTTTTCTTATATTAATAACGTTTGCAGGCTAAAAGTTTTTTTTTTTTTGTTTTTTAAATTCGTAAATGTTCGGGGAGGTTTACCCACTTTTTCAGGGCTTTATATAGGAAACGCAATCTAATACACAGAGTCTTTCTTTTCTAATATGTATGTATCAGTTGCTTAAAGAAAAGAAACATTTTGATTTTGGAAAGACATTTCTGGGATATTCAGACTTTCTTAATTCTTATATCCGTGTTGTAGGTACTGTATAAAGTTTTTTCCAGTGAGGAGTGGTCAATGTTTAAATGGAATACAAAAAGATGTGTGTGAGGCTGTGAAAAATGTTATCGTTATTATGTTATCGATGCAACGATTTCAAATGGCAAATTCAAAGGAGAAAATAATATGTTACTGCCACAAAGTCGAATGATAACTTGACACGTCTTTAAAATTGAAGAGTTTGCAATTCCTGATCTAACTTGCCCTTGCCATGATAATAATCAATAGGTGTTTGGACTGGCACTTCGAAATTCAGGCTTTGCACGTGGACAGTTTTATGTATAAGAAATGTTCAAGACGTTGAACAGACATTTTCATGTAACATGTCTATGCAAAAGATGAAACAAAAAACAAAAATTTGTATTTTTCCCAAAAGTTTAAAATTGATATTTTAAGTAAAGTATCTAATTTGAAACTATGTATTTATGTTGTTTTTGATTTGATTTTGGATTTGTTCCATTCCTATCAAATATGGAAAATTTGGAGTAGAAGGTTTTTCATATTCGATAGGAATAAACAATTCCAAAACAAATAGAAAACGACATTTATGTTACCAATCAAACAAACTTAATATTAATAATAGATACCTACAACCTACATACCTCTTATTGTAGTACCTACTATCAACAGTTAATTTAATTTTTGTGCGCAACTAAAATTTGTATACCCGTGCGAAGCCGGGTCGGGCCAGCTAGTTATTAATATTTAAGCTATATACATATGTACCTAGACCTATGTATATGTATGTTGGTACAATATTTTTATAAAACAGAAACAAAAAAACTACTTGTAAGAATGCTTAGTTTTTTGAAAAAAAAAAAAACAAAACTTTCCAAAATTATTAGGTAAACATTTCAGTATAAGGCATAACAATAATATCTAACAAGTTTTATTAAAAATTATTTCAATTCTGACGCTTTGGTTTATTTACATTACAAACCAAGCACAAATGTTAAATTGCAAAATGTATTATTTCGTTAAAACTATGTAGTAAAGCGTTAAAACAATTCATTTTGGTTTGTTTTCGTAATTTTAGCACTCCATCGATATTTAAGATATTTTGTGTAGCTATTTCTATCTCATAAGGAATACAAAATGTTACGAATATGATAAGTATGGAGGTATTAGGTGCTTTATGGATTTCAAAATGGTGATATTCAAATATAATTTTATTATTTCAAAAGTAGGAATTTAATTTAAGAATTTAGTAAGAAGATTTAATAACTAAATTGGAAATGATTATTGAAATATGAAAAAATGCAATATCTACCATATGATTTTTTGTTTGTTTACCTTGGTCCAATTTTTAATACGATTAACAGATACGATGCAATTATGACCACCATCGGAATGGGGGAAGAAACTCCAAATCGATCATTAACTCTGACTTCTAATAAAGTAGAAATTGATTTTTATTTATAATATTTGATAAATTTTAATATCAAAATAAAACACTAAAAACTAACCACTTTTTTCCGAAAATATATCCAAAAAATTTTCCAGTGACATGTTTGATGTCTGATACAACACAAGGATATTTTAAACTGAACACTGAAAAATTGAATAAAGAATGTAGCTAGATTCCTTTTAATCCTGTTCAGAATAAAGTTCGTTCCCCTGATGTGATCTTCTGAAACAGACCTCCTATCTACCGGGCTAGCCAACTGCAAATGAAATGCACGAAACAGAAACACATTGAGTATAAACGCATTCGAAATTATTAACATAAATAACTAATAATTAATAATTCTAAGGGAATTAATGCAATTAAATTGATATATATTCTTAAGGAAAGGGTTTTGTTGATAGAACTGCAAACTATAAAAGGCCCATTTAAAAACACAACTTTGATTGTGTTATGTTTCCATGAGGAAGGGGTTTTATTATGAGTTTGCATATTTGGTTCTTCATGATAAAGTGTTTTTCTGTTTTTTTTATATGTGAGGATATGCGTTAAATATGTCGGCAGAATTTTTTTTGCATTTCTTCATCATCTTTTCATCTGGGTTCTGCCCATCTGATCTCATGAGATACTGATAATTTTGTTCTCACTGTTCGAAAATAAAGGGTCCGCCAAATAACTTTTTTTTTTGATAATGCTACTACTACATGGAGTGAAGCTTCGGCTGTGTGGCACGTAGCGCCGTCCTGTTGAAACCAAATGTTGCCATATCCTCCTCTTCAATTTTTGTGAACAAAAATTCGTTCAACATGGCCCGATAACGATCGCCATTGACTGTAACGGCCACTCGAAGAAAAATGGCCCAATTATGCCTCTGGACCAAAATCCGTACCAAACAGTGACTCGTTTTGGGTGTATCGGCTTTTGAATAGCGTGCGGGTTTTCTGTGTCCCAAATGCGACAATTTTGCTTATTTACATACCCGCCAAGATCAAAATGAGCTTCATCTGAAAAGATGATTTTGTTGGCAAAATCGGCATCTTCTCTAAGTCGATCGCAGGCTCACTTAGCGAAGCAGCCATTTGAATCAAATTATTTTTCATTATTAACCGGAAGGATTGTACTTTAAAATAAAAAGAGAAATTTGAGAAAATATTCAGCAGTTTTTTTTATAGCATTTTCAAAAAAAAAAAAGGAATTTGGCGGACCCTTTATTAAGATTTTATGGAAATCATATCCCTTTAAGGGTTTTCATTTTGATCGAAATAATTTCCGTTTAGATCACAAAACTTGTTTTCGGTTTAACCTGGCATTTTTTTTTGTTTCGTTCTTATTTGTTTCGCATTTTCGTTGAAACTTCTATCGATTTATTTAAGCTAAGGATATTTCGTTTTGTAAAACCTCGTGGCATAATGGTTAGTGCGTTGGACTGTCCTGCCAAAGGTTTGGTTTCGATTCCCAGATACGCCACCAAAAAAAAGAAATTTTTTCCGAGGTACTGCCTCCTGCGAGGAACTGACAAATCCTCCAGGAGTATACTTGTCACGAAAAAATGCTTCTCATCTAGCCATTCGGACTTGGCAAAAAATTGTTACCTAGTTTATGATTGATTATGAGTCAGTTGTGTCTGTGTGGTTGGCAATATTAAATGTATTTAGATAAATTTAAATAGTAATGGAAGAAAAACGTTGAGTGTGGACTTGCAACAATATTTAGAAGGGTTAAAATTCCAAGAAAGAAAAGAAAGTATTTTGGCAAAAATTCGATGATCAGGAGTTTTCTTGAACAAAAATACCCTTTAAATATAAAATTATTTAAATTTATGCGCAAACACGGAATTTTTATTTTGAATTACAAGTTATTTTGTTTTTAATAATTTATTACTATATTTTTAAATAGTTATTTTATTTTAAGTTTAAATAAAGCACGCCTTGATATTGTTTGTTTATATTTTGGGCTTTTTTTAAAGTAATTAAAAAACTAACTCATTAGTTTTCCCCCGAAGTTTTTTTTTGTTATTTTGCCAGCATCATCAAGGATTGTTTAATTTATTGAACTTTCAATACAAATTACATTTTGATGAACAGTTTTAATTTTCTATTATAAATTCTACTTGTAAAAAATATTTTTTGTCGTCAAGCTAAGTTTTAATTTGATTTGATTATAAATAAATAACCTAGCACTATTGATTTTTGAACTTGATACTGATAACTATTTAATAAATTAATTGACAAATAGACAAAAAAGTTAATAATATAAATTCTTGATCAATTAAAATTATATCTATAAGTACACCTACATAGTTGAGAGTTTTTATTAGAAGTTCAAAGATTTTATTTATTACTACATAAGTACCTCCATGCATGACAGAAAACATTAAGTTTTAGTATATATGTAGTTTTGTCAGTTTTTAATGAAAAACTTTTGAGTGCAATACAACGTATTTTGAAGAACCTCCTCCTGGGAAAAAGTCAGCATCCGCCCTTATTATACTATACTATATCAGTTCGGCAGTCTAATATTGTGCAAAAAACATTCTGGATTTGCTTCCTCACATGAATATGATTCACGTTGTATAAATGCATTCTCAAGTTAAAAGTTCAAGTGAGCTCAACTCCATATCGCGTTACGCTCAGGAAGACTTTCTTTTCAAATTTTCTTCATATTTTATTATTTAATGCATTGACAACTTTTTCCCGGTATTATATCTAATTTGAACTTCTTTGATCCATATAATCCACTTTTAATTAACTATGCAAATTTTCTTAAAAAGTGGTCGCTATAGATACTCAACTCAGCTTTACACCAAAGTTCAATTCTAATGAACATTTTAAGTTTCTTCTTATGATCGTGTAGTTGATATTTTTTTTTTTTCATTTTCAAGATCAAGAGCTTTGAATAAGAATTAAATACAACATTTATAAGCCAATGTATTATGTGCACTTTAACAACCCTTTCCATGATTATGTGCGTTGGAAATAAAAAATTTGCAATACAAATGCAGTGCAACGTAGACGCTTCCTATATCTTTTTTATACGGTTTATGGAATTTTTTTTGCTAATGAATTTGGTTCTGTTTTAATTTTATTCATATTTATTCCCTTTTTTTTTAAATAATATAAATTGATTTCCTGATCCTTACTACATTTTAAAATGCATTCGTATTATACTTCTCAATTTTGAAGAAACATACAGTTTTGAAAAAGATTTAAATCTCCCATATAGAATTGACAGCTAAATTAGTTCAACCTTTTTTGAGAAAGTCAAAGTCTAAAACAAACAACAAATCAGTCTAGAGAAAGAATCTACCGTGTGTTAAAAAATAACAAAAAGTAAACCAAACCTAAAATATACATAATATCTATTGTGTTTTTTAATAGGTGCCCAAACAGTAACTCATTATGTATTTGAATTTGCTGCCATTTGTCCATTTACTATTTTCTTTGTTGATTTATTTAAAAAATAATGGAAAATGATCATGGAAAATTTTGACAACCGTGCGTAGAGCTTATGTGACAACAATGACGTGGAAGCCATCATTTGTCTGATGTGCTTTTCCGTACATAACCCTATTCCGTGTAATTTATGATTCAATCAATAAATAGAAATATTAAGAAGAAAAACTATGTACATATATGTTTTTTATTTAATTCAAATCTTACGTAAATTTTGAGACACCCTCTCTAACTGTGGCAGTCAAAATTTCCTTAATTTTGAAATATTGTTCAATTCTAAAAACATGTTGTTCTCTCATTTTTTCGTAATTTTAAACTGTAAGGTGTCAAATTTTTTTTTTTTGAGGGTAAATTCAAGTCTTGCTTTAATTTTGGGACACACTTTATTTAAGGCATCGCAACGGTTTTCGAAAATACACTCCTCGTCAACTGAATACGCACAAACATTTTTTAATATACTTTATCCATTTTTTCCAAACAGTGATGGTTATTATGCCATCTGTTGATGCTAACTATTCCCTTAAGATGTTAAGCAGATAATTCCGAAAGAATTATCCAAAAACAACCGTGAGTTTTTCTTCAACCACTTGCAAAGTGTTTTATATGCAAAGTAGGAGTTTTTTTTTTAGTCAATTGAACAGGTACAACGCCATTTTCTTCGTTGTTTATAAGTTTTTTGGAGTGCTTGACAGTTTAAATTAACGATTTTAGTGTTTTCAGTAAAATTTAATTCTTGACTTCAAATTTTAAGAAAAATGGGTAGATCTACGTGTCTTAACAGTGTTGAAAAAGCTAAAATCGATTTACTTAGAGACCAAGGCCTAACTGGACGTGCAATAGCTGATAAAGTTGGCTGAAGTTTTAATGTAGTTTATTCTTACTTTGAAAAATAAAGATGCATACGGCAAAAACATGAAGGGAGGTAAGAAAACAGCAACAACAGCAGCTGAGAGACTAAGAATTTAAAGATATGCATCAAATTCTTCTGATTCTGTGGCAAAAATAAAACAAAAAGTCGGCGTAAACGCAAGTTGCTCAACAGTATTAAGAGTAATCAACAACTCAAGCCATCTTAAACGAATGAAACTTAAGAAAAAACCACCACTTGACGAGAGACGGAAAATGTTGCGATTAGATTTTTCAAGACTTCACATGAGTTGGAAAAAAGAATGGTATCACGTGGTTTTTTTCAGATGAAAAAAAGTTTAATTTCGATGGCCCTGATGGGTTCAACTTCTATTTTCACGACTTAAGAAAAGAAAAAAGATTTTTAAAGCGCCATCATAGTCGTGAAGGAGGTGTCATGATATGGGGAGCAGTCAGTTATTATGGAATAGTTGAGCTCGAGGTTGTAACATCAAGAATGATAGCAGCTGGGTATAAAGTAATTTTGGAAAGAAATTTTCCTAAATTTTCTAACATCTTTGGACCCATAAACTGGACCTACCAACATGATAATGCGCCTATTCACTCAGCGCGCATAATAAAAACATGGATAGAGGAGCAACAAGTGCAGTTGTTTCAATGGCCGCCGTACTCACCTGATCTAAACATCATAGAAAATGTTTGGGGATGGTTAGTACGCAAAGTTTATGAGGGTGGTCGTCAGTTCGAAGACAAAGAAACCTTAATTTCTGCAATCAAATTAGCGTGGAGCGAAATTTCGTTAAATTACATTAAAAAGCTATACGATTCCATGCCGGATCGAATTTACGAAGTAATTAAAAATAAAGGTGGAAGTACCCACTACTAAACTTAAACAAAAACTTGTTTCATTCCATTCCAATACCAATTTTAATTTTTGTACCTATTCAGTTGACTCAAAAAAAAAACTTCTACTTTGCATAAGTTACACTTTGGAAGTGGTTGAAGGAAAAACTCACGGTTGTTTTTGGATAAAACTTTGAAATTCTGTTATTTATATGTTACGAAAATGTTTACCATCAACAGATGGCATAAAAACCATCACTGTTTGGAAAAAATGGACAAAATATATTCAAAAACGTTTGTGCGTATTCAGTTGACGAGGAGTGTATATAGTAAGAAACTTGAAGGTCAATGTCAAAAAACGGTGGTAAGTTTAAACAAAATCAATATTGCATTTAAGGCTTAAGCATAACTGTGTAACCTGCTTTTATTGGCTTTGCTATTCAAAGGTTGTCCAAAAACTTAAATCAAGAAGTAAAGTAGGGATTTCAACTGCTGATAAGTTTAAATACTTTGAATTTTATTTTCGAAGTACATAGTTAAATATCCATTTCTGTTGTTATATGAGACCGAGACCAATATCGAGGTTTTTTGATTTTAGCGTGACCGAAGCGAGATTTACAAAAATTTGTTCTGGTATCGTTCTAAAGGCTATGTATATCCACTATTCTGCAATGATTATAAAAACTCAGGTCACAAAGTGAATTAAGTGCTATACTTTCTGATAATCGAAATATTTTGGGTGAAATAACTTTCGACCTTCATATAAAAAAGCGCTCATACGCCATACGTCACTTTTTGTTTTATTTGAAAAGAAGTTCTTTTGGTTGGTTGCTTCTTCAGACCCACAAGTATGTTTATAAGGAGGAGTGAAGAGGCAGGTAGGTACTGACTGATCCACAGTGTACACTCATTTCACCAAAAAAAAAAAGTTTTGGTAGCTATCCGTTGCAAAACCTCTCAATTCTTAAATTAATAAAAAGACAAATTAAAATGTAGCTTCTATGAATGTATCCAAATCCATTTCAAGCCACAATGATTATAAAATGAATGAATGAATTAGTTTAAGGATGTAAGTGCACTGCGACCTTAAGATCTATTGTGCCCCCTTTCTAGAGCTTGATGAGGTTACTCATTCTACAGCTCATCCTCCGAATTGATTTCCTTAAGAAAACTGAGTATTTGGGGTACTTTTAGAGAGGATAGTTCTTTCTCCTCTATCTGGTGATTTCCCAGATGCCTTTGTCTTTGATGCACAAGCGCATCACATCTACCCAATATGTGGTTCGGGGTTTCCTCGTGCTCATTGCAAAATCTGCATATGGCACTGTTTTCCAGGCCAAGAACTCGGAGGTGTCTCCTTAACATGCAGTGGCCTGTGAGGAATCCCGTTAGTATTCTTAGTCTATTTCTTTTTAAGCCGATGCAGGATTGGAATCGTGCTTGGTTGTAGAGAGTAGAAGTTTGGCCTGCCTTAGCTTAGGAAGCTCTTTCCAGATTTTTGATCTTTTCTCCCTCTCTGCTGTTCTGAGTGCGGCCTGGCTATCTGACATGATTGCAATATTTTGGTTTTTAAATTTATGATTATAAAAAAGAACAAAACACAATTTTGGCCAGACTTAAGATGGAAATACTCACATATGCACTCTTATGTCAAGTTAAATCAAAGTCAACTTTCAAGATGCGATTTATTAGCTTTTTTCTAGAGAATTTTCGGCAAAAATTGTTAGTTTGTCAAATTTTTATGATATTCCCTCAGATAGAAGTAAAGGGGAATGGGCATAATTGTATGAGTTGCACCCCATCGTTATAACACTTTATTAACTATATCATTAGAAAGGTCTCAATGAGTGCTATTTTTTGTTGTTAAAGCATAACTCTGCATCTCGTGCAGGGAAATTGTTATAGCCGAATAACTGTTAAAAGTGTTGCAGCGCACTGCAGCAGTTATAAGGCCATACCATTTTCCCTGCACGAGATACAGACTTATGACCAAACAAGACATTATAGCACTTATTGAGACCTTTCCAATAATACAAAGGAGGAAGTGTTACAACATAATAGGACGAAACACCCATTCTCCTTTCCGAAAAATTGTGGAACGAAAACTATTAGATTTTTTTTTATTCATCTGACATCTGATACTTGGAATTTGGAAAACCAAACAATTTTTTCTCTAAGAAATTTGGGGAGGGATAGTGCTTTCTCTCTCTCGTCAGCACCCTTTTCTGTCAAAAACTACCCAATGTTTGAAGTTCTGAACAGGAATTGAGCAAAAATTGGTGACAAATAGTAACGTATTGTTAATGTTTGCAACAGGCTAATTCTTCAACTTGTTGTTGTTGTTGTTTAATTATTATATTATGCATGAGGTTTGGGGGGTGAGTGATCTTATTCCAATCGGTCGATAACCTAATAATTTCTTGTAGATAGATAGATAGATAGATAGATAAATTCTTTATTTTTTCCCAAAAAGTTTAACAATATTTCTTACTTAAGAATAAGGACATGGCAATTTTGCCGTCTGCCTGAATAATTTTTTGTATTGTAATGTATATGAAAGGTCCAGGGGAAAAACGAGTTAAGTCCATTTAAAAAAAAAAAACTAAACAATTGATTACATATTGCAGAATTTTATAAGTAGGCACTATGTGATGTTGTATTTGTATGTGGTTCCTATACTCTACATCTACACAAAGGGCTTTGAAAACTCGCAAAATGGTACACTCTCTAAGAAAAACTTGTTTTCAAAAGTTTTTTTGTTTCAAAAATTAAACAAACCAAAATTTAAAAAAACTTGTGGCTAGACCTAGAGAAGTGTCAGCTGAATAATACAAAAATCCTCCAATTGAATTTCAAAAACGGTCCACTGCTTGTGAAAATTGTTTGATTTTCAAACTAATATTTTGACTACATAAAAATGTCTGAATAAAGCAAAAAACCATTCATTCATAAAAGTTAAGAGTTTTTATGAAAATTAATATTTCAAGTTTTTGTTCCAAAATTTTTAAGTCAAGCCATCATGTGGAAAGGTTCACAGAGGCGGTTAGTATGTATTAAAATTACGTCTTACATTATTTCGAACTATTTTTTTATAATCTCGACTAAATGGTTTGTGTGCTGTTTAAAACTACTGGCAAACTATAAAAGCTAGTGTTTTACCCCAGTATGGAATTTATATAAAAATCAGTCCCAGCATCGTTTAAATTGTGTTTGTTTTTTGTTTCGTATTAAAAAAACATATATTGCATTGTTGCAAAAAAACAAGAAACTGGCCTCAATTAAAATTAATCCTTCCAACAAAGTGTTTTAACTTAAAAAAAAACTACAAATGGAGTTAAGATTGACAGATCAAGGTGGTTTGTTATTATTTACATTTCTTACTGAAAATTTTAATATTACATAATAACATATTTGTGCAGAGATTGAAGAGGATAGGCCATTTGGACCAAATCCAATTCCTACTACTGTAATTCTTGCAGTGTATTTACTGGCAGTTTTTAAAATTGCACCAAGGTAAGATAATATCATAATGAACAAAAATTTAATCATAATAAAGCAGAGCATTACAAGTGCGTCAAAATTATAGAGGGTTTATTTTAAAATGCGAAATACAAATTCTGATTTTTATCCGAAATTTATTCATTCATATTCTTGTCTTATGAGCTTTGTGAAGCCAGAGCCTCACACTCAAGATGTTTGAGTAGGGTATATTAGTTTCGTTTGTTCAGGTTTGAGCACTTTTGTTCATCAATTTAAATCGTTTGTCTATCCTCAATTCAAAAAATATTCAATTTTTATTTTCAAAAAAAAAAAAAATTAAAATGTCGAACACACCCAAATAGAAACTTAAGAGGATAGGACCCAACGTTATAACTTCGAAAATCGAAACAAAGCGAAAACGCAAAAATTGCCTCATCATACTTGACTTAAAACGGCCTAGGAACTGGGTGACACTTGTATAAGGGCGATTAACCTAAGGTGTTACAAATAGATGGAGCGTGTAGGTAAGGTCAAGACAATACAAAAATGGTATTGAAAAGTAGGGTCTATTCGCCCCCATTCTAAATAATTGACTTCTTAAAACGGAAATAAATATTAAACAAAAAAACAGTAACACTTACAACAACAAGCTATGCTTTTTTGTTACTCCAGACACCTTTTCTTTTAATTTCTTTTTAAATAAAGTTGTGCTAGTGAACAGGTTTTGAAAAATTAGTTTTCAAATTTAAAATTTTGAAAAAAAAATTCAAAATTGTACGTAATTAAGTACTATTTTTGTTTTCAAAATTCAATGCTACAAAAAAAAGGAAGATATTAATTTTTATTTCAGCGAGTAACCACATAGCATCCCTACACATATCATACATACTTTTTTGTCTACAGGGCCAAATAGTCACCTTTTAAAAAACAAAAACGCAAAATTAAGTGTAGGAGGTACTCTCATTTTGCCGTGTTAAGAAGAAAAAACGTAACTGACATTTTGGCTGTTTTGAGTTATGGCCAGTTTTGACACCCTTGGTGGTTATTATTTTATTGTTCAATAATGAAATCATTATCACAACAAAAGCATTAATGTTAAAAAAAAGAGCCAAGTTCTTATGTGTACAAGAAGCCTGTGCGTAAAAATTCAGCCAAAAAAAGTAATGAGATCTTAAATATATGCCAAGTTTTAAGTTCATGAAGTTTAATATCAAATATCTGTAAACAAATAAATTGTAGTACCTCGTGGCTTGATGGTTAGTGCGTAGGACTGTCATGCCGAAGGTGTGGGTTCGATTCCCAGCCGTGCCGCCTAAAAACAGAAATGTTTTATTCGAGGTACTGCCTCTTGCGAGGAACTGACAAATCCTCCAAGAGTATACTTGTCATGAAAAAGTGCTTCTCATTTAGCCGTTCGGACTCGGCAAAAAACTGTAGGTCCCCTCCATTCCTTCCAACAAACACGCACACAGGAATGGTTGTGAGTTGTAAGTCACTAGGCCCTGGTTCTCCACGAGCTGTTGCGCCACCCAATTTATTTATTTATTTTAAACAAATAAATTTTTGATCCAAAATAATAATTTGATTACTCATCATTTCCCAAAAGTATGAAACAAATTCATCCAAAACTAAAAAAGTTACATACATAAACAGAAAAACGCATTTATCTCGAAATGCCAAAAATACATATATGTATACGTTTTTTCTTCTAAACACGGCAACATTGTACCATAGTAAGATTTTCTTCTTCCTTTTACAATTATTTTTTATATAAGTCAACAATCCAACTCTTCACTTCACGCTCAGCACCAGTAATTTCATGGGTGCTCTTCAGGTTATATGCCGGCTGCCGGTCGTTCGCCACTAAGATAGATTTACCTCCTATAGATTTTATAATACCTTCAAAGGTTAAAATAAATTTAATAGCAAAGTATTTTAAGTACTTTCAAAAAAAAAACTCAGACTAGCACCCCAAAATAAAATTTTACGATGGTGGCGCCAAAAAGACAAGCTAAGTAATTTATGTTAAAGCTTTTCAGTATCAATATTCATTATCATTTAAAACTAAGGTCAAATCATTGACTTTCATCCATTTCTATGAAATCTATCATTTTTTTTCCAATTTTTGTTTAGATATAAGTAAAAAACAAACAAATAAAGTAGACAATAAATACATAGCTCTTTATTGTTGGTGCCTCCATCGTAAAAATGTAATTTGCTTTACTTTTAAATCCTTTGGGGCGGCCTTTTTTATGTTTGCTGTAAAAAATTTATATTTTCTTTTACTCGCGTGGGCGCAAAATCATTTTGTTTTAATACTCATGAACAACAGCTGATGTGCAAACGATTACAATAATTGAAATATGCTTATAAAAATAAATGTTTACTCATTTTTTTGTGTCATCCCACACAGTCGTTGGGCAAACAATTCTATGGTCCCATTCTTCTAGCATATCCTTTCCTCTGGGTGCGTTTCTATTTGCGAGTACTTTCACTACAAAACTATCGAGAGTGGCTTTTGGTTAGCTGTCTACCCCGCTGTGACTGTGACTGTGACTGTGTCCACTCCTAATTTTTAATCTCAGGAGCTGCTTTAGAGTTGCTCACAGTCTTTTTGCTCTTAAATGGAAACGCACCTTAAGGGATGAATGATTCCGAATTTAAAAAAATCATATTTAAATATTATGTAGATTGTAATTATGTGTTATTTGTATTATTGTTTCAGTTACATGAAGTCCAGACCTGCCTTTAATCTAAGAACCTACATTATTCTGTATAATATTTTTCAAATATTAACCTGTATTTATTTAATGCATAAGGTAAGTTGTTGGTTAAAACCTTTGATCATCAAAAAAGACAATAGAAAAAAATAAAAAAAATCTTTAGCAATTTTGTGTCGATTTTTGATATATCTAATATCTTATTAGTCTAAGTTCCCGCCATAAGACGACCTTGCCTCATCAAGGAACCAAATGAGAGTTATACAGTTTTGTTGGTTTATTCAATAATCTTACCCAGCTCATTCCGTAGGTCTTAAAGAAGTAAGAATTGTATGCAATAAAAAGGAAATTTAATTTGAAAAGTAGCGTTAGTTAGGATAAACAAAGACAACGATTGAGAATCTATTTTCTCAACGGAAAGTTATAAGGGGCTTCTTTTATTTTAGACGATTGATAGTTTAAATACCAGAAATTAATCAATCAGTAGGTTTGCTCCCAGCTAACGACAAGGAGTTTTTCAAATAAAAATGAGCATACCTAGCTAAGCACCACTTCAGGAGACTCACGATCGATTTGACTTGGTTTAACAAACACACTCAGAAATTTGTTGTTCATTCAAAATATTCGATGTTTATTAATTTGTAATTTGGTGTACAACTACATACTGCAAATGTTTGGTTTTTGTCGAAAATAAAAATAAAAACCAAAAAATTGGTTTTTGGTTTTTTTCCCAATATTTTTGAGGTTATTTGAAAAAAATAATCTGAATAAAATTATAGGTCTTTCACTTATCTACAACTTTTCTATATAATTTTTGTTTTTATAGGAGGTCTACTTTTGCCACTTCTAGTCATTTTCTGCGGGGAAATTTATTTTTCCCCTTTTATATACTATTTATCCTAATTTTCCCCTTCACCCATATTCTGCTAATAATTTTTCCAACTTTTGGTCTTTGAAAACCGATTTGGCACTGGTCTAAATAGGTATAGAATAGTTCCAAAATCAAACCGAAAATTACTTAAGAAACTGTATACTCGATGAAAAGAGCTCGTCATTTTATGGCAGGATCCTCTACTACAAATATTTTTTGAAATAAAATTTAAAAAAAAATAATTTTTCATTGCAGATTTCTATAATTAATCTTCCAGCATTTAGTTTTTGGAAATGTATTGATTTTATTCCCGGAAGTACTGAAGATAAGGACTTCCATCACATTGCGTATGTGGTTTTTTGGCTAAAAGCTTCTGAATTCACCGAAACAATAGTATTTGTTTTGCGAAAAAAACACCGACAGGTGTCGTTTTTGCATATTTTCCATCATTGTTCGACTTTTGTTTTGGCTTATCATTTAAACAATTCATATAAAAGTGAGTACCAACCTGAATACTTCTTTACATTCTTTATTTATAAGAACAAAGGGTTCAAAAGATAACAAGAAAAAAAACCCGTAAACGAAGTTAACGCAGTATATTAAGGTCAGTAATTGAATATCTCTGAAACAAACAATTTTTATTATTTTAAAGATGCTCAAAAAAGTAGTAAACTCTTTTTATGAACATTTTTTTGTGAAAATTGCCCCTACTACATAAACGGAGGGAAATAGTCCCCCGTCATGGACGATTTTTTTCTTGTCTGGACCTAATCTAGACGTTCGGATATATTTGTTTGTGTGTTTTAAAGAGTTACCCTGTACCCATAGTTACGAACTTAATGTGTTCAATGGTTGATAATTAACCAATATAGTCATTCGTTTATTAGTTGTGACAATTTCAATTTTGTCGTTAAATGCTTTCTATGTTTTTTGCTTTATTTTTCTAAATTCATATGAAATCAGCAGAGCTCCAGAAAAGGTCTAAGAACTATATATGTGCTTATATTGAAATTTTAATTAATTAATAATTTGGCTATTGATTATATGTGACAATTCTAACATTATCATAAGCAATATTTTCTTTGTTTTTTTATTTTATTTCTTTAATTCATATGAAGAAACATACAGACAGGCTTCAACATTGACTATATTAAACTGTTAGACCGAGAGCCCACAGCAGATTTTGGGTGCGAACGATAGCAAAAAAAGAAGTACAGGCGTCGAAAGCTTCATTAAAGGCTATTAAAAAAATCAAAGTCTTGCAGTCCACAACTGGGGCCTTTGCGAGTAACAGTGCATCGAAAAAAAAATATGAATGCAACTTCAAAGATAATCGTGTTAGCCGAAATTGGTTTTCACTCCTCCCTAGATAAGCTCCTCGGATCACATATCACGGAATCTGAGACCATTTGAGTGTATAGTTGGGTCTACCAGACCGTTTAAAAAATTCAAAATTCAAAGTGAAAAACGGTTTTTTTAAACAGTCTGGCAGGGCGAATTTAACACTCAAATGATCTCAGATTCCGTAATATGGGATCCGCGGAGCTTATCTAGGGAGGGGTGAAAACCAATTTCGGCTAACACGAGTTATCCTCGAAGTTTCACTCATATTTTTTTTTTTTTTTTGATGCACTGTTACTCGCAAAGGCCCCAGTTGAAGACTGCAAGACCTTGACTTTCTTAATAGCCTTTGATGAAGCTTTCGACGCCTATACTTCTTTTTTTGCTATCGTTCACACCCAAAATCTGCTGTGGGCTCTTAGTATAAAGGTATTTTTTTGTGAAAATTGCCCCTCCTACATAAACGGAGAGAAATAGGCCCCCGTCATGAACGATTTTTTTTCTTGTCTGGACCTAATCTAGGCGATCGAATATTTTTGTTTGTGTGTTTTAAGAGTTACCCTGTACCCATAATTACTAACTTAATGTAACATATTCAATGGTAAATAATTTACCAATAGTCATTCGTTTATTAGTTGTGACAATTTCAATTTTGTGTGAAATGTTTTCTATGTTTTTTGCTTTATTTTCCTAAATTCATATGAAGTAAGCAGAGCTCCAAAAAAGTTCTTAGAACTTTATATGTACTTATATTGAAATTTCAATTAATTAATAATTTGTCTTTTACTAGCTATTATTGATTATATGTGACAATTCTAACATTATCATAAGCAATATTTTCTATGTTTTTTATTTTATTTCTTTAATTCATAAGAAGAAACATACTGACAGGCTTCAACATTGACTATATTGAACTGATTATTGCGCTATTATGTTCTCATTAGGTCTAGTGAGGTGATTTAGTTAAAATAACAACTTATTAGCGACTAATTAATGACAGAGTATTAAGCAATAAAATTTTAAATTTTAGAAGTTTTTACCATTTTTTTAAAGAAAATACATAGAATTAGTATTAAGCAATAAAATTTTAAATTTTAGAAGTTTTTACCATTTTTTTAAAGAAAATACATACATAACATAGAACGACAAATACTAAATTGCGAAACTTATACTAACGACTAGTTAACCATATGGATTATTAAGCCAAACACCATTTGGTTAAAGCAGTTTTTACCCCATTTTGAGGTGGAGATATGCTTACTTGACGTCAAGTTAGCAAAGAGTCCATAAAAACGGTAGAAAACAGTGCACGACAAATTCCAAATTTTCACAACTTCTTAAAGACTAGTAAATGGCAAATTATTAAGCTATAAACCATTTGGTGTGGGCAATTTTAAAACCTTTTTGAGGTGGTGCTTTGCTTACTTGATATCAAGCTACTAAAAGACTCAAAAAAAAAGTAGAAAACATTGCACGATTATATTCAATTTTTCACAACTAATTAAAGACTAACTAATGACAAATTATCAAGCATTAAAATATTAAGTATAAGAAGTTTTTACCGTTTTTCGAGCAAAGCACCCAAACGATATTGAATTGAACGATAAATTCAAAATTGTCACAACTATTTAACAACTAACTAACGCCAAATTATCCAATTACCTATTTTTAGATTCGTCAAAGTTGCTTTGCTAACTTGACAATCATAGAAAACAAATAACCAAAAAACACATTGAAAATATCGCATGGCAAATCTAACGGCAAATTATTGAGCACTAAAATATTAAATTTTAGAAATTTGTACTACTTAAAAAAAAAAACATAGAATAACAAGGTCAAAATTTTCACAACTAATTAACGACAAATTATGCACCTGCTCATTTTTCCATTCGTGAGATTTGCTTTGCCAACTTGATATTGATATATAGACAACATTGCAACAAAAAATTGAGTTTTTCCCAACTAACGACTAATTAATGGCAATTTATTAAGTTATAAGACATCAGGTAAAAGACGTTTTTATCAATTTTTGACGGCTTGCTTTGCTTATTTGAAAAGCACAAAAAAAACATAGAAAACATTGAACGACTAATTTGAACTAATTAACAACTACTTAAAGGCAAATTATCCACCTATTCATTTTCGATTCGTTGTTGCTTTGTTAACTTGACTGTCATGCAAAAATTTCATAAGTAGGTACACATATTTGCATGAGAAATGCATGACCTTCGTAGTACGAGTTAGTGACCTTGGACAAGATTTTCTTTGTTCAAACATTTTAAAGAGCTACACGATTTTGATATTTCTTTTGCTCTATTATGACTTGATCGAAAGGATGCCTCGACTAAAATTTTTGCGCCCTTTGAAAGCGATTTTCCCATGATTTCCCATGATTTATGTAGATGTAGAGAGTTAATCAGGGAAGAACTACTAAACACATTCATAGAAAATTACAATTTTAATTAATAAATTTATTTATTTTATTTAATTATGTTTTTATTTTGTGATTTTGTATTACAGGTAGTGCAGCGTTCTTTCCCCTCTTTGTCAACACAACAGTTCATCTTATCATGTACACCTACTATTTAATGGCTGCCACACTTCCAGATGAAATTGTCGCCGAATTAACACCATTAAAAAAAAGCATCACTATAATCCAAATGATCCAATTTACAATGGTGTTGGGGCAAGTAGTTCTTGGATTTTATGTAGACTGTAAGGTCCCAACGGGACTACTTGTATTATATACCACTATGGTTATTGTAATATTTTATATGTTTTATGATTTTTATCAAACAAGCTATATTAAAAAACAGAATGCTACATTTGAAAAGGCAAAAAGAGAAGAAGATAAGTTGAATAATAATAATTCAATAAAAAGCCAATAAAAAAAACTAAAAATATAAAAACAATTGATTTTATTGAACTTATCAAAGTCAGAGTTTAAATCATAGAAGTTCGCGGCAAGTCAATGACAAATATAAATCCTAGCAGGCAAATTTATTATTGTTCCTCGTGCTGTTATTTTTAGACTTTGAATTGCATTTATTTTCCATGACTTACAGAATTTAAGTGTGGGCAAAACCCCATATAGGGCAGAACCGTCTTAATTCTAAGGGTATTTAAGTGCAACGTAGGACAACAATAAACTGTAATCGTCACGTTGGTCGTAAGTTCATAATGTCATGCAAAATTTGTAGGGGAAATCTTGTAGTTTTCAATGTTTACGGCGTTAACGATGGTTTTTGATTTAATTAAATGCAAACTATTGTACTTTAAAATAACGGCCGACGTAAACTTAGCGCAGTTTTAAACTTCGTAAATCTGTCACACAAAAGTTGTACGGAATATTAGACAGATATGCCGGATTTACTCGAGTGACGAATTGGCATTAATTCACGTCATTGCGTTTATTTTAATGGCAATATTTTGAATGCCAGTTTACTCTCATTTATTTTATGATGAATATTATTGAAAACTTTATGTCATTAATGGCGTTTGAAGAATTTATGACGATTTTTCACTCGTGTAAATCCGGCATTATACGCAGTATACAACTTTACTATATTTACGGTGGCTTTACGCCGTTGTATGAATATCCTCATCAAAACAACGTCGTAAAGACGTCGATCGTAATCGTAGTAAAGTTTTAAACTTCCTTAATCTGTCACAACTTGTAAGGAAAATTGTAAGATTCACGCAGAATGCAACTTTACTACGTTTAAGAATTTAGAACATGGGATTGTATAGCGGTTAAAGTAATGTCGTTTTCGATTGGATTTTCTGACTGTTCTACTCCTTTTTGATTCCAATCGAATATGAGAACATTGTGATTAACCAAAGATAATGCCGATAGTTATAAAAAGAAACAATAATTAACCAAACAGGGCAGTCAATATTACCGGTTAATATGTCAAAAACTAAAGCAAATCGAATAAACCTACGATGAACAGCTTCGATCCGTTTAATATGGGTAGTTTGATGATCCCCAATACTTGAGGCTCGTATTCAAGAATGCGTGGAACAAATAATGAAACTTAAGTAGGGACCAGAGATCTCTTTTGACCAGGCGTCGCCCGAGCCTCAAGTTGGCAACAAATAAAGTAAAGTTCCCTATCACAAATGGCTCATAAAGTCGCGAGTGGAACTTGTTACAGATACTGGATCTCCATTTACTATAGTGGTTCCGGAGTAGGAGGGAAGCATTTGCCTGAAAAAATGTTTCGAAAAAATGGCTAGATTACGTTGAAAGCTATTTCCATAAGCAGATGAGAAGGTACGCTTTCATATCGTGTGCATAAGTAGATAATCCACAAACAAGAAACTGAGCAACATCGTTGATAGCTAAAATAAATAGCAGTGGACCTGGATGGCAGCCTTGTGGTACTCCGGAAGTTGAATTATAGGGTATGGACGGAGATGATCTAAAACGGACTATATATTTTCTGTTGGTCAAGTATAAATTCAGCCATATGATGAGAACATTAGTGAAACCCAAGGTTTTTAATTTTATTTCATGAGTGAGAAAACAAATTCGACAGGTTTGTAGTTGTTGATCTTCACATCACAAAACCATATTGAACCGAAGACAGAATTGATTTGAAATGGAAAGAAAGTTATTCCGAAAACTTTTATGTATTAATCATCAAAATCCAACTCCTCTCATCAACACTTATATTCTATTTGTTCGGTTTTGTTTACAATTAAATTCAAATTACACATTTCACAAGTGATTTATGATTCAGGTAGCAAGTCTGAATCAAAACCATAAACAATCATATGTATTATTAATATTTCTCACTCATAAAGTCAATTAATTACTTGTTTATACTTTTGTGTAACTTTGTAAGATTCATTTAGTAACAACGTCATTGATGTTATAAATTAGATTAAATTAAACTAAGCAAAACAATGATAAATAGCGCGAAAGAATGTGAAACTGAAGTTAAATTGAGTACTTTTAAATCTTAACAGTCGTTGCCGTTAAGTAAGACCAAGTGAAATGGGACCAAATTTGAAAATTTGTCATAATTTCACTTTACAAAAAATGCAAAGTTTTACTAATATTGTCCTTAAATGTGTGTAAAGGTAATGAAAAGATAAACTTCTTGGGTTTAAATTTCAAAGTATTCATATTCATCGTAGTGGAAAAAAAATTGCTCAAGTGGAAATTTTAGGTTAGCGAAAATTTAAAATTCACGTGTCTTAACATTTCGCATGCTTAAATAATAAAAACTTATCCCCTACCCTTTCGGGTCTAGCAAAGCTCAGAGAAATGTCGGTGCCTAGCTTAATTATTATTAAATACATACTTGTTTTCGGTACTTTGTATGGAAACTTTATTTTGTCTATATTATGCTACATTTCCACCTAGCGCTAATCTGAGATTTAATGAGATTTACCTTAAATCTCCTTCGAATCTCGAGGTTTTACCATACAAATTTATTCCGTAAATCTTGAAGACTAGAAATTAATCTTGTTAAATCTTCCTCGGACAAATAGTTTTACAAATCGAACTTACCTATTCTTACATGGTGCTGTACGATTCATTCGAGACTCGCATATAGTTCTTCATTGTATGACATGAATCAAACATTCTGTCTCATTCGCACTTCATAAGAAAAATTGAAACGCCATTTGCATTTTTGAAGGTGCTGTCAAATTTAATCTTTTTTAAATCTTTTTGTGCGGTGGAAACACCAAAAAGATTTATTTAATCTAATCTGAGATAAGCCTTTGGTGGAAACATAGCATTAGCTTTGCTAATCAGAATCGCTGATTGTGTTTTTTTTCTTCCAATCGTGGGAGGGATTACAAAAAACGATAGCTAAGCTCAAAGTATTTTCTGTGCTTAGACCCCTGATTACACGATGGCCTTTTGCCTCATGAGTGCGAAGGAGGAAAAAGATCTGATTTCAGCTTCACACCCATTGAATTCTATCTACTCTGTGCTGCTTCGAGTGGATTACCACTAACTTTGTCATCGATAGTTTGTATGGAAACGTCAAAATATCTATAAGCTAAGCTAGGTATCGAATCCAACTAATTTTACTTATTCAAACTCGCAAAGGCGGGATTTTTCCTTCTGTTTTTATTACGCATGACACAGAGAAAGGGAGGCCAAATAGAACTTGTATTAATTACATTGTTTCGTACGTTAAAAACTGACAGCTGCATATATAAGAATTGGCTAAAACACCTCTCAAAGGGTGAATAGTTACACAGTATATAAGCCCTTATTAAATATCTAGTCAACTTTGCGTAAATCAATATTCATAAAACAAAACAATAACCCATTTTGTTGCAATAGTCGTGTTTTATTGAGAAATGCATAGCTAGCACAGTAAAATTTCCCTTGGCAAACATCAACAAAGACATATTTTTACTGACTTATTTATCGACACTTTCCAGAATTTTTTGTTGTTGGAAATTTTACTGTGCTAGCTATAATATTTTCGAATAAAACACGTCTAATATGTGGCGCAGGGACATAAGTCCATAATTTCTTTTTCGGGTCTTGAATTCGATTCAGGATTTATATCCCACTGTACTGAGACATAAGTCCCGAAAAAATATTTCGGGACTTATGTCCCACGAATATTTTTTTTTTGGTATATGTACAATTTAAAGAGACCACAGCTGACCAAATGGTAGAACCGGTATTGTTCTCTCAATTTTTTTTTTTTTGGTAGTACCTACTCCAATGTAAAGTACAGTAACAAGCTTTAATTGCAAAAGAAACTTTGCATACACCCACCTTGAACCCACCCCAAGACCTATAGTGTGCCCAAGCAGGGGGGTTGCACTCACTGTTTATTCGCCGTAATGCTGGGGGCTAGCACTTATCTTATTTACACTTGCCTTGCCCTACATAAATACAGTACTGGCACCCAGCATTAAGGCGAATAAACCGTAAGATATGTATGTACCCCCCTGCGCTTGGGAATACTATAAGATTTGGGGTGGGTGCGAGGTTGAATGAATTCAAAGTCTCTTTTGCATTTTAAGAATCTGGATTACGAGAAACTTTGAATTTATCATATACACCTATCCACGAAATTGTTTTTGTTTCATTTGGTACTTATGTCCCTTTTTCGACTAATAAATTCAAGACTTATGTCTCAGTAGGGTGGGACATAAATCCCGAATGGAATTCGGGTCTTATGTCCCAGTAAAGTGGGACATAAGTCCCGAAAAAGAAATTCGGGACTTATGTTCCGGGGACTTATGTCACTGCGCCTAATATGTAGCTCTACCTCTAAACGCGTTTTGCTAAAAATGTATTTATCAAACGTCACATAACTTTAAGGACCTGTTGTACAAACGTGGTTCAAATTTTGATCCGTGGTTCAAAAATATTTACTGGCTGATTCCGGCGAAATTACTGGAGTTCAGCGATGGTTCAAGGTTCAAGTATGTTAAAGTAGAGAATTTAATACCTGAACCATCGTTGAACTTCAGTTAATTCGCCAAAGTCAGTGAGTTAAAATTGCTGAACCCCGACTTTAGTATTTTACAACTGGCCCTAAATGGTATTATTACCAGGGCTGTCGAAGTACTGCAATTGAAGTATTTGTACTGCTTTTTGAAACTCCGTACTGCCGTACTGCTAATATGAGCAAAGTACTGCTTTTTTGAAAATTTGTTCACACAAAATTTTCAAATCATAATCCTATCCAAGCGTTTTAGTCCTTTAGTCTAATGTTGACTTTCATAAATAAAACAGATAAAATTGTATAGAATCATACGAGTGCATAGTTTGCCTTATATGCAAAGCCTGTATATCGCAAGTAAAAAATTCGTAATTCTGAAAATTTTCAGATATTCTTTTCTGATCCAAAAAAAGGAAGATTAAGGATATTTTGATGGCATTTGGAACAAAATATTCCACACCCGTCAAAATGTAGTTTTTCACCCATCTGTCAAGCAATGTTAAATTTTATTAATGATTCTCTAGCCCATGAAATTTAGACTTTGACTTACATTGACAAAACTTCTACAAAGCCGAATTTTGGTGGGGCTTTGTTTTGATGCCTTGAGCAACTTCCAACATCACCCTAAATTTTGGCTGAAGAAAGAATATTTGGAGGAGTAAAAGGGTGTAAGATTCAGTGTTTGCTAATTTCTCGAAAACTATCATCGTTTTGGAATGAAATGAAAAGGTAAAAATTGTAGCTTATTCAATTTCATAAAAAAATTACCATGCTTTTTTTTCACATAACCAATAGATTTAGAGTAAATCATGCAGGAACTTTATGGAGTTGATAATTTAGTAAAACAGTTTAATAAAATTGCATTAATCGATGAGCAATAGTTTGTATACTATATGCGTTAGGCTACATCTTCTCATTATAAACCAAGTAATTGTGGTGTCCAGGGTAAGTAAGGCCATCAACTGGAAAATGGAGTTATTTTAATTCATTTAATAACTTTATGGAATTTAATTTTACAACAAAATGACGAAAAGCGACTTTTAGACAGTAAAATTATCTAAACCTATAATAGGTACCTATAATGCACTAATGAAGTTAACGTTAACGGGTTTTGCAATATAAAAGGAAGGAAAAGGAAAAAAATATAATTATAATTAAATTTAAATTTAGATTAGGTGGCGCAACAGCTCGTGGAGAGCCAGGGCCTAGTGACTTACAATTTTCAACCATTCCTATGTGCATGTTGTTGGCAGGAATGAGGGGGCCTAGTGAGAAGCACTTTTTCATGACAAGACATGTATACTCTTGGAGGATTTGTCAGTTCCTCGCAAGAGGCAGTGCCTCGGATAAACCATTTCTGTTTTTAGGTGGCACGGCAGGGAATCGAACCCACACCTTCGGCATGACAGTCCTACGTACTAACAATCATGCCACGAGGTAGGTAATACACACACAAAAAATATAAACTTTTTTTCTTTAAAACAACAACCGATTTTGAGAAAAAGTGAACAAACACAATAAGAGTTTTGTATGTAATAAAATCTTTTCAGTACCACTATGGCAGGGTTCTAGAGTTAAATAGGTAATAAGCGGGTATTTGATAATTTTTAATGAACAATTTTTGCATTTAAACAAAATTAAATGCATTAATAATTATTATGTTTGTAAATATGTATTTTACTACCGTACTGCTATGTACTGCTATTTTTTCCTCTAGGTACTGCTTTTTGAAAAAGTGAAACGACAGCCCTGATTATTACTCTATGTAGCCTCCAAAATGCGTTAATGAATAAGGCTGTGAAGGTATACATACCGTCCGTCGCTAAACCCCATTTGGTTTGCTGAAAAGGGCTTGCAAGAAACATGGCCATCTATAACATTTTCATAATTCCGTTCAACAAAACCGCCGGAAATACAAACTTGTTATCCTCATCCATTCTTTGGAAAATTATTTAATTAATAATAAAGATAGTCGAGTCGATATTAAAGCCTCATTTATAAACTATTTAAGGCACTGTATAAAGTTAAAATGCCCCTAAACGTGGAAAAGTTATTCGAAAAGTTAAAGTGACGTTGAATAGTGCCATTTTAAGCTAAACGCGCTTTGAAGTTAAATATAGTGGCTACTTAATATTTATGAATAAGAAACTAGGCAAAGTTGAATAGAGCTTAAATAAGGGCTTATACATACGCTGCGTAACTATTCAACCTTTAAGAGGTATTTTAGCGAATTCTAATCAACTCAGCTGATAATGTTCTACGAGAAGAAATACTCAAAATACAAGCAAGTAACGGTTGCGAATTTCACTAAATAAATAAAGAACTCTACCCCTCCCATCTGAATGGAATTCAACATCCGCACCTGTGGTCATAAATAAAAAGTATTAAAACACTGTAAATAAATTAAAACATTATTTTCAAAACATTGAATAAGAAACGTGTGTATACAATGCACTTGGCAAAAGTTGATTATACTGATTAATTCAACGAATCGGAATTCACATGCCCCTATAAATTGCATCTAAATTCTTTTACCAAGCCCCAGTCGTAAAAATGTGTGGTATAGTAATTTCCGCATGTAACTAATTTCATTTTCAAAAACTCAAAAATGGTATTAGTTCCTAGCTAAGTGCATTAAATAAACAATTATTATCACAATAAAATGAAGATATAGATTCTTACATTTATTCACGTTTTGTTTAAATTTAAAAGAAAATTAAAATTTTGTTCTAAAAATTAAATTAGTTAAATTTAAAAGAAAACAAAATAACAGTTTCAAAAATGAATACTGACGATGTGCTTGTTATCCAACCAGAATGGATAGTGTCATATGATAATGGTTAGTTTTCTTCTATGCTCAATAATATTTGTGTATATAAAAGTTTGCTAAGCACAAATTTTTCTGCAGAAATAAATGTCGACACTCGTATTGGAATTGGAACTCCCATGGTTGTGATAATGATATCGTACCTGCTTATTGTTCTGAAAATTGGACCCAGGTAAGAAAAACTGATCTTTATTTAAAGTCGCGTACAGGTCGGTGAAAATTTACGTTGTGCGTCATGCGCCTTGAACTTTGTATTCACTACAAATATATTCGAAGAAAATTCAAATTTATTTCGAAATAAATTTTTGCGTAGTATTGTCGTCACCGTGCACCTATGCCCCGTAAATTTTTGCGTTTGCGTCAAAAATCCATCGGAATCGGATAGCTTGCGTTGTACAGACCTTGGCTGTCGAGAAATACAGTTAATTTTGAACAAGATTTTATTTTTGGGGAAAAAGGACTAACAATAAGTTCGAGAGATGAAAACAATGTTGTTGGTTCTCCAACAAACAAAAATTATTGTAACTTTTTGGGCATTTTGGAACTTACCAGCCATTACCACTTCATTCTTCGCGAGCCCTAGGGAAATAAAAGATTTCATAACATTACTACTTACTTACTTACTTATCCAGCTCCCGATCTATGAAGGGTCTCTGCCTGAGATATTGTGGTATTCCATCGGTTGCGGTCTCTCACACGCTCCTCGAGACCAAGCGCTCTTGCGTCTGTGACCGCCTGGTCCCTGTATAGCGTAAGTTCGGTCTTCCTGGTCGTCTCGAACCTGGGGGCTGGGATTCGAAGATTTTCTTGGCTGGAGCGTTGTTGTCCATTCGCTCGATGTGGCCGAGTCAGTGTAGTCGAAGTGTTATAGCTCTTTGGACTACATCCACAACTTGGTACAGCTCGTACAGTTCACGATTGAATCTTCTCCTCCAATCGCCCTCTTCGCCGAAGAATTTTTCTCTCGAAAGTGCCCAGTACCTATCAATTCCCCTTTTTTACTTATCGTCCAGCACTCGGCGCCATAGAGTAGAACTGATAAAATTAGCGTTTTGTATAGCGTGCACTTTGTCTTTCGAGAAAGAAGTTTTAAACCCATTTGTTTGGTCAAACCGAAGTACCAGCGGTTCGCTAGTGTAATTCTTCGTAAGATTTCCACTAAGGTGTCGTTCGTGGAATTGATGTTTATTCCGAGGTAGGTGAACTCCTTGACTACCTCGAAATTACAGCTACCTAGAGTGACGTTTTGTCCTAGGCGATGGACAGATGAGGCTTTGTTTGTTGATATCATATACTTTGTTTTGTGCTCATTCACTTCAAGACTAACGCGTTTCGCCTTTTCATCGATAACTGTGAATGCTTCAAGTACAGCTCTCTTGGAGTGGCTGATGATGTCAATGTCGTCCACATAGCCAAGTCTCCTATTGCACGATGATTCTTTGCGTCTGACTCTTTTCAAAATTCAATGAGTGCGAATTTGAAATCCGATGTCTTTTCTCCTTCGCACTCATAAAAATTCGACAAGAGTCAGACGCAAAGAATCATTGTGAAATAGGGGACTTGGCTATGCAGCCAAGCATAGCCAACAATCAGTTGAGAAGACCTGTTGAAGATAGTGCCTTCCATGTTTACACCACTCTTGCGCACTATCTGCTCCAGGACTAGGTTGAAGAAATCACAGGATAGCGTATCTCCTTGTCGGAACCCTGTACATGTCTGGAATAACTCGGATGAGCTGTTACCCATTTGCACGTTTCACCGCGTATTTTGTAACGTCATGCGACATAGCTGGATCAGTTTTTTTTCGGGATCCCGAGTTCCAACATCGCCAATAGAAGCTCTTGGCGACTTATGCTATCATATGCCGCTTTGAAGTCGATGAACAGATGGTGGGTCTTGACTACGAATTCGTTGGTCTTTTCCAGGATTTGTCTCAATGTGAAGATTTTGTATATCGTTGATCTGCCTGGCCTGAAGCCACACTGATACTTGCCGATCATAGTGTTGCAGAAAGGTTTTAGATGCTCACGTAGTACGTTGGATAGGATCTTGTAGGCAACATTAAGCAGAGATATGCCTCTGTCGTTCTTGCAGAACTGGGCATATGGAGCTATTTGACCAGTCGTCGGACATACTTTCCTCCTCTCACAATTGGTTGATGAGCTGGTGCATGCACCCTTCCAGGACTTCTCCTCCATACTTGAAGAGTTCCGCAGGTAGGCCAAGCAGCGGGTTTGTTGTTCTTAAGCTTGTGGATGGCTTTCTCAACCTCTTCATTACTGAGCGCTGGGACTAGATCTTAATTGACTGGTCTCATGCTTCTTTGTTCCCTTGTCGCCTCCTCTACATAATGCCCACTAAGCAGCTGCTGGAAATGCTGCTTTAACACGCCTACAATTCCCTGTGCTTCGGTGACTAGGTTCCCTTCGCTGTTTCGAAGAGCCTGCTTGCCAGTCTTATAACCAGATGCCAGTTGCTTGGCTGTTTTGTAGAACCGACGGGTGTTGGTGGCGGTGCTGGACTCTTTGAGACACAGTACAAATATTGAAGGTAATATCATTAGCGTTTTCATTTTTGTTCAGTTCTGCGCATCCATCAAAATCAGTGGAAAATGGGGAATCCTGTGACCCCCACTCGTTAAACATCAAAATTTGTTGTGTGTTTTGTGTTCATTTCTTACTTATTTACTAGCAAATACAATTATTTCAAGGTTTTTAGTGTTTATTAACATTATTTTGTCATGCAAACAACATTCCTTCCTGGTTTTTAGTGTTGTTTAAATTATCCTTTTGTGTTTTCTTCGTTGTTGTTGTAATACAGCGGACGAGGTCACGTAAGGCTGCCATCTTGAATTTCATTGACAGTTCTCATTTCGGACAACATGCGCAAGATAAACCCTTAGATATGTGTACTGTGTCTTTGAGATACTTGAGCTGAGAGGCTGCGGATGCTCTTTTCTTTCTGCGCAGGGTTTTTCTCTTTCCTTCTCTTTTCACGGTACTCCTCTTTTGCTGCTCTTGTTTTCCTTTGCAGTATTTGCTTTCGTGCATTTTCCGTTTCCTGCTTCAATACCGCGCATTCATCATCATACCACGGGTTCTTTTTTTGGTTGGTTCATAGCCCATGGTGGTTTCGGATGTCTTCTTAATGATGTCGCGATACTGGTCCCACTGGTTGTTGACGCTTGAGGCTGGCAGAGAGTCAATCCTGTCAATTGCTCACTGTAGTCTCTGGCTTTCTCAGATGTGCTAGGGCATGCAAGGTGAATTTGTTTCTTTGGGCGGTCTTTGTTTTCTTTTCGTTGGACAGTCGGGCTCTGAACTTTGTCACAGCAAGAAAGTGGTCAGAGTCCACGTTTGCACCTCCGAAAGTTCGCACGTCCAATTAGTACGTGGTCGATTTGGTTGGTGGTTCGACCATCTGGAGATCGACAGGTTGCTGTGTGTATCCTTCACCTGGGGAACCTAGTGCTACTTATCACCGTATTATGAGCTGCAGCAAAGTCGATTAGTTGGGAGCCGTTATCTGTTGTCGTTTCGTGGAGGATGTGCTTTCCAACTAATCCGCCAAAGATGTTTTCCTTTCCGACTTTAGCATTGATGTCTCCGAACAGGACTTTGACATCGTACTCCGGACAGGCTCCGTAGGCTCCGTCAAGGAGGTCGTAAAACTCCTCTTTGTTAGACTCCTCAGCTTCATCGGTATGGGTGTGTGCACATACTAGGCTGATGTTTTGGAAGGTAGCTTTGATGCGACTCACAGCCAGGCAATCGCTAATCGGCTTAAAATCGATGACTTTCAATCTTAGTCGATTTCCCACGACGAAGCCGCATCCTAACATATTGAGTCTTTGATGGCAGCTGTAATAAATGTCGCAATCTTTTCTTTCCGTTAAACCTGATCCTATCCATCGTATCTCCTGCATCGCGGTAATATCTGCCTTGTACCGTGAGAGGACAGATTCAAGTTTTTGAGTAGCACCTGGCTATACGCCAGAGTGTCCCTACATTCCAGGTGCATACTCGTAGGTCATAGTCCATTTTCATTCCGGGTCTGGTTGCCATTTGAGGGGGTCATTATCCGAGGCTTCGCGCTTCTCTTTAATAACATTATAGAACACAAACGTTTGCAGTTACACTTCCTTTCAGACCAGTGGCACACGTAGAGGGGGTTCTAAGAAAAATAAAATGCTATACTAACCCTCATCTTATTCAGTCCTTTAATCCAAATAAAAATTTAAGTCCAGATTAAAAGCAATTTAAATTCAAACATTTAATCCAATTCCATATTATTCACTCGCTTAATCCACACTTAAATCCAATTTTGTTTAATCCAATTGCCTTCCGGAGGCAAGTTAAAGTTTTTAATTCCAGATTAAAATTAATTTTCCAAATCGAGTTGGCTAACTCGGTTTGAAGTGAAAACTTTTTCAAATTTTTTTTTTTCAAAATTGTTAAAATAAGCTAAACCCCGGGTTATAAGGTCCAGACATGGTTTTCAGTGTAGTGGTCATTGTATTTGTCTTATGTGATATCACCATACCCATTCACACAGTTACCTGGGTCGTGGTTTCCTCCTTCCTTTGGTCTCACCATCATATCTACACATGGTTTTTAGCATTGGGCACGTCTTATGCTACATTTCCACCTAGCGCTAATCTGAGATTTAATGAGATTAACCTTAAATCTCCTTTAAATCTCGTAGATTTACCATACAAATTTATTTCGTAAATCTTGAAGATTAGAAATTAATCTTGTTAAATCTTCCTAGGACAAATAGTTTTACAAATCAAACTAACCTATTTTTACATGGTGCTGAACGATTCATTCGAGACTCGCATTCAGTTCTTCATTGTTTCACACGAATCAAACATTCTGTCTCATTCGCACTTCATAAGAAAAATTGGAACGCCATTTGCATTTTTGAAGGTGCTGTCAAATTAAATCTTTTTTAAATCTTTTTGTGCGGTGGAAACACCAAAAAGATTTATTAAATCTAATCTGAGATAAACCTTTGGTGGAACCATAGCATTATCATCGTGGCACTTTGATCTCGGTTTTATCTCGCTGTAGGCACGCCAACATTGTTTCAACTTGCTATTACACGATGATTCTTCAATGAATGCGAAGGTGAACTCAGATGTTTTTTCTCCTTCGCACACATGAAATTTCGAAAAGATTCAGACGAAAAAAATCAGAATGAGACGAAAAGAATCGTGTAATAAGACCAGACCTGTAAAGTACTTCAGTATTTCAGGACTTCAGTACTTTCAATTACCAGTATTTGGTACTGGTACTTGTACTTCAGTACCCTGGTACTGGTACTTAAAAACAGGCAAGTACCAGTATTTTTTCAAGTATTTTGGTTCAAGTACCAAGTACCAAGTACTTAAGTACCAAAGTACTTGAGAAGTACTTTCAAGTACTTTCAAGTACTTTCAAGTACTTTGAAGTATTTTCTAGCCTATTGAGTAATATTTGTCTCAACTTCAATTTATAATGAGATTTTACTTTGTATTTCATCAGAAGAATGTGTTTTTTTAACAAAAGCCAAGAAATCGTAAGTCCAATTTATTATTGTTTACCGAAAAATGATATAATGTTCATATGTACAATGTACAAATATTGTGTCTCCAAATTTGGAAATATTCTAAGGGATTCTAAGAATAAAATTGTATAGAGGGTAGATTATATTTCCTCCCCCTGATGCAGAGAGGGGCAATTTCTATATTCAATAATGAGAAAAAGTGCCGTTCGTTTTTTTTAATTTCTTTTTTGTTAACATTGAAACATTTGGAGTGCATTCTTTTTATTCCATGTGCAAGGTGGAAAAAGGGGATCAATATGGGACATGTTGTCAAAACAGGTTGATAGCCATCGATATTTGATCATTTAAATTTTAAACTGTAAACAACCTATGTATGTTGTATATTCTATTGTTTTCAATCGATTTTAAAAACTTGTTCTGTTTCCACCAAGCATGACTGTGTTGACAATGTTGTTCCACATAAACCTACCTGTTAAAGGGAATATAGTGCGTTCGGTGCTATTATTTCATTTTAAAAAAGAGGTTGGGTACGACCCACACTCACGGTTGCCGTTTTGGTAGGATCCTACCAAACTTGGTAGGATTTTTCAGCTTTGGTAGGTTGGTAGGCTAAAATCAGATTTGGTAGGTTTTTTCATACAACTCTTGAGCAAAATATAAAACATTGTTCAAACATAAAAATTGAGATCATTTCCGATCAATTAAAAAAATGTCAAATAAACTCAAGTAAACAGAAACTTGAATCAATTGGCGTTCATTTGCCTATATTTTTAAGAACAAATGTGATCTAATTTCGTTGAAAAATCCTAATATCACTTCCAAATGATATAATTTTTAAAATTCTTTTTTCAAAATGAATTGATTTTAACGGGTCACCACTGCTTGGCAAAATTCATTTGGCATTTTACTTTTTCGCCTTAGTCGTTAAATATTTCTTTTTTTTAATTCGCAATTTTTAATTGACAATTTACGTTTTCTTTTTTATTCATAATGTTTTTCAATCATTTTGCAATCCATATTTGGCGTTTTTACTTTTCGCTTCTATTTTAAATTATTTTCAACCATTTCGAATGAATATAGCATTTGGCAGTTTGTCGTTTCACTTTTGTTTGATAGATTGTTAGCTATTTGGCCAAGTGTTTTTTTCGTCAATTAACGTTCCGCCATTTTGTTATTTCGCAAAATATCGCTTTGTCGTCCTATTATTTCGCTGATAGATCGTTTCGCCGTTTAGTTGTTTTGATCGTTTGACCATTCATTAGCATCGTATTTTTTTTAGGTTTACCGTTTTTTTCTCTGTACAGTTGTTTAATTCATTCTGCCAGTTAAGGTGTATACTTTAGTTGTTTGTCGATTTTTGATGTAATCACTGTGTCGGGTTGTTAAGTTCACTTTGTTTTTTGCTTAGTTTTGATAACGGAAAATTTTGGCAAAACCTTTGAGACATTTAGGTCCAATAGAGGGAAAGATAAACTGAGTATTGACGGATATTCTTTCGATTTTGAAACACAAAATCAAAATAATTATCTTGTTTGGTGTTGTGAGCTTCGAAAAAATAGCACGAGTAAATAAAGTTAAAAATAGTGATGAAACTCATTCAATAGTATTTTTAAAAGTGGAACATGACCACGAACCAAATGCGGTTAGAAAACGCGTGGCAGATGCAATGTCTGATCTTAAGAATTCTGTGAAAACCTCTGCCGATAAAAATAGAACTAGAAATAGTTTTTTGTTGTTTAGCTTTTTTTAATTCGGCACTCAATTGTTTTGCGATTTTTTGGCTTCCATTAAGTTTCATGCCTTAAAATTTTTAGGCATGTAACTTAATGGAAGCCAAAAAATCGCAAAACAGTTGAGTGCCGAATTAAAAAAAAGCCAAACAGCAAAATAGCAAAATGCCAAATGAAAAAAAGCAAAAGAACAAAATGCCACATAAAAAATTGCCTGTTTTCAAAAAGCCTATATAATATTAAACTAAATGAACATTGCAAAATGAAAAATGCGAAATAAGGATTTAGCAAATCGTTTAAAAAACAAAACATAAATTGCCGAACCTGAAATGCGAAATTTCTTAATGCTAAATAAATATCCGCGAAATGAACCCCTGCGAAACGTCAATTCGCCAAACAATTCTGGCAAAACATACCATACTCGATTTCAACCAAATTCATACAAAATTATGTTAAAATTATATAATGTCAGACACACACCTCAAGTGAAAACATTAATTTGAAGATTATGTAAAAATTTTATGCATAGAAAGTTCCAAGGAAGGAAAAATCATTAAATGTTAGCATGAAACTACCTAAATAAATAATTCTGAAATATAACTAGCATCTATGCGCCCAAGTGAACCTCCTTAGCAAAAACCTTTAATCACTTTAAATTTACTGTACACCTTTGGGGTGGGTTATGGAACTCGAATTTTTGTTTTAGCTCATCATACAACAATTTCGGTTTTTTTTTTCAAATTTCCTGGAAAATGGATTTCACGATTGTGAATAAACCTCGTACCTCTGATCTGTTTGAGGTTTTTACCAAAGAAAATTTGCAGAACGGATATAGAGTTTTTTTATTTGGTAGGTTCTTATTCGCTTTGGTAGGTTTTTTTGGGAAATTTGGTAGGAATTTTTTTTTGCAAGCGGCAACCGTGCCCACACTGGTAACTTCCAATTGGTACCCTCGGAAGCTAGAGTCCAATGTTTTTTTAATTAATTAATTACAAATTCTCGATATTCGACGTTTTCAGGTGTTTAAGAGTGTTCCGGACTGAAATGGTGATTTCATGAAAAGATTGTGAAGCGAGTAGGTACTTGTCCGATCAAAACGATTTAGGTGTGTATGGACAGATAAACTTGTTCTCTAGGACATCATTGGAAAAGAATTTAAGTTTGTGCTCTAGTTTTTGGTAAAAGCCTCTAAGAAAACGAAAAAATTGCGAAAATGACTGTTTTTCAAAGCAAATGTAGCTTACACTATCGCATTTTTTGCAAAACAATGTTTACTAACATAAAATTCCATATTTTTATTAGGACAATATCGAAGAAAATTTTTAGTTTTGTACCTTATAAAAATTTTAATAATACAAAATAAAAATATTTGTAAATTTTGAAAAAAATGCATTTTTGACAGTCAATTTTGTATACCTAACGGTAGATTTTTTTTTTAGTGGATATAAATTCAATTTATTTTCAGGATTTTCATTATGTACGAAAGTACAAGTAGCAAAATTTACAAACTATTAAGAAACAAGGAAGTTAATTCTATATATGTATCTAAGCGTACCCTTATATTTAAAATACATTCCAAAATTGAGCTACATGTAATAAATGTCATACACACAAATGCCATGAAATTGATGAAACGAATGTACGATTGCATATATACATTAAGTCATATGACTTAAATTATTACATTAAACATTTTCATTTAAAACCAAGTGGTTGCATTTTATTTTCGCCTTGTTATAATTTACTCTTTTTTCTAATTTTTTATAATAAAAATCTAGACGATAACACATTAATTATATAATCATAACCGAATTATGAAATTTTAAATATTTAAAAGGCACTTTTTGACAGAAAACTCTTCTAAATTTTGAAGTAAAAATCAGTTAATTTTACAAAATAGTTTTTTTTAGTACAATAATATGCCTAAAAGTTGTCAATTAGTCACAAACTCAATTATTAATTACAAAGTTTTATAAACCAAAGTATCTGATGAAAGTATAAAAACGGTCTTATGCAAACAAAAAGTTATCGCATTACTGGATTTGTTCAGTTCGGAACACTCTTAATATGCAATCAATTGAGGACCAAAGATTGGCTTGTCTTTATTAGAGACAAAAACACTGTAGAATAATATGTTTGAAGCCTTTTTCTTAAAAAAATATTTGTTACTTTTTACACAAATCTTATCAATTTTGAACAAGTGTGTAGAATAAAATGATACCAATGCCCTTATCATTTTTTGTTCTCAAAATATCTGAGACGAAGAACGATTCAACAACTTTTGGTAAAGTTTCTTGTAGTTTTTTTCGCTTTAAAAAAAATTGTTTATTTAATATTTTTACAAATTTTACTGTTTCTTAACTATAAACTAGTTTATGGAACAAAATTACACGGAAGCCATTATCATTGTTTGTTCTCAAGATATCCGAAAAAAAAACTTTTTTCAAAAATTTTCCGCAATTTTTTTTATTCAAAAACAAAACTCTTAATTGATCTGTTTTTAGATATTTACCAATTCCTTAATAGGTACTTCAAAATGCGTAGAATAAAATTTACCCCGAAGTAGATAGCATCATTTTTTTCTCGAGATAGAAGAAGACTAATGAAATTTAACGAGGTTTTTTTTAAATTGCTATGGTCTTTGGTTTATTTTAAACTGTTTATTGAATTAGTTTGAAAGTCCTTTCTGCATGTGTCAACACTAGTATCCACAAAATAAAATTTATCCGAAGTCGACATCTGTATTCGTTCTTGAGCTATGGTGAACAAAAAAAATTGAAGGAACGTACAAACGCACAAAAAATATTCCATCTTTAAAAAACACTTAATTTGAATACGCCACTGACTTCTTCAGCGTTTGTGGTTGGTCGATTCTCCAAGGCATCATGCACTCACCTACCAATATTTTCAAAAATTAGTTTTGTTAAAAGCTAGCTCAACTTTTCTGAAAAAATTATTCAAAAATAATAAATGAAGACTAAATGAGACAGTAAGACTAATATTTCTTTTTTTCCCGAATTCGTCGAATAATAATTACATTCATATCCTTAAAATTATAAAAAAAGACTTAAATTAGGTAGTTTCAATCAACAAACTGATCCAGTAAACCAAAGTACTTGAAAGTACTTTAAAGTACTTGAGAGTACTTGAAAGTACTTGAAAGTACCTACTGCTCAGGTACTTGAAAGTACTTCTCAAGTACTTTGGTACTTAAGTACCTGGTACTTGGTACTTGCACCCAAATACTTGAAAAATACTGGTACTTGTCCTTTTTCAAGTACCAGTACCCGAATACTGAAGTACAAGTACAAGTACCGGTACTGGTACTGGTACTGGTACTTGAAATTTTACAGCTCTGAATAAGACTTACATTAAGATTTTCTACACTATCGTTATTGTTAGATTCAGTGATATTGAGGAAATTGGATGTATATATTTTATACGCCCGTGACAAAATACATACTTTCAACTGTCACGGGAGAAATTTGACATTTCGCAAATTTGAGGTTTGGATCAAACGATTATTCTCTTGGATTAATGGCATTTTAAATCCATTGGATGAAGGGCATTTTTAAAGTGAATAATGTGTACATATATGGATTTAATAAATCTGGATTTAAAGTTCTCTTAAATCCAATTGAAATCCAACATGAATAATATGGCGGTAGGATTTCCAATAATATCGAAACAAATTGTATCATTTATTCGTTTTTCGGATTTGGATCTTCAGTTCAGCTTATTCAATTCTAATATCGACCGTATGACGTCCAATGGGAAAAGTAAAAAAGGGTAAATACTCCTTTTACTGTTTTTCATTGGCAACGCATGCATCAAATAAGCGACCGAACCAATTTTTAAATTTACCCCGCCATCCCGGCTTCAGAAGAACCTAACCACCATACAGGTCGTTTTATTAACATTTTTACTTGTAAACTTTCGACCTTCGAAGTCGCATCACAACGACAATCTTCAGTGCTTCCAATTTTATGATTCATAGTTTTTTCCCGTAAAAGAGATTTAAAGCCCAATTTAATTTTCTTTCGTTTAATTTTTAAGAACTCAATTTGTTAATCTATGTTACTTTAATATATAATTATGTAAATGTTTATGATTTTTTAGTTTAATGAAATCACGACCTGCCTACCAATTAAAAGGTTTTATAATTGTATACAACCTTTATCAAATACTTTCTTGCAGTTACTTAATAACACTGGTGAGTATATGCATATATTTAATTCAAAATATTACTTTACTTCGTTAATAACAATTTTTAATTTCAGATCTGTTTAATTGACCTTCCAGCTTTTAATTTTGGTTCATGTGTTGACTTTTTACCTGGAACACAAGTAGAGAAAGACTTCAATCGCATTTCTTCTTTCCTGTTTTTTCTTAAGGCAACGGAAATGATTGAAACAGTAGTTTTTGTTCTGCGAAAAAAACAAAATCAAGTGTCATTCCTTCATGTCTTCCATCATTGCGCTATGTTATTTTTGTCATATAATTTAAATATTATTTATAAAAGTAAGTATACAGATGAAGAATTTTTACAACACCGACAATATAAATACTATACCTACATAGTTTCATGAAAAAAGAAAGCGTAAAAATATGAAGTGTCGCATGAGCATGAGCATCGTTTTTCCTAACAAATGATGTCTAACCAGGGGTTTTACTTACAATTCTGTTGTCAGCAGCCTTATAACCTTAATGGAATACGTTTTCATTGAAATCGAAATGATGGAAAACCGATAATAACAGAAAAGTGATTTGAAAACCAAACTGAGAAATTTTTCTGAGGAAACCTGTTCATGCTAAGGTCTCGAAGACTGGAAGATCTCAATTTTCTGAACATGCCTATTCTCATACAAATCCTTTTCAGAGTTTTTCAATTTTTTTCCAATTGAGTAGTCCCCTATTACACGATGATTCTTTCCGTCTGACTCTTTTGGAACATGTGTGCGAAAGAGAAAAAAGATGAGACGGAAGACCAGTTACCCTGTGAGTTGTGGGCCAAGGTTTCCGCGGCTCTTTTTGACGTTTCTTTGTAGCATATTCCGTATTTTCGAATTCAGACACTCACACTGTGCAAATCAGCGTTGCTGTTTGGCCCTTAAAAGGGCCAAATGGCCCCTTCCTTGCATTCGGGACCCGTAGGCCCCACTTTTTTTAAAATCAACCAAGCAAGTGGCCCCTTTTTAAGAATTCTATTTGAAGTCCATTAAAAATTCAATTTTTTATAAAAAAAGGTGATTTTTATCAAGCTTCGTACTAAATTCTGCAGAAAGATAGAAGAAAGAGACAACCTAATAAAATATATTTAGAAAGTAAAGCAATTCTACATTTTTGTTGTACTTTTAATGAGATATAAGGTCTGTTCGTGTACTTTCTGGACTAAAAGTCGCAGCCTTTCAAATGTTGAGGAGTGGGGATGAAATTCTCTCAGAGAGAAGTGAAACTGTGCAAAAGTACACGAACGTTTTGAACAAACAATTCTACCGGTTTTTTAACGTCAACAAATTTAAAAAAAAACAGTAATTTAAAACATTTTGAATTTCAAATACATATTCCGTTGATAATATTTTTTTTAAATGAATTCTTTTGACGCAAATGAAATAAAAATATTAACGGAGTGTGTCAGCAGCGAAGATGATATTTTAAAAAATCTCTGGGATGATTCGGATGATGAATGCAACGAAGAAGAAGTGTTTGGAATGATCGCGCAGACGTTACAAACAAATAGAAATTGTATAACGAATTATTTGGAAGTCGTGGTTCCTACATACACAGAAAAAGAGTTTGTGACCCATTTCCGGCTTAAGCCTTCTGTGTATGAAAGCCTTTGTAAGAGGTATGAGGCCTCCGAAGAGTTTAAAAAACTTCGCCGTGACAAGCGTGCTAGTCAGAGGCGTAGCGAGGGGGGGGTGTCGGGGGGTGTACCACCCCCCCACGCTTTTGAGTCGGCCAATTCAGGAAGCTAGATTTAATAATTCAAGCAATTTAAAAAAAAAATAAAACCGGAAATTTTACAATATTTTCCGGAAAAAGTTAAAAAAAAGTATGTTTGTATTTTCATTATATTTAGGTTTTTAAACTTTTAAATATACCTATGCAAATCGACATTTTTGCAGATTGCAGATTTTGGAAGTATGCCGAATAATTAAAGAGTCGGCAAATCAACGAAGCTTCATTTGCCAACAATTATGAATAAAACGAGCCTAAGCATTTTTGCCGATTGCGGATGTCGGAAATTTGCCGACTAATTCAAGAGTCGGCAAATCAACGAAGCTTAGTTTAAAAAATATAGTTAATAAAACGAGAATTTTTGCCGATTTCGAATTTCGCAAATATGCCGACTAATTCAAGAGTCAGCAAATCAACGAATCTTAATTTGAAAAAAAATCTAATAAAACGAGTGTTTTTGCTAATTGCGAATTTCGTTTTTGCTAATTGCGAATGCCGACTAATTCAAGAGTCGGCAAATCAACGAAGCTTAATTTGAAAATAATAAAACGAGCATTTTTGCCGATTGCGAATTTCGCAAATATGCCGACTAATTCAAGAGTCGGCAAATCAACGAAGCTTAATTTGAAAAAGAATAATAAAACGAGCATTTTTGCCGATTGCGAATTTCGCAAATATGCCGACTAATTCAAGAGTCGGCAAATCAACGAATCTTAATTTGAAAAAAATTTAATTAAACGAGCATTTTTGCTGATTGCGAATTTCGCAAATATGCCGACTAATCCAAGAGTCGGCAAATCAACGAAGCTTAATTTGAAAAAAAAAAAATATAAAAAGAGCATTTTTGCCGATTGCGAATTTCGCAAATATGCTGACTAATTCAAGAGTCGGCAAATCAACGAAGCTTAGTTTGAAAAAAAGTTAATTAAACGAGCATTTTTGTCGATTGCGAATTTCGCAAATATGCCGGCTAATTCATTGATCTCTTGGGAACAAGAACTCGAAAAGCCATTGTAAATGAAATCAATAAAGCTGGTATTTTTTCTGTAATGGTTGACACAACTCCAGACTCATCACATCAAGATCGACTTTCTATAAATGTTCAATACGTAGTGAAAGCAAACGAAAGACTTATTCCTATTGAACGTCTTCTGAAAATGGACGTCTTCCTAACAAAAAAAACGGGAGAAGAATTGGCCCAAAAAATAATAGTGACCCTTCAGTCAGTAGGAATTTCCATTAAAAACATTGCTTTTCCATCTTATGACTTCGCCAAAAACATGTCCGGAAAGTACAACGGTACGCAGCAAAAACTATCGGAAAAATGCGGTAAGATTACATTACATTCCATGCCAAGCGCATCGTATCAATATATTCGTTGAAACAGCATGTAATTCGAGTGTGCTGATTAAAAACTTTTTCAATGTTTTGGAAGCATTATATGTTTTCTTCTACGGCAGCACAAAACGTTTTCAATGTATGCGTGAGGAATTCAAAACTGAAAAATTTGTCAAAAACTCGATGGACAGCTAGAGCTGAAACAGTAAAGGCTGTTTGGATATCTTTCGAAGGCACTGTACATGGTTTCGAAAAAATAAAAACCGATGTATAAGTTCTTTTGATAATAATACTCGTACCTCCGCTTCTGGTCTGCTAAAAAAAATCTTGGATTTTGTTTTTATAAGCTCGTTATATTTTTGTAAAAACGTCATGTTTAAAGTAAAAAATTTGACAGAAAATTAAGAAGCTGAAGAGTTGAATGTCATTGATGCTGTATTGTTGATTCGAAGCACATCAATATCATTTCAACAAATGAATGACGATGACGACCAAATCGATGCATTAATAAAAATTTCATCTTCATTCGCTGAGAAATTAAAAATAAGTCCAGAGAATGATTTTCTGAAACATCATAGAACACGCCGTGTACCAAGAAGAATCGATGAAAATCCAGAAACAGCTTTCGACTTCGATTTCCAAACATTTTATCGAAAATAATTTAGAACGGTTTTGCAAGTTTTTACGACGTGTATAAACGATAATTTAAAAGATAATTTTTCATCTTTCTAACCTTTTCAAAAGATTTTTGAAATTCCTGTCGACAGAGGAAATGTCACAATAGAATCAGTGGAATCCATAATGAAATTGGAGCCCCTATTTTTTAAAGAAGATCCAGAGTGTTTGCTTTCTGAGTTGCAAATTCTTCTTGATTCATCCACAAATTGTATAAATTTCGAAGACATTACCAAAGTTATGTTCAAGTTGAAAATGGTAATTCCCTTACCGCACAAACTCTTTTGCTTCATTTTAACTGCTCCTGTGACATCAGCTTCTTGTGAACTATTTGCGCACGACAATGCGTGATGATCGTTTGAATAATTTGATGCTGCTTTATTCTTCGAAAGATAAAGTGGACGAAATTATTCTTGATGAGGTCGTTGAAGAATGGTCCTTATTAAAACACCGCTGAATTAAATTCTAGATAGAACTAATTCCACTCGGAAAAAATCCCTTTTTTCTTTTCCCTTATTTTGAGTTTCACCCGAAAAATGCTAAATTTATACAGTCGGCAAATTTTTAAAATAAGTCGGCAAATTCCTAAAATAAGTCGGCATTTTAATGAAAGTCACCCCCCCACTGCTCGAACCCTCGCTACGCCACTGGTGCTAGTGCACATAAAAGCACGGCAGTTTTTTTTGTGGTTCGCTGGGCATGAAGCTTGTAGCTTTCGGGATGTGGCAGATCGTTTTGACCTTTCCATATCTACGGTCTCTGTAATTATAGAAAAGGCTAGCTATGTTTATAAGCAGCCTTAGCCCAGAAGTTATCAGGTGGCCAAATAATGACCAAAAACAACAAACCTGTGGATTTATTCAAAACAAAGCTGGGTTTTCCAAAGTCTACCGTAGCTCTTTTTGATCTTCGGCAGGACTTTGTACTAAAATGTGCAGTTTTGAGAAGTAAACGAACAGAGGTGTGTTCCAGCATATGTCAAAAGTTACGTTTGACAGAACTGATATTTTTGCCCAAAGAATTTCATTGGGCTAAAATTCACAGAAAGGGGAAATAATTTACTCTCTCATGAGCTCTCTCTTCTGTGAAAAACTACACATTTTTTGAGTACGCGAACATGATTTGACTTAAATTCGTAAAAATTCGTAGAAATTCGTAGTTTTGGGGAGTACGCGAACGGACCTATAATTTTATTAGCTATTAGAATAAATTTTGTTGTGCTTTTGAAGAAATGTTTATCAAACGCTTTGCTCCTGATACTCCTATATTTTTCTGTTTTTTCTCTCCTTTATGGGATTTCCTTCTACGGTCCCCTTTTTTGTCCCGGGCCCTGTTTGGAACCCCTTTTGATCTTTTTCAGGGGCAACACTGGTATAAATCACGTGAACAGTAGGAGCAAATTTAATAATAAAAGAGAACCGTCAATCTTGCATGAAGAATCGTGAAGCACGGTGTGACAGTGTGTGCCTTAGAGGATGGTTTTCAAATTGAAATTCGAAAAAAAAATTGGAAGCAAAGAATTATCGTGTAATAAGGCAAGCAGAGTAGGTGACTCTTAAGGTAGGACCGCAGTCGACGGAACTGCACTTCACCGAAACTGAGCTTCAAAATATTTTTGGCATGTAATTGTAGCTATATCGCAGTAAGCGACAACTGAACTTCATGGTGCGGCACCATGCGGCAAAGTTGATGATCTGACCAACAATGCAGCGGCAGTGGCCTGAAGTTCCGTTCAGTTTGGCTGCCAAAAAAGTCGAAAAAGAAGAAGTGCAGTTGGTTGTTGAAATTATCTCCTTTCGAAATGTGAATTTGGTTAGAAAATGAGATGATTTGGTATCGATTTTGAAAATTTTCAATTAAATTACCTCATTTCACTTAAATAAAATGTAGTACATATTACCATTTTTTCACTTCAACGAGTGGAATAAAAATAGAGACGTCCAAATGAGTACTGTAAAGTGAGGCTTATGTGAATACCGTCCAAGAAAAAAATTTGTTTCTAACATGTTGTCAATTGTTCGATTTTTAAATGATACGGTACTTTTTTGCTGGATATACACGTCTGAAAAACTGGCAAAATTCTGGCAGTTATATGTACATATGTATATCAAAAAGAAGGAACAAATTCACTCTCTTGGTCATTGTACTGCCAGTTTTTCAATGATGTACATCCAGCATTAGTATTTAACTATCACGTGTTGTGTCAATATTTAGGGCCGTAGTTGGGTTTCTATTCGCGTACTTCCCAAAACTACTAAATTTGGCCTAAGGATATCTCAAAGCTTAAATAAAAAAAATGAAATTAATCTAAAATTCGTACAAAATCGTAGTTTTGGGAAGTACCCGAAGTCATTGTACAAACATGGCTCAAATTTTGTTCTGTTCAGGAATTTTATATCACCGATTTCGGTGGAATAACTGACATTCAGCGTTATGAGTTAGAATGTTGAGCCACGAATCAAATTTTGAACCACATTTGTGCCTATACAGCTCCCCTCTTATCAAAATGTAAAAAGAAAAAACGAATAGTTCAAAAGACAATTTGACAATCAATGACACCTTCTTATACCTTCTTATAAACTCCAAAATGTCATAAATACTCTTAATAATTTGTTTTTCTTTATTCCAGGCAGCTCAGCACTATTCCCAGTCTTCCTTAATAGCTGTGTTCATATTATTATGTACACATATTACCTAATGGCTGCTGTTCTTCCCCGTAAAATTGTTGTTCTATTGACACCAATCAAAAAGGCTATAACAACAATTCAGATGATCCAGTTTACTATTATTCTTCTACAAATTGTTGTAAGCAAGATTCGTGGTTGCCAGCTCCCCGAAATAATGTTAGCAATATACGTTACAACAATTCTTGTGATTTTCTATGGATTTTACGATTTCTACAAGAAAACTTATAATGAAAATGAAAAAAAGCAAAAGAACGTTGACAAGAGTAAATAAAAAAAATTGTATATCTAGTTTAATATATTTTTGTTTAAGAATTTACAAATAAATTAATAACACAAAAACATTGATGTGTATCTAAATGTATCCTCTTTCCTGGAAAAAAAAAACTCTTCTAAGTCTATCCACAGCGAGTGACATTGGGCCATACTTTTTCGAATGGAATGAGGTTCGCCGACTACTTTTCCTGAATTTGATGCAAAAGATCAAAGATAATAGGGGTATTCACGATCAGTTTCACATCAGTCTTCTTTTAAGCCTTGACCTGAGGTCAATTGATCTTCTGAACTTAAGTTTAAACCAAAAATGGAGTTTTAACCTCCACTGTAAGTCTGAGGGTAGACAACAAAATAACTGAATGTCAAAGTCTTACACTTTTACACTTTTGCTACATGCCAACCCTATTGTAAGTGAAAATACACCATTTGCCCAGTTGTACAAATTTAACTTGAACCTCGAGTCAACTGCTGAACTCGAGTTATTTCCTGAACCAGGTTCATCTATGCGTGCGTTGTACAGTTGCGAATCAAGAGCGAGTTAGCTGAACTCGTGTTAAAAGTCCATTTACTTGAAATTGGAGTAAATATATAGTTAGTGTCACTGTCAGCTGCCAGTTTAGGTACTTTTATTTCATAAATCCATCATGAATTATTTGGAAAGGTTAAGTGCTTTTTCTTTGTTTATAAATAAATAAATGTGAAGTATATTCAATATATTTTTCATTTAAAGGAGCAACTTATACGAAAACTACGACCATTGAATAATTACAAATAGAAGGGGACACCGAACATTGCTCAAACGACAGTCACACCAATCAAATGCAGTGGCCGCCCATGAAGCTCTAATTTCCTTTTCAAACAATTATTGGTTTTCTTCTCGGCTAAGAGAGCCTCAAAAAATTCCTTTCATCATTTTCATGCTCTATGTAAAAAAAAACATGTCTTCCCTTTCTTATTCGGTAATAAAGGAAATTTCCCAAAAGGAACAAATTTATTACAGGGGTGTTGTATTTGATAGAGCGACTGCAGCGACAGGCTGCCAAACCAGGACACCTAGTGGACGTTTTGCCCGGTGTCCCTTCTATTTGTAGTTATTCAATGCTACGACGAAGACCATGATGATTTCTTGGAACTCTTGCTATTATGATAACTTTTCCGTGAAGGGTAAAGTTTGATCAGAGAATGTCCGGACTATTTTAGTGCGTGGAATACTAATGAATTTTTACTTGGGGCGGTCAACGAGCAGCAACAAACGCTGCTCCTCATTCTTGGTAAAATTTGTTTCTCAGTCACGTTCTGCCATTTCCAAAATTAAATTAAATGATAAATAAATTAAATTTTAATTCAAGATCAAATCAAAAGTAACGCTATATATGCTTGTCAATTTAACTGTCAAAAAATTCCGAATGAAGTGACAAGGCATGTATACCACAAACAAATCGAATCAAAAGAGTTAAATATTAGCCAATCAAATGCTTGAACCCCGGTTCAAGCATATAACTCCCAAAAATCGGAGTTAAATTCTGCCTGGTTCAGCGGTGAGCTAAGTCCTAAACTCCGATTGTACAACACTTCATTCGAGTAGAACCGAGTTTAAATCTTGAACCAAGGCTGAACCACGATTGTACAACGGGCCCAAAGGGCCAGGCTTGGTACATTTCAATTTCAATTTAAAGGGACAACTTATACGAAAACTACGACGAAGACGATGATTATTTCTTGGAACTCCATATCATGATAGCTTTTCCGCGAAGGTTTAAAGTTGATCAGAGAACGGCCGGATCATTTTGGTGCGTGGAATAATAATGAATTTTTCAATCATTTTCGCATGTTCAAAGAAACTTTCCAATTCATACTAGAGCTAATAAACCATAAAATATCTTCACGAACAAATATGCTAGTTAATATAATGTTCTTCGCATATATCATGTGGTATAAATAATAGTTTTCTATTTAAAGGGACAACTTATACGAAAACTACGACGAAGACGATGATGATTTCTTGGAACTCCATATCATGATAGCTTTTCCACGAAGGTTTAAAGTTGATCAGAGAACGGCCGGATCATTTTGGTGCGTGGAATAATAATGAATTTTTCAATCATTTTCGCATGTTCAAAGAAACTTTCCAATTCATACTAGAGCTAATAAGCCATAAAATATCTTCACGAACAAATATGCTAGTTAATATAATGTTCTTCGCATATATCATGTGGTATAAATAATAGTTTTCTATTACTATTAGCTGAACTGTCAAAAATTTCCGAATGAAGTGAGAAAGCATGTATACCATAACAATATCACATCAAAAGAGTTAAATATTAGCCAATCAAACCCCGGTTCAAGCATATTTAACTCCCAAAAATCGGAGAATTAGATTCTGTCTGGTTCAGCGGTGAGTTAAACTTCGATTGTACAACATTTCATTCGAGTTGAACCGAGTTCAAATCTTGAACCAAGGCTGAACCACGATTGTACAACGGGCCCTTTAAGTTTTAAACTTCGTAATGTCACAATTTCTTTGGAAAATCTGACAGATTTACAATGTTTACAATGTTCACAACTTTACTACGTTTACGACGACTTTACGCTGTTGCATGAAATCTCTTATTAATTCAGCTAGATCTCTCGATCCTGCATGTTAACGGGTACAAGAAAGTCAACACTTACATGACCCAATTTTTCCAATTACGATTTTTTTGTTGCTGTTTGAATTCCCTCCTAATCCCTCCATGTACAAAAAACAACAATCGCACTGGAAAAATCGGGTCATGTAATGCTAAGAGTACACGGCATGTAAAATGCCGCATGCACATGCGGCACTGACGTCACCAAAAACTGCTACATATGTGCCGCATGCTTGGAACATGCGGAAGTAACTTCATGCGCAGAAAAATGCTGAGTACACGACATGTAAAATCTGTCCCAAAAGCCGCATGTTTGCATGCGGCAACATTGGCTACATGTACTGTCGCCGCATGCACATGCGAAGGAAAAATATGCCGAGTACACGCCATGTGACAAATTGTGCTTGCATGCTACAAGCACATGAGCAAAACCTGACATGTGCATGTCACTTTCGAGTACACGAAATGCGAAAAAGCCGCATATTGACGCATACGCTTGAAATATTTTGTTTTCCTGCATTGGAATTTTGGACTTTTGTATATCATCTTCTATTGAAAGGAGGTTTCAGGGCAATTGGGTGACATTTGGATCCAAATACACATTTTTCGTCAAAATATTAAGCCTTATTATGAGTTTCACGTGAACAACATTCCACCCGGAAAAATTGAAATTTCGATTTTCGCCTATTGTGAGTTTCACCCGAAAAATGAAAATTCCTTTTTTTTTGTGAGTACTCATTTCGGGCAAAATGTGTCGTAAATAAGATCTTAAACTATCACATACATTTCGAAGACGAACCCAAAATAAACAAGGGGTTTTAGGTCAAGAGAAGCTCGGGCGAAACTCATAATAGCTTTAAAAATTCCGGGAGGAAAAAAAACTTTCGGGCGGAACTTACAATAGGGCTGATTGTTCGTCCTCCATCTGTCCAGTCATCAATTCTCAAATTCCATTGAAGGATGGCTACGATGTCAATGGATTAAAAAACACCTAAGAAATCAGAAATATGTTAAGATTTTTTACTGCTGTGATTTTAGGGCAAGTGGGTAAAATTTGAATTGAAATATATATCTACTTTTTCCGCAAAATATAGTTCGTGACTTTTTCAGCTACACACTGGGTCACTGGGGTGGCACGAAATCAACATTATTCCCGTCATCACCATCCCCCCTCTGCCCTCTCCGAATCGTCAAACAATACTCAAAATGTTCTTTATTCATAATTCACTGCATGGTGCACACAACATGAATGAATTAATAGAAATTATAAAAAAAAATCGATTAAAACAGTAAATAATATATAAAAATATAAAATACAGGCTCCATCTTATACCAGAATTCGTTCTACATGCAAAAACATGCGGCAGCAGAAACTCGCGCTGGCGCATGTTTGGGACATGCCGCATATGCATGCGGCAATTGAAAAATTGTCGCAATTATTCACAATCTGCATCTGCCAAGCGAGTACACGACATGCGAAAATTTCACATGTTAACATGCAGCATTGTTGTCGCATGTGCATGTCCATTACATGCGGCTGTCACAAACATGCCGATTACACGGCATACGGCAATTGGGACGCATATCTGACGTAATAATGACGTCACTGCGCATGCACATGTGGTATTTTAGTCCCCTTTCACACGAAGAAACAAGTTGCTGGAGATTTTTTTGACGTTTTCTTTTAATCTCCTTAAAAATCTCTTGTACCTTTCACACAAGGAAACAAATCTCCAGGCAATTTTTGAAATTTCCTTTGAAAGTCTATTGGTTGAACACACCTAAACCTAGATGTGAAAGGAAATGTCAAAAAAATCTCCTCAAATCCTCGACCGGGGAGATTCTGTTCGCCCCTCTTTCCTCCTGCCCTTCTCACCCAGGAACTAAAAGTTGCTGGCAACTCAGTTTCCTCGTGTGAAAGGGCACTTACATGCCGTGTACTCTTAGCATAACTGCCGACAAAGAGGTGGTCAAATGTGTAGCCACCACCTTATAAAAACATCGAACAAATTTCTTACAACGCACCCTTTTTGTTTCAAACTCCATTTCAATCCACAAACGTCAACATCTTGTTCGCTGCAAATCTCTCATGTGATTTATCTCCAGGCCGCTCGTTTTTTTATGAAGAAAAGTGCAGTGAGAAAATTAACGTTGCTCTCGTCGGTCGGCGGCATACGAAATTCTGGGAAAAGAATTATTTTCGTTCGCAAATTATCGGTATTATTTTAATTTTATTTTCGATTTTTCGTATTATTTACCATAAACTAGAATTCAATTGGTGTTTTATTGTGGAGTGTGTTAGAAAAAGTTCACTTGAAGAACAAAAAAGTTTCATTGCACGGCTGACGGGACACACACAACAAAAACATGGCTGGAAACGGAACTCTCGAAGGCACCCTCAGCAAATGGACAAATGTGATGAAAGGATGGCAATATCGATTCTTTGTTTTGGATGAAAATCCTGGTTTACTATCCTACTATACGGTGTGTTTTTATTTTATAAGGAAATTAAAAAAAACCATTTCAAAGGCGCATTCCAATGGGAACATTGTGCAAAAAAAAAATAAAAAAAATTGGTTGTAGAGATAAAAAAAACATCGCCTCCCTCCTACTGTTCTACCCGTTGAGCGAAATTATGAATTCGCCGCTGTCAGTTGTGTACATTTGACATTTTAACACTTCCTTGCCGATGATTGCTTATTTGAGAAAAAAAATAACAAAAACAAGCTGCATTCAAGTTTTTTTTCTTTTATTTTGAGGGAAAATGATATAAAAAAATTATATTTTTATTTAATCAGCTTTGTATAGCTAAAGAATAAAATGATAAAGACAATCAACAAACAATTAAAGAGGATCCGTCTCGTTTTCGGAATGAAACGACATAAAAAGCAGGCTGATAAGAATAATTTGCTGCATTGTCAGAGATTTTGTTTATATTTCTGATAAGGCTGTCTGAATTCTTTTTATTTTGCAATGATTGTTTGTAGGTACACTACCCTCGAAATAAAAACCTTCATCCTCTATTGTCTATTCATTAGGGTAACAAGAAATTAAATTTTTAACGTAACGAAAAATTTGCGATAAAAACTAGGTATTTGAAATGAGGTATCTTCTTCTGCTCAACTTTCCATTAGGGCAGCACGAATTTTCATACGCGGATAATTTTATTCGGTAGATTTATTCTTCAGAGTAATAAATATCGTAATTTTAAAGTGTGGAAACTTTTATTTACATATCGATACCTTCCCGTAAGAATGTATTAAGCGACATTTCGAAAATTTTAAAGGCATCGAAAAAAACCTCTGGTCCAGTTATTTATTTATGTATTTAAAAAAATAAAAAGATTTGGAACGAGATTTTCAACTCAAAATGCCTCGAAAAATCTGTTTACTACAACAAAATACCCAAATAAATAATTCAATAAGAGGTATTTTTTAAATTTAATTTAAAAATTTTAAAATGTCGCTTAGTACATTCTTACGGGAAGGTATCGATATATTCTTAATTAATTTTTTAAGTCTTCATTTTCCATACAAAATGTACGTTTGCCCAAAAAACTGTTGACATAGGCGCCTGCCAGACGACTGAACCTACCCTAAGCGGAGCGACGGAGTCGCGTGAGCAGGACAGAGGACCCAAAAAGGGAGTTAAAATCCTGAGAACCTGCGAAGCGGCCCAGGGAAGGTGCTTTTAATCCTCAGCCTTGACAAAAAAAAACATGTAATCCGCAAAAATGTACTGAAAAATCACAATTTTTTTTTGTATCACATTAAGAAATGTTTCCTCACCGTAATATTTTATAGTTATTCTATTGAGAGCCTTAGCTCACTATAAAAAAAAAAATCAACAGTCTAGGCGTGCTACCTTAATGGAAAGTCGCCCCTCTTCTTCAACTGCAGAAAAAGGATACATTTTATAGCTGACCAGAATGGCTGCAGTTGTGGCTTAAAGAAGGTTACGCAAATAGTATACAGTGCCACAATGAGAAGCTGTAAGAAGAAATGTATGGTGTAGCAGAAGTTAAACAAAATTCAACTCTTGCTACAGCGCAGTTTGGTGACCATAGGGCCGTCGTAACGCTGCCAGGTTGGTGGCATGTGGCTTGTACATATACAGAGCATAAGTGACCGAAATTTAGAGCAGTATAAGACACTTTTTTTTTTAAGTGCATTTTTGAAAGTGCATTTTGGTGACCTTAGGACCGTCGTAACGCTGCCAGGTTGATGGCATGTTGTTTGTGCATATACAGAGCAAAAATTTATGAAATTTCGGGGGGCACAAAATAATTTCTATTTTTTCTTCTTTTGTCGGTGCATTTTGAAAGTGCATTTTGGTGGGCTTAGGGGCGTCGTAATGCTGCTAGGTTGGTGGTATTCAGTTTGCACGTGTACTAAGTGCTAGTGAACTAAATTTAGAGCGGTATAAAACACTTTTTTTTTGCTGGTGCATTTTGAAAGTTCATTTTGGTGGTTAAGGAACCGCGAAATCGCTGCCAGGTTGCTACCATGTAGTTTGCACTGCTGCAAATAGTACGCCCACAAAATTTGGAGCGGTATAAAACACTTTAACTTCGCTAATTTTTTTGCATTTTTAAAGTGCATTTTGGTGGTTAAGGAACCGCGAAATGGCTGCCAGGTTGATACCATGTAGTTCGCACTGATGCAAACAGTACGCCTACAAAGTTTGGAGCGGTATAAAACACTTTAAGCAAAACGTTCACTAGCTCTCGGTCTATAATCTTATGAAGCCTTGAGGAAAAGATTAAAAAGAAGATAACGCAATTATAAATATCAAATAAGCGTTAAAAAGCGCCTGGCCTACACATTCTTGTTGTGCATCAGCTAAAGAGCCAATAATATCATGTTTTTATTCATACTAGTATCGCCCAGTGGCCGAAATTCGACCTGGTTCTATTAATATTCGACTTGGTTCTATCAATTTTATTTTTTTTCTGCGAAAAGGTTCAGCCAAACGCTCTGGCAGAATCTAATTTTTATATTTATATGTTGCCGTTTAGATATTAATAGAGTCAGGTCGTATTTCGACCACAGGGGCACTGGGCGATACTAGTAGAAAGAAATAAGTCAATAGTTCTAAGAAATATCCGCTTTTAAAGTAGTTGCCATCAACCAGAACAATCAACATCAAGAAGATGCCGCAAATAATGTACTAAAAAGATTCAGTTGGTGTATTTCGGCAGTGCAAAACGTGCAAAGTTCAACTTAGTTTGCGAAAAGGAAAGATCCGAAAGTCACGGTAGTTACTGGTTGCTAACTGCCCTTTTTCTCATAAACATAACAGTATATAATATATTTGAGGGGATATCTTTCATTCCAAAGCGTGAATGAAAGAGTTAATTCAAAATTTGATCTAAAGCAAGTATTTACATATACATTTTCCAGTGTAAGCAAGGTCTGCCTAAATTTCGTCTATCATAAAATGCGCCAAAGTGGATTTTCCTATTTGGCGTCATTTTGCTCGTCCAAGCTGGTTATCAAGCCCAACAGACTCTGTCTACCTCTATTTGTGTCATTTTATCTGCTTCGAGATAAATTCGCTGTTTTTTTTTAAACAAAGGCTATAATTAAGCTGATTACTTGTTTATTATATTAAATACAAACGAACACGTTGAAAAGATCTTGTATCGCCAGTGCTTTTAAATACACTGGAAATCGACCCTCACTTATAGAAGTAAAAGTGAAGGTTACTGGACGAATAGTAATATTCATAGATTATGGATGCTACATTTATGATTTTCCCTTATTACCTACCTATTCGCTTGTTTTATTACGACCACTTAGGTGCCCCCTGACAGTTACAATTCTTCTTCTGAAGAAAGAAAATTTCGTATGTTTAAGTGAAGTGATTGATTGTAATTCAATTAAAAGATCAATTGACATCAATTTCAAGTTTCGCAGAGATACGACAGTGGGTTCATCATATGGATGTTATCGTACACCAAGATCCAATTTTTGATCAATTTTTTACGACTCTTATAAAAATCACAGCATTGTAGGTTCTATCGTAAAGTTTTGCAATAAAGAAGATATTATAAATGTTTGATTTGTCTAGATCTAGAATATATGTACATATACATATGTATATGAGAGGCTTGCTCTTAATGATTTTGTAAAAAAAAATAAAATAGTTGCTGCCATGAAAGTACATTTTCATGAGTTTATAGTGAATTTCCTTATATTTTTTGTATTTTTTCCATAAAAAAAACTTAATTTTATTTGAACGCGGATACAATTGGATTTTTGGAAGGTTCAATAGAAATTCTTTATCAAATTTTTAGAAAATGCTAAATGCTCATTTTTCCTTTGTAAACAATTCAATGAGAAAGCAAATTTTATTACTATTTACTCATTGTCTCATTGGCCAATTTGCTGGAATAGAACTTAAACCACAGCGCGTATAAATATAATTAAATCAGAGAGTAATTCAAAGAATGAAACACGAAATCGTGTCTTACCTTCTACGAAGCTGATCAATTCACAAAAGTTTACACAGGTTGCATCTTAAACTATTATAGACTTTTTTGTTTACCTACCAAAAAGCAAAAAATAGCATATAAACAATAAATCGCCAAGAATATAATAATCAACAAAAATTCGCAACTTTCTGTTTGTTCTATTTATGAAGTTTGTTTATCAGTTCCACAGCTAGCTGATGGTTGTTACTCTTTAACGTAGTTTGATTTGGATTTTGAAATTCAGGTCGTGCACAATATTTGCGTCCACATCAACGAGGCTATTTTTAGAATTTAAACTTGGTGCTCTCGATCGTGCTAGCTGTGGTGTGTTTTTAGTTTTTTGATTTGTCATAAATGTCTATTCATTCCAAAGATCGACTATGTTTGCTGAAATTGTTAGTTTGTATGACGAACTCACTAAAAATTTAGTCAAAAGCAATAAGTGGCTTCTGTCATGTGGGTAATGTTTCATCAACACTTTCTCTCACATTGTTTATGAACAGCAAAATTGTTTAGCCATACATGAATTGATGATCAAGGCACGAAAAATCTGCTACTGAAAGGTGAAGAAGTTAGAATTTATAAACTCAATAGTTTATACAGTGCGGTTCATATTTATAACCCACTTTAAAAATCGTTTATTTTTTGGTCGTCTAAACATGATTAAAAATAAAAATGATAGGGAATAATAGTAATGGTCATGGCAGTTAATTACAACAACAAGTTAATTTCAAAAACGTAACAACAAAATTTTTATTTCTTAGTAATACAAAAATAACAAAATTCAAGTGTTTCAAATTTATAACCCATTGCTTCAACAGTTAATAAAAGTAAATGAAAAACCGAAACTAATAATTGATTTGGGAACCTTTGGCAAGAATCAAGTCAAAAACTCTTTTTTCATGGATTTTATCAAGTTATCCAAAAGTTCTGGCTTTATTTTAAGCCATTCCTCACGAAGAGAGGGTTTAAGCTCTGATCGTGTCATACGTCCTTCCTTCCACGTATATTCTCCTGACAAGAACTCTCCAAAGATTTCCAATAGGGTTAACATTGGGAGGGCATGCGGGTCAATTCATTAAATCAATAGAGTTTATTTCCAACCAATAAGTTGCTTCGCTACTGATATGGATTCTGGCATTGTCCTGCTGAAAAATCCAAGTTCTCTCCTGGTGATCTCTCCAAACCAAACTGCGTCGGAGAACTTGAACATAATCTCTGCTGTTCATTTTTGTTGAAGTGAATTGCATTTCTCCAGAAAAAATTGGAATTTAGATGGTCCTGATGGTGTGCACTCTTATTGGCGTGACTTACGGAAGGAACCGCGATATATTTATAGGCGAAATTTTGGTGGCGGGTCGGAGATGATGTGGGGCGCTTTCTCAACGAAGAGGTGCGTGGAAATGCAATAAATTTCTTCGAAAATGAACAGCAAAGATTATGTTCAAGTTTTCCGACGCAGTTTGGTACCTTTTTTGGTAGATCACCATGAGAGAACTTGGATTTTTCAGCAGGACAATGCCAGAATCCATATCAGTAGGGAAACAATTTATTGGTTGGGAATAAATTCTATTGATTTAATGAACTGGCCCGCATGCTCTCCCGGTGTAAACCCTATTGAGAATCTTTGGAGAGTTTTTGCCAGAAGAATATACGCGGAAAGAAGGACGTATGACACGATCAGAGCTTAAACCCTCTCTTCGTGAGGAATGGCTTAAAATCAAGCCAGAACTTTTGGATAACTTGATAAAATCCATAGAAAAAAAGAGTTTTTGACTTGATTCTTGCCAAAGGTTCCCAAATCAATTATTAGTTTCGGTTTTTCATTTACTTTTATTAACTGTTGAAGCAATGGGTTATAAATTTGAAACACTTCAATTTTGTTATTTTTGTATTACTAAGAAATAAAAATTTACTTGTTACGTTTTTGAAATTAACTTGTTGTTGTAATTAACTGCCATGACTATTACTATTATTTCCTATCATTTTTATTTTTAATCATGTTTAGACGACCACAAAATTAACGATTTTTAAAGTCGGTTATAAATATGAACCGCACTGTATATTCATTTTGTGGTTGTTGTCTAGTCAATTAAAAAAAGTCTCAATTTATTGTGAGCTTTTAAAAATTTGAGTTCAAAGACGTATGCTTCTTTTTTTTAAATAAAAAATATGTTTTTAAATGTAAATATTTATATTGTTATTTTTTTACCAATATTAATAGAAAAAGAAAATGTTTATCTTTTTAGAATAAGCGTTTTTCATTAATTTTGTGACTATAGGTCTTTCTTAGTCAGACGATCATTATGTTTTTTCATCACTAGAAATGATTTTGCAATGCTCAAAACTAATAAGCTATTTTTAAAAACTAAAATTGCTGCCAATTTTTGTAATTTTTGATAAAAATTACTTAAAATATACCTAAATGATTTATGTACATTTGTATGTATGTACAGTTGTGCATATCTGCGCAACTCATTCAAGTTTCCAACAATTAGTCTAGTATATGAATTACGTCACATTTCTCAAGAAAAGTTCGTATTTAGTTGATTTTTTTGTTGTTTATTTTTTGCCATTGTTGTTTAATAGTTTCTTTTTATTAATTTTAAGGAAATGTTTTAAATTTTTTTAAACGTGTGAACTAGACTCCACTCTTTGCTTTGTTAAAACAAAAGGAAAAGGAAATTCCGGCATAAGTCGGAAACACCTTTTGTAATAAGGGTACTGATATTAAACGGCTCATAGCTGACTCACGGACGTACGAAAATTCAAAAATTCAATGGGTTTTTCATGTTGTGTGAGTTAGTAATAAGTTAGTTTCTTTTTCTTGGAATTAAAATATAACCCTATGTTAACAAACATTAGATTGAACTTATTAGAGGCTGCTTTAAGTTTTCACCTTCACCTTTCTTCATAGTGCATACAAATCAACAAAATGGAACAAAACTAAAATTATGATTTGATGGAAACATCTGAATTAAATTTCACTCAAAACAAGGTCAGTACTTCAATGAGTTATTAAGTTAATGTAATATGAACAAAACTAGAGGCATAACGATTTTTAAAATTTTTCACTAGTAAAAATTAGAGCGGTTCATACTACGGTTTGAAACAAAACCCTGAGTGCCCGATATATGCTCGCAGTTGAAGGCCCTGACTGCGGGCTAGTTTGAATAGTATATGGTTATAAACAGAACTTTTATGAATTGGTCACTACCTACACAAATAAAACAAACACTTTTTCATTGTGTTATCATTCTACAATCTTCACTGTCTTAACTGCTCACGAGTGATTAAATCAACTTATTTTAGACTACTGCAGGTGCGTCTTATACATATGTTATTTTTCTATAGCACGCACTCAAGGACAGATTATAATTGTGTGCTTCCTTACCTTATGTAAAATATAATGAGATTAATATGCATACATTCATATCCATGTAAAATTATATTATATAAATCTTCTAAATACAAACAGCCTTAAATAAATTTGGTGGTACCATTTTCTCAAAAAAAAAAAAATGCTACCGATTTCTATAGGTTGCAAAGTCATAATCTCGGAGGTGTGTTGAATCACAAACATGCACAATGTTGCCAATGTGGGACATTTTAGTTAAGTACTATTTTACACTGCCGATCACTATGCATACATGTGGATTTAAAAAATTTAAATTAAAAATCTAAAAAAAATTGTTTTTTTTTTGCTTCACTTTCCAAACATTTTCAAGTTAAATCTACAAATATTTTTGTTGTCATTTTTCATTTTCTGAGTGTGGTTAGTGGTATTGAATATCGACATAAGGCGATGCTAATAGAAACTACCTACCATCAAACAAAAAATGGCAAACAAAGTTCAAATTGGATGTGAAATTCAGTTGAAAGTTTGAATCTCGCCACGAAAAAATATTTAAGGCCACCAAAGCTCCTGACACTGAGTAGGTACACATTAATTTGATTTCATGGAATTCTTCCGCTGCTCGAAGAAAATCTAATTTTCAGGCATTTAGCAAAGAGATGACTAAATTCATTTAACAATATTGGTACCTACCTTAACATATTCGTCACAATTCGATGTGGAAATATGTTTTATATTTTTCGATATAAAGACACTATCTACATTTTATCTTTGGTCTTCGACATTTCGCCCAGACTAAATGTAGCAACTTGCTGGTTTATATGCTTCCCTTTATAGACTTGGAGTGACCTACTTTAAATAATTTAACTGAACAAAATTTATCTAAGAGTAAAATTGTCATCATAGCACAATCTTCATGTCCACGTTTGTATATGTGTGTTCATAGGCTACGTAAATACATTTTAATTAAATTTCCCAGTTAACTTTTGATCTTACGTCATATTTTTAAGCCAGTATACGCTTTGGTAGTTTGAGTGTTCATTGTGCTTAGTTCATCAGTTCATCGATAGTTAAGTACATAGAATATACAAAAAATATATATATAGCTATATATTATTAGAGGTAGACACTACTTGTAAACATGACACCGGCATTTTAATGCAAATGTGCTTAGTATATAAAAAGATTGTTTTAAAATAAAGCTATTAGGTATTAATTGACTAGTTTTCTTTGTGGCTTTATAGCTCAGTAAGCAATGTATTATGGTTACCAAATTGTGACTTATAATTAATTATCACTTAAAATTCATTTCAAAATGTTTCTACTCGTATTTATGAGCCTTGAGGCTCTGCGAATAAACGTTAAATCAGCACACAAATCCTTCGTGATTATTATTTTATGGCACTGCTTGTACCTATAATAAGTCCATAATGAAATTATGTCTTACAAAGTCACTGTCTGTAAATATTTTCCCAGTTAGATCAAAGTCTAATACCGGCGTCAAGTGAAATTTTTCCCAAATTAGAGAAAAATTCATGTATGTATCTACTGGAAGGCTGACTCAACACATAATGAGTAGTTTTAAGATGAGTATAGTTTTTAGTGCATTTTTATCTTCGCTTAAAACAGCTTTCATGTTAAATACATACAACAAAAATGCGAAATTCTATCAAATTGTTGTTGTATTTCAAAAACACTGCCATAAAAATCTCAAAACAAATTGTTGGTATCTATTATTTATTTTTTTTTTTATCTCGTTATTCTGTACATAAAAGTCAAATATTTTAATTTATCCATTCCACAGCCGCTGTTATTTATTTTGATACAATTTTCTTCTTTTTATTTGTGCCCAATTGTTGTTTTTTCGTTTGATAATTTTTTTGGTAAAAATCATAAAACATATAAAAGAATGCACAGATTATGAAAATATGCATTGCCAGAATCATCGGGGGAATATAACATCCGTTAATTACAACAATAATAACTTGTAATAAAATCATTACAAATTGTATCATTTGAATTTTTGTAATTGCTTTCTTAAGCGGTGTCAAAGTCTCAACGATATTTGCGGGAAGAACTGCTGCCATCAAATAATAAAGATACATCACAATATGAACGTTTGAATTCAAAAATATTGGGAAGATCGCTGAACTCGCTGAAATTGACAAAAAAAAAGAAAACAAAAGTATGAATAAATTATGTAATTAGTTTGTAAATGACAACATTAAAATATAGTATAGGTAATAAGTACACATGTGTATAAAGCAAAAAATAACATCTCGCCCGAAATCTAAGACAAAAATTGTCACAAATGAAATGTCATAGTACCCAAAGGAAATTTCAAACGTCATAACTTCGAAATCTTAAAACCTGACACTTATTTTTACTTGCGATATACAGGGTGTCCCGCACCTGAGTGGAAGTATCTTAGGGTGTGGTTCCTGGATACATTCTAAGAAAAAAATTGTATGGGGGGAAAGTTGTATCTCCCCTCCCTGAGGCAGGGGGGGCAGTTTCTGAAAAATTGACTTAAAATGCTAAAAAAAAACATTAAAAATCAACGAAAACACATCTAATAATGTGCTATATTTTTTTTGAAAGCTTATACTCCATTCTTGCATTTGGTTTTTAAATCAAGTTGTTTCAGCGAATAGTTCTTGAGAATTTAAATTTCAAAGTCAAATTTGTTTAAAAAAAATTGAGATTTTTTTCTTAAGTCGATATTTTTCAAAATTTTACGTAATTAAGTGCTATTTTTGTGTTCAATATTCATTGCCCTCATTATTATGTGATCCATTACCTACCGAAAACTAAATGTAAAAATCTTTCTTAGTTTTTGAGAAATTAAGAAAAAACAAAAGGTACTTTTCCCAAAAAACCCCGAAAAAATTAATTTATTCATGAATTATCCATAATTTAACTCTTTTTCGGGCTTTTTTGGTAAAAGTACCTTTCGTTTTTTCTTAATCTCCCAAAAACTAAGATAAATTTTTACATTTAGTTTTCGGTAATGGACTAAAAATAAATGAGGCAATGAATATTGAACACAAAGATAGCACTTAATTACGTAAAATTTTGAAAAATATCGACTTAAGAAAAAAAATCACAATTTTTTTTAAACAAATTTGACTTTGAAATTTAAATTCTCAAGAACTATTCGCTGAAACAACTTGATTTAAAAACCAAATGCAAGAATGGAGTATAAGCTTTAAAAAAAATATAGCACATTATAAGATGTGTTTTCGTTGATTTTTTTAATGTTTTAATGTTTTTTTTAGTATTTTAAGTCAATTTTTAAGAAACTGCCCCCCCTGCCTCAGGGAGGGGAGATACAACTTTCCCCCCATACAACTTTTTTCTTAGAATATACCCAGGAACCACACCCTAAGATACTTCCACTCAGGTGCGGAACACCCTGTATACATAGGTACTATATGGCGAGTTATGCATTATGATGGGAAGACGAAAAAAGTGGGTCTCGCAATTCTATTTGCATGTCTGTTTGTCCGTTGAGCTACAGCCTAAACAGCTGGATCGATTTTCTTCAAACTTGGTTCATAGTGTTTTTTGGTCATTCCCCAGGGAACCAGTTTTCAAAAAATGGTTAATGATACCTCCCACAGAACAATTTTTTTATTTTTGATTTTCATCTTGGCTTTCCAAAAAATATTAATAGTATTGTGTACCAAAATCTTTAAAAAAATATTTTTTGGATTTTTAAAAAATATTTCATTTATTTTTTTTTTTTTTAAACAAATGCTTCGAAAGTGGCATGATCTTTTTTTTAAAGTTGATACTGAAGAGTTTTTTTAGTACTTTACTTAAAATCTCATTATCAGTTGAATGCATTTAGATTATTTGTTTTATATACCAATTTCAAATAACTCCGAATAATATTATGTATAATAATAATAATAATAATTTAACTATATGCCTGTAAGACCTAAGGTCTTTTAAATGCAACCTGAATTGCACGGCACTAGTTAGAAAGAGTAGGAGGATAGGAAAGATTTGGCACAGTGGATTGACATCAAGGTGTTTATTATCTCATTAAATCTCACGGGTGGCGTCTAGTTAAGCTGGGAGAATATAGAAAAGAATGCTGCCTAGAATGGGGCTCGAACCCACACCTCTAGTCTAGCAGTCAAGCACTACATCCACTGCACCATTGCCACCCGTATGTATGTACCTACACATCAAAATTTTGAAAAAAGAAATTTTTGAATTAAAAAAAAAAGTTTCAAACTATTCTTTTGAAAATTCGATATCTCAAAAATGGGTTGACAATTTTTTTTTAAATTTTATTTTTATATGCACATAAATAAATACTTAAGATTTGCATTCCAAAATTTTTTCTTAAAAATTTAAAAAAAAAAATTGATACCTATATAAAATAATAATTTTTGAAAAAACCGCTCCAACGATTTTAATTTTTTTTTTCATACAATCATATTCAATCAAGAATTAAGATGGCGTTCTTTTTTCACCTCAAACTATCAACAGAGTTCTTTTAGCCAATCTAAATATAGTATTTTATGCCCTTAAACATTTTTCTCTCATAATTTCCATGTATTTTACAATCTTCTAAAACCCTCAGCCTCTTGAACATAAGAGAAAGTACGTGTGACCCAGTCGTGGATTTTATTTTCGGTAGATTAGGTGGGGTTATTTCTTTTTGACGGTCTTATCAGATCTACTATTTTTTGATATGTCCCTAAAATGTAAATTATTTGTTTCTTCAACTAGTTCTGTCTCTAGACGTTTTTCTTTATTAGTTCAGAGCACAGTCTGAGCTGTAAAAAAATGTGTTTCTAACTGAGCAGACAGAGTTAAATGCTGAACAGAAGCATTTGACAGCTAGTGTTCAGGTGTGATTCAAAAATAATTCAAGGCGCTCAGAACACGCTTAGTTTAGAGGATGTTCAGAACATGCTTAAAATGCTCGGACTCTGTTCAGTGCTCTATTCTGAACTAAAAAAGAAAAACGTGTCGATGTAGAACTATGGGACATTCATATTTTGACATTACTTTTGTCCCACCCGCTACAAAGAACAAAAAGTCGTTAAAATATTCAAATAGATTTTACTTACCAAAATAATGCTTCGACTGATACACTAAAGACACAGTTGAACAATGATGGAAAACATGCAAAAACGAAACTTGTCGCTGTTTTTTTCTTAAAACAAAAACTATCGTTTCACTAAGCTCGGTAATTTTGAGCCAAAATGTAAAAATACTAAGATGATCGAATTGTTTTCTCTCAACACTCCCATGCTCACCGACTACACATTTCCAAAATTTCAGTGCAGGAAGTTTTGATGTGCAAATCTGAAAATATATATTTTAATTTTAAAAATGAATCTCTTCATAAAATGTACCTATGTAAATAAATGTAAAATGCAGATTTTTATTTAAAAAAAAAAGAAATGATACAAGGGCTTACCTTAGAAACTAGGTAAACACACGCTATGACTTGAAAAATATTATAACAAATTATGTAAGTTTTTAGTTGATAGGCAGGTCTTGATTTCATTAAACTGAAAGAAATTTAATATATGTAAATATATTTTTTTAAGGGATTTTTTTCAATATTTTCCTATAAGTTACGGAAGGGCTTGAATAGTCTTAAAAAATTAAAAAAGGCCGTACACAAATAACTAGTACCTAGGTACGTCAAGTATTAGGTAATGTTTGTGCATTGTTTGTTCATCTACAAGAAATAGTTTTGTTTTATCCTTTGAAGGATATTCATGTCGTTTATGGAATCAGCAATAGTTTACTTTCGGGAAATTTGGGACTTATATTTTTTAAGATACTTGTGTACCAGACTAACTTATTTTTCGATCCACAAAAGCTTCGGTGAAGATATAAAAAAAAACAAATTAAAAATTACAGATTAGTTAATCGAAAATGTAGGGAAATTGAGTCTGACTCCCGCTGCCGGATTCGGTATTTGGCATGATTATTTTCACTTGTGATATACAGTAGAGAGCAAAAATGAGGACATGTTTGTAACTCGCGCACTTATTGATGCATAACAACAGAAATAATGAAGCAAATTGAAAATTTTGTTTGCTCTGTATTTTGTGTTCAATTCTCAACAAAACGGTATATAATACATAACGGAAAGGAGCAAGTTCTAAGAAAAAAACAAATAAAACAAAAATAAATCGCATTTATACTCAATTTTGCACCAAGCGTTAATCAGCAAAAATATCGAAATTTGCTGTTAGATTTGCAAGTTTTTGGTTTGTTTATGACTTCATTTATCTTTTGTAGTTTGAGATATGTTTAATTGCGTATGGTTAGAACTTTCACCAGCGTGTTTTAATAAATGAAATAAATAATTATAAAAATTTCATTGCTCTTTAAGATTATGAGGAAACTACCACGACAGATTGAGGACAGTATTGTAGTCATGACAAAGAGTGGCTTTTCGACACAAATGATAGCTAAGAAGCTTAAAACAAGCCAATCGGTGGTCATAAAAGTCCAGAAAAGGTGAGTTATTGTTCCTAAAGCATAAGTCAAAGGCCGCAAGAAAATTTTGACGAATGTGGACGGCCCTCGCAGGATATTAGAAATGAAAAGGAACAAGTGTTTAACACCAAATCATGCTTCTTTAGCAATAAATAAGCCCGTTAGCCGAGAAACTGCAAGAAGAACACTCAACGCCATTGGTTATATCTCAGCGGTTAAAAGAACAAAAGCCTGCGTTGTAGGAAAAAATGCTAAGGTGTGGTTAAAGTTCGACAGAGAACACAGAAATTGTACATCTGACCACACTACACGTTTCCAATTACCTACTATCCAATTTCTGTGTTTTCTGATGAACTTTAACCGCACCTTACCATTTTTACAAACTATGCAGGCTTTTGTTGTTTTAGCCGCTGAGATATAACCAATGTCGTTGAGGGTTCTTCTTGCAGTTTCTCGGCTAACGGGCTTATTTATTGCATAAGAAGCATGATTTGATGTTAAACACTTGTTCCTTTTCATGAATGAGACCTATGCATGTAGTTGGACAGCCCACTTCATTAGCAATCATTTTAACCATGGCGACAAGTAATAAAACAATAGGGCTTTTTAGCAAATACCAATGATCATTTCTAAATGTCAAACTCAAGACCTCGGCACGAATGACATTTAGGTAGCACCCATTTTCTTTTTTATTTCGGAGGCAAATACACTCCAATTCAACAGATTGAGCACACGGATTTTCATAGTTGGTTTGTCAATTTTTTTTTCAAACATTGTGCATTGTCCGAGAATAAATATAAACATAAAAACTATTTTAAAAAAAAATTGTTTTACTTCCATCCATTAACTTTTATTATCAGTTTCAATATTTGAGCTTATTCAGTTGACACAAAAAGACTGCATTTTCCCTTATGGAAAGACTTTGAACAGAGCCGGAGGAAAAATAGCAGTGCTTTTTGAATTAATTTTTCTGTTTTCTTTTCCCAACATCATAAACAAACAATAAGGATAATCAAATGATTCATTAATGCACAAAGTTGAGAAAAAATGGAAAAAGAACCTTTGAAAATTTTTGTCCCTATTCATTTGAAGTGGAGTGTAAATATTTGGATTTTGTTTTTTTTGGTAATAGCGTCTGTCAAACGTGCCGAGTTCTGAGCTGTCACTTTGACTTTGACAATTTGGTAGAGATCTCTATAGGAGTCAAAAATTCATCATCATTATCGCGTCCTGTAACCCCGGCTGGGGCAAAGGGCTGTCTAAAAGTACTTGAGAGCGCTAGGACGCCACTTCGACCCTATGCTCAATCAAAGGAAAATCCCCACGCACACCTCCAAGTGGTAGAGAGCGAGTAACGCTAACTTGCAGGAGGACCGAATAGATGTCGGGATAAGCAGACAAGCCAGCACTGCTGGCCAGGGCACAATCTTGTCCCCTAAAGGCGGATGAACTGCAGGTGGCGGAGAAGCCTTTTATTTTAAAAGGCAGCAGCAAGTCGCGTCAGTTATCCATATTGGGGCTACACAAGGCGTCTGTTTTCCCATAGTGGGCGGCCTCGAGCAGTTATGTGTTTGACCATATCTGAGCTTATTAATGTTATTAATCGTATCTCATAAAACACAATGTTAGAAGGATATATGAAAATACATGAACTATGACAACAAAAATGGTAATGAGTCCCCAAGAGGTAATCTTTTTATGGAGAATTCTTCTGCAGCTTCGGCTGCTGTAAACCGCACATTGGATTTGGGGTGCGGCAGCTTTCATTCACGAGCGTCAATCAAGACGCCATAATAAAAAATGAATTGAGTCAAAAGTTACAGTCAAAAAATAAAAAAAGAGTGTGCACTTCCTTTAACCTTCGAATTCATACGTTATTGTATCTGTTCAGTACGAAAATGAGTAATATTGTGATATAAAAATGTATCAATTAAAATTAGTTTTAATATGATTTTTTTTTTCTCAGTACTGTTTAAATGTACTCTATTTTTGGCTGTAACTTTTAACTCCCATTGCTTTTTTTCTTTGGCGCCATAGTCAAAATTTCTCCATATTAATCGATCTATTCACCTGCATAGGCTTCTTTCGTGGTGGAAATTTGGACCAATCCCCACACATTTTTGCCCATTCTCCTTTCGCAGCAAAACGACTGCGTTAACTAGAGCCAGTTCTATTCCTTTAAGCTTAGTTTACAGTTCCCGCGCAAAAAAAATCTATGCAAATATTCTCGCATGTCAAAAATAATTTAGGTGAAATGCAAAATTGATTGTTTGCTTGCATGATTGGTTTACAGTTTCATGCAAATAAAACCATTTCTGTCAAGGAATGTCATGCAAAACAATGGACCGTCAATTGCATGCGCAAAAAAGTGTGGTGAATAAAATATTTTTTTTATCACCTCATGGCATTATTTGCAGGTACAGCCTAGTTTACAGTTCCCGTCTGCAAAAAAAAATCTATGCAAATATTCTCGCACGTCAAAAATAATTGAGGTGAAATGTAAAATTAATTGTTTGCATGATTGGTTTACAGTTTCATGCAAAAAAATACTATGTTGTCATGGAATGTCATGCAAAACAATGGACCGGCAATTGATTTGCATGCGAAAAAAAGTGTGAATTAAATATTTTTTTTTTTTGATGGTCGGTTTATACTTCAAAAAAAAAAAAATATATCCACCTCAAGGCATTATTAGCATGCAAATGGTTTTCGCATCCAAAAATAATTATTTTTCATTTGTAGGCCTATAGTTTGTCAATTAAGGGTAAATTAATGACTCAATGGGTGGTTTAGGCCAAAGCAAACGTTTTTCGCCTTGAATATTATTCAACATGGTGCGCAGAATAGGTGAACAATCGTTTTGAAAATTTTGATTTTTTTTTCGCATCGGAACTGTAAACTATGCTTACTGCAGCTAATTCTGTTATAATTTGTATCTTATAAATTGTATAAATAAAATAAAAAAAAGCAGTTTATGTGTAGATTTAAAGTAATCATCCAAAAATCACTTATAAGGCAAATGTATCGCAGTGTTTCACAAACCTATTGATTGAACTCATTATTACTAAAAATATTTATATTTATCTAAAAAGGGCATTGATTTGCTTCTAGCATTTACCTAAGTCTTAAGTCCGGCTTCGGGTAAGCTTAATCAGCCAAAATGTATTACTTTAATTATAATAATCAATTATTCAACACGTGCTCAACGAAAAAATGTTAATTTGGTTGGTGACAATGTGACGTATATGCAAACATTGCAAACATTCAAATTCCAGACTGACTATACCAGCGCCAGCGGCTCAAAATCCTTAATTATTCATATTTTAACATTAATATGTGTGTAGACGTCAATCATCGACTTAATTCAAAAAATTTATCAATGTGAGACTAATTCAGAAATTCTTTTTACATCATTTTGCATAAAGTATTAAGTTTTGTTCAAATCAACTGCAGTTGTAAACAAAAAAAAAACATATTTAACGCAATCGCCATTACAAAATGTTTATTCATTTCCTTATGGGAAACAACAAAAACCGAATAATTATATTTGACCAGGAGCTCAAACAATACATACAAACAAACTAACTACAACAACTAATGAATAATTAAATGTAATGTAGTTTTTTTCCTCCGTTTATTGAAAATGCTAATTTTGTCCAATTTCTTCATATTTGGTAGACGACTCAAGCTACTTACTTGTGACTGGCCATTGTTCTTTTTTTTTTTATTTATGAAACCCTTAACCTTTTCAGACCTGTCCATATAGAAAATTGCATCTTACCTGGGTCCAATTTTAAGTACAATCAGCAAGTATATGGTTAGAACTACAATTAAAAAAGTTGGTGAACTCAATCCGAAACGATCTTCAAGTTTAACATCTGCGTATAAATTAATGTGATTTATATTTTTTTTAAATAATACCGCAGTGACATTTTTACACTAACCGCTGGTTTCCGAAAAGACATCCAAAATTTCTGCGAGAACCATCTTGAGAAGCACTTGGACACAAACGAACAAAAATCACAAAAAAATAATTTCCCTTTGAAAAATGGGATCAATTTTTAAAATGGGAATTGGGGTAGGACCTTTAGGACTATCTTAAAAAAAAAAAAACTAAAAGTCACTCGTCGTCCCCTTTTGTTCCATGGAAAAGCCTTAAGTATGCACCAAACTGTGTCCCCTTATTCCAAGTGCGTTCAAAAGACCACCTATTCGAACGACAGACAATTGAAGAGTAAAACACAAGCTTCAAATGTAAAAAAAGTGTTTAACAAAATTCAAAAATCAATCCTAGTCTTGCCTATAAGGTTAATAAATTTTTTTTTAGGAATCTAATTATATTGTTCGACTTGCATTTAACTGTTACGAAGAATTTACGCAGAGAATAAAACACATTATTGAAGTTATTATACAAAGATACTGTTTCTATTTAAATTGTTATGACTTATGAGTTTCATTATTTCATTGTTTTTATTAATTTTTTTTCACTTTCAGTCAAAGGAAAAAATGATGAAAGGTGTAAGACGAGGCTGTGTGAGGCTAAAGGATGCTGTCATTGGGATCGATGATCAGGAGGATAATACCTTTACCATCACTGTGGACCATAAGACATTTCATTTTCAGGTGAGCTTCTTAGAGTGAAAACAAAATTAAAATTTCAAGCTCTTAAAAATGTAGTCTGGGTTAAGAAAAGCAAGAAAAATGATCGGAAAATTTAAATATGTATAATTATATCATCGGATTAGCAGTCCCATCAAACTTCCATTTGACCTTTCTCGCAGGTTGCACTGGGTTACTTCGATGTTGGCACACTTGGACTGTGGCGCTCTGGACTCGCCCTGAGGTGTTTTAGGCTATTGAATATACCGAAATGGAAGGCTCCCAGCTGATCCGAACCAAGTCAGAAAAATAAAATTCGAAGATAATAAGATGATTAGTAAATAAACTGCCATTAATTAATGAATTTTTTACTCGTAAAAAGGACCAGTCTAAAGTTTATTCTCTAAATAAAACTACATATTATTATTATTCTACTATTTAAAAATGAAAAACTTGGGTTGAAAAATATTTACAAATATTAAAAAAAAAAAAAAAAATAAAATATGACTTGCTTCGATACAGCTGTGAGGCCTCCAAATATGAAAACAAGAAAATTGCGTTATTATTAAATATGTTTGGTTTTATATGTGTCGAGTTTAAGCTTGTTTGAAATATAAAATTTGCCCAAATTCACCAATGTGTATTTCTGGTAGAATGGTCACACTGGTTATTTTTTAATGTTTTTGGTATAACTCGAAAATTAAACCAAATTTGAGAGTTGAACGCAAAAGACTTTGTATGGTAAATAAGATTTTCTATAAAAATTGATGGTTTACAAAATTTTATACGAAAAATTAAGCTGAAAAAGATAGCAAAAACCCACCCGAAAAAATTCGAAAAATTTAATTTTTAAATTATCCTCATAACTATGTATGTATGTACATAAGGGTGTTCGTTATATGGGTTTTTTTTGAGTAACTATATTTGGATCGGCCTAAATCAGTTCCAAATGAAAAAAAAATCCCTAATGCTTAGTATGCTTTTCTACCCAACACCTATCTTTTAAGACTTCAACCGTTATTTTTCCAAACCTCGTTTTGGAGTCTGAAGGCGTTTCCGCTTTTTTTTTACGTTAAAAATATTCAAAATTACCAAAAACCAAAAGAGTGAAAATCCCACCCTTTTACATCAAAAAAGTATGTTTCCAAAAAGTAGCAACACTGACATATTAACCGAATACTCAACACCTATCTTTTAAGACGTAACCATTATTTTTTCCAATACGCGTTTGGTATCTGGAGGGGTTTTCGCAACTTTTTGTCATATTCAAAATATTAAAAATTATCAAAAAAGTGTATCTCCCACCCTTTGATATAAAAAAAATATGTTCCCGAAAGGTGGCAACACTGACATTTTACCCGAAGGTGCGTTCACTAAACACTTATCTTTTGAGACATCCACTGTTATTTTTTCATCACACGTTTTCAATTTTCAAGTAATTTACGAGTTTTTGTTTTAATTTAACATTTTTCACAGATTGGGCGCCATTTTTGAAAATAGCGTCTAAGCGCACGACTACAACAATGACTTCCAAGCTAAATTTCATCCTTAGCATGTCGAACATAAATTAAAAATATAAAATTATGCCCCCCTCCCCTCCACAAAAAGCGTGGGGATTTAGGTTTCCTGACTCGGTACCTAACATTTTTCAAAAGCGACAGGATAACAAAAATGACTCCTAAGCTTAATCTCATACTTTGTGTGTACAGGCTCTCCCAAACCAACGCGAAATCATAGTGAATCATTGTCAACGATACAAAATATGAAAGATACACAATTCTAAACAACAACAAAAAACTGTGTTTGCGAGAGATTCGCTATAATTTCGCGTTGGTTTGAGAGAGCCTTGAGGAATGAACTCCAATCATAAAAATCCTCGCTAAAAACACACGGAATTTGGTTTCCTGACCGACTAATCCCTTGGGAATATTGCTCAACATTTTTGACTATCTTTTTTTTTTTAATTGTAAAGCCCCTGTTTGAAGTAGAAAAAATAGCCAGTACGACTAAATTCCAGCAATCCCAAATCATTAAGTGTACGAACTTTCATTAATTTCAAGATTTGGTGTAGGAAATAATTTTTTTGTCGCCAAAATTCAATAGACGAACCACTGTGCGCAAGCCATGAAATCGATTTTGTGGGTGAAATCGTTGAAGAGAAACAGTCACAGTCTAAACAGGGTTTAACAATATTTTTTCTGTGATTTATTTTATTTGCATTTGTTTTTTCGTTGCCTTGTTGGAGACCACCGTATTCGTTTCACATCAGCAGCTTAACTCGACTACAAAAAAAAAAAAAACTAAAAAAATTGACATGTACAATTGCTTAAGATTTTCTAAAGCTCTTGTTGAAAAGTATATGATCAAAATCAGTTAAGTCGTCAACGAAAATGTCTAAAATAGTTAAACAAAAATAATGGTTTTGCAAAAATTTGCATTTATAAAATTGGGTCTCACCAAAATATAGATCATGGCAACATAACTACACCAATTTTCATCAAGGATAAAATACTTCGACCGTCCCTTTTAAAAGACCCTTAATAAACAAGGTAGTACCTCGTGGCTTGATGGTTAGTGCGTAGGACTGTCATGCCGAAGGTGTGGGTTCGATTCCCAGCCGTGCCACCTAAAAACAGAAATGTTTTATTCGAGGTACTGCCTCTTGCGAAGAACTGACAAATCCTCCAAGAGTATACTTGTCATGAAATAGTGCTTCTCATTTAGCCGTTCGGACTCGGCAAAAAACTGTAGGTCCCCTCCATTCCTGCCAACAAACACGCACACAGGAATGGTTGTGAGTTGTAAGTCACTAGGCCCTGGTTCTCCATGAGCTGTTGCGCCACCCAATTTATTTATTTATTTTAATAAACAAGGAGTATTCGTACTGCATTGATAAAATGAGCTCTTGATTTTTTTATTCCTGTAAAAAAAATCTATTAAATGTTACTTGATTTTTGTTTTAAAAAAATTGTTCTTTGTTCCATATAAACGTAGCACACTATCATACAAACAACTTCCTAATTGACACTGGTTGTGGCTACCAACATGTCCAGGAAGTCAATTCGAGGCTAAGAACATAAACAAAATGTTTCGACTGTCTTGCATGTTCCTTTTATTTTACCAACGAACGCGCCCATCCAGTTATTCTATTCTTTTTCAATAAAAAAATAAAGCCATAAAAATGCTGTAAAATTCAGTTCCAGGTGTGACACCCCAACGTAATGTCATTTGTGACCAAAAAAAAAAATATTATTCGTTTAACGTTCTGTGCATAGTTAACATCAAATAATTATTGCATTTTAAATATTTGTTGAGAGAGTTTTTTTTTTGTTTAGCGATTTTGGTGATTAAGTAAATTATAAAAAAAAAGTCAATCAAAACAAAAAATTATTTTAAAAGTGAGCAAAGGTAATGAAACCATAATTTAAATAAAAGTTCTTGTACATAACTTTTGTTCATGTAATTTTACTAATTTGTGATTTTAATAAATTTGTTCCTTCTGCTAAACTGATATAGTTTTTATTAATATTTCGTGTCCGTTATGTTGAAATTAAAATATAAAGTATTTCGGGTCTTTGGTCCAAAAAAAAAATCATCGGCGGTTTTGTAAAAATATTAATTTTGTATCGATTTTGTTTAAATTTTGAAGGCAGTTATGTAGTTCTAAGTAGTCAAGTTAATATTGCTTTTTTCCCGCTTTGTGCCTTATGCGTTATTAATTTTTGTTAATTTATTATTAACCACAATCTTACATCTTCAATTCTAAATAACTTCATAGTCTTTAACCACAAGACCAAGTGTAATCCGACACACGGGGCGTTGTATAATTTTTGAAGTTTTTTTTCTGTATTTGTATCTCTTTGTCATTGGCTTAGTTAGATATGACGTATTCCTTATTTTGTCAACGCTTTCCATTTTGTATCATTTCCAACAATTCAAGTGCTGTAGTACAATTAACAAATAAAAAGGACAACTTTTAAACTCTTTCGGTGTTGCAAGAATATTGTTAGTTGTTTTGTCAAAATCAAAACTGAAGAACGCTCTAAATTTACATGTTCATAGACTTCATATATTCCGTTGCCTTTCCTTTATAATTATTGATCAGAAAATGTGGAAAAATGAAAAACTTCGTCCTTTAATTTAAATTCTTTAAATCCGCCCATTGCTGCTTACTGTATTAAATTATTGATTCTTTCTCGAACCGAACTTCAATATGCATAGTAATTGATTTTACATGTGCACTTCGTCTTTTTTTCCTCTCGAGCTCAAAGAGTTCTATGAATATTGATCTTTCAGCATGTCAATCGCAGACAAAACAATTATCCAATTGATAAATTTACATTTGTATCCCTTTTTCTTAAAAAATAAAACAAACACTGTCCCCTCTTACGTGCAATATGCAGAATGCAGTTATGAATTTTGTATGAGTAATTGATTCAAAATACCTTTTTTTTACTTTGTTCGAGTATTCAGTCTGTTGTCAATCAAACTAATCGAGTGTTAAGTTATATTCTTCTCTGTGCCATTTTAATTTTTTAAGTAGAAAAAAAAAAAAAAACAATTAATGGATGCGAAAATATCTGAATAATTTAAATAAAAATTAGGAAAATTAGATAATCTTTTAAAAGAAATATTTTTTCTTGTACCTACCTAAATAAATGTTAGGAAACTCATAAATATCTTACCCCTGCAACCTTTAGATCAATTGTTCCACCCCCTCAAGAATTGGATGAGATTGCTTATTCTCAAGCTCTCATCCTCCAAATTTGTTTCTTTGGAAAAATTGAGTAGGTATAATAAGTACTTTTATGGAGTTCTCTGCTCTGATACCTGTTGACTTCCTAGATACCATTATGTCTGTGATGCACGACTCCAAAACATTTGCTCAATATGTGGTCGAGTGTATCTTGATGAACCCCGCAGAATCTGCAAGTGACTACACTCACTAGTGCAGGAGTATTGAGCTGTCTTCTTAGCTTACAATAGCCAGTAAGGAGACCCGATATTATTCGCAGGTTATTTTTACTTAAACATATGCAGGATATGAAACGTTCCCGGTTGTAACTCCCAAAAACAAGTTTGGCCTCCTACAGCTTACGGAATTAATTCCAGATTTTTCATCTTTTAACCTTTCTCTTTTGATTTGATTTTGTTCGTGATAATTGACGTTTTTTTTCTATCCCGCATCAGAACTTTGGCCCCGTTTAGGGTGTTATTTCTCCTATTTCGCTTAGGAGCCCGCCCTTTCATTGTCTTGGACATTGAAGTGGCCAGCTACCCAATGGATATTATTGTTCTTGTCTTGGTATGGGACCAGCTTAGAATTGATTTCATAAAAGTGTAGAGCTGTGAGTACGACTTGGCTGGCTAACATGATGGCAATCTTTGTGACTGCGGTAGTTTCTTGCGAGATTACGTTCACACTTGCACATTTCCCTATTGTATTTACTTCAGCTTAGAAAATTCTATTAGACTGTCCCATCGATGTGGAAATTTTGTTCTAGATCCAAAAATTCTATCTCAAAAATCTGGTGCAATTCCTTGATATGAATCATAAACGACCTTTGTCGATAGTCGAAAATTAATTCGAAATTTAATAATTGAAGATATGCATCTAAAGTACCATCAAATGAATATATAATTGGTTGTATTGTATTTAACAAATTGTAGACAAGATAGCAAAACGGCATTTGCAGTGAGAATCTTTATCTTATAATAATCTTTATTTCGTAGTGCTTTAACCAACCCCTGAAATAATTCAAGGAATAATTCACTATGCTGAAAAAAAAATACTGAAAACTAAACAAGTGTTTGTCTTCATATTTATTTTAAAATTACCTCATGGAATTTTTCTATGACAAATATTGTTTGTGTGGCTTATCCACACGTGCTAAGCTCTTATAAAATTGAAAACAATTAAAACAAACAAAATTTATAGGCCATGCTAAGAAAACAGAAATCCGTACTCTACTTTCATATTCTAAATTCTAAACAAAATCAAAGGAACTTTCACTTTTCTGTAGTAGGTACCTACTCGTATCTGAAATCATTTTTTATACATATACATTTTGTATACAGTCGTCTTCCTACAATCCATCTTCTATAATTTATATCCAAATTGACTGGTAGTCTATTGCCAAATATAATCTATGTATACATATGTATATATTCTATTTTTAACCTTAAACCGGCAATGTGATTTATACACATAGCATGCCTTAGGTGTTTTTTCTCTTGCCTATATGAAAGTTCTTTTCGTGTTTCCCTAAACTTTTTGGCAACTGTCACTACAAAAATAAAAAACTTTTCTATATAACATTTACCTTTTCATACCTCAAAAAAATCCAAAGTTAACTTAGTATTCACAAAAGAAAATGAAAGAGACTACTTATTCAAGGTATGTCCTTTCTGTCTCTCAAGTACCCACCAAGACCAGGAAAAACCAAATATCACTAGCACCGGCACACAAAATGTCGTGTCCTTTTATCCTCCACAACTATACAACATGCTCTAATTGTCATTTTGGGTATTTCATTTTAAGTATTTAAAGCTCACTGCGTCGTGTTGGCTCCAAAAGTTATGCCAATAAAAAGAGGCCGAGGCGTAGTGTATAAACAGGGTGTTTCAAGAAGTGAAATCGGGTTGGGTACGAGATCCCGAATGCAAAAATCCGGAAAAAGCAAAAACAATCCGGAATGCCAAAATCCTCAACGACAAAGTCCCGAACGGACAACATCCCGATAGCTAAAATCCCGAATGACAGAATCCCGAACGCCAAAGTCATAAAAGGAGGGTGATTGTTCATTTCCAAATTTCTTTTATTCGGGATTTTGTCCATTCGGGATTTTGGCATTCGACATTTTGGATATTCCGGATTATGGTATACGAGACTCACATTTTTAGCCATTCGGGATTATGTACCCTTCCCAGTGAAATCACAATCAGCCTTTTTGAACCCTCCGATAAGTTCGCCAATTTTGCAGTCAAAAATGTACAAATAATTTTGGAAATTATGTGCTTCCTCAAGTTTTGTTAAAACCAAATTTTCAAGTTTTGTTCCAACCAAAAAAATTCCACTGAAATGAGCTGAAGCGGCTTTATCAGTTTCTTGCAGTCTTCAAAATATGGAAACTCTAATGTCGTTTTCGATTGGATTTTCTGCCCGTTGTACTCCTTTTTGATTTGAATCGAATATGAAAATATCGTGTTGTTAAATTTACACACATACTACTCACTGACGCCCTTTTATAAAATGGCTTCTTCAGGCATTTATCACCGACGAAAAACTGTATATGTATGCGTGTGTTCCAAATCTACTCCTTTTTGAAATCGGGAACAGAAAAAGACTCCGAAAATATTACTCGGAATAGCCGATCGAAGGCTTTTGGAGTAGTAGGAGGTTAAATTGAGTACAAAAAGTTCTCCGAAGGTCCAATCGAAATCGACATAAGTATAAAGCAGCCTATACACGACCGAGCAATCCGATCCATTTGGGTCAGATAGATTTCAAATTGGTTGAAAATCCAAATGGATCGGTGGTCACCCCACACGGTGCGGGGCCATTTGGCTTGTTCCCTCTGTCGTGTATGGCCAGTTTAAGGACTCTGTTCTGATATTTTGTTTTACAACAGGTAATTCATTTGGGGCAGTTTTTGAGATTTTAAACATTCCGAGGTCACAGAAGGCCCTTACTCAATAGAACCTGTCAATTTTTCAATTTTCCATTAAAGTCACTACGAAAAAATAATGAACATATACCTAAGTCTTTTAGAAACAATTAAGGGTTATTTAAGATTTATTAGACCCGATACCGTTGCACCTATGTATAATTTATATTGAAACACCTTGTACCTAATACAACTGGTGAACTGTTCTTGCGCTAGTTTCGCTGTTGTTTTTACTGGCGTCCTAGTTTTAGTCCTTAAAAAAAAAAATCACATATCAACATACAAACACATAGAATTGGTGCACAATATTATTATGATTTTATATGTTTTATTTCATCGCAGGCACAGCACAGTGACGAACGTGAAAAGTGGGTAAGGCGTCTGGAGGATACAATACGACGTCATGCGAATCGTAATCGCATGTGGGACACTCAAAGCAATTTCTACTTGGGTGGTTATACTAATAAGGACCTAAGCAAACGAGCTAATCATTTGGAAATATTAGATCGCCGTGTCAGTGAAGCAGATGCCTACTTGCAGCTGATGATTGAGCAGATAAACGTGAGTTCATATTTGTATTCAATTTAAAAATAACGCTTAAATAATATGTCTCTTTTTTTTTAGAAAATCGAAAAACGAATTGCAGAAATACCTGATCTGGAAGAAAGGACAAAGTGCAAGCTGCTACAGGACAACGCTAATGTAAGCTGTGGATGGTTTTTTTTGTTTTCTTAGTCTCTCATAAAACTGACCTACGAGAATCGCTTTTAGTCCCTCACCTTAACATCTATCCCACCATCTCTGGTTTACATCAACAGGTGTCGTTCTTGTGATCTGTGAGAAATGTTTAATATTGATTAATATCTCTCAAGCTTGTACGATGCTGCGGTGTCCTTGTGCAAAATCTATTGATTATTTTGTGGATATTATGTGAAATTACGCAATCTTTGTAGTTTCCTCAAGTTCATGTTCAACTCTGTAGCTGCCATCTGTTTGCTATACATACATTATGTGTGAATATTTTACTACAGTAAAATGGGAAGAACAATAACAAAAAGTTAATAAAACAAACATTCCTATCCACCTTGTATTGTGTCCTTAGAACTTTTGCAGTAACTGCAGTAGTAAAAAGGTCTTTTTTATTTATATGTTATCATGTTAAAATTTTGCACCCATTGAAATGTAAAGTGTGAGCAAAGAATAAAGACTTATACTTTTCCTATTCTTTCTAAATGTAGGTCACTCAGATAAAAGACATTGCACCACAGAAAATGTTATGCCAAGTACTTAAGACCCTTAATAAATAAACTGGTTAACGTAACATGAGCTCTTCTCAAAAAGCTTTTATTTTTATTGACAAAAGTTTTAAAATAATATTTGCCTTTTGGTACGGAATTGTCTATTCCATTCTCCCACTCAATATATTATTATTATTAAATACTACATATCCAATTAATTTAACATATACCTCTTCGTGCACTTGTTTTGTATTCTTTGAAATGAGAAACTCCGATGAAATGAGATGAATTCCGAAGAATAAAAGACGAAAAAAGAAGAAAACTTCTATGGTCTTCATTTTTAAAACGTATATGGAACTAGGATGGCGAAAAAACTATTTCTTGATATATGTAATAAGTTGTAAAAACATGTTTCTCAGTCAATATTGTAACGTTGTATCTCTTCGGTCGTCTGTTGTCGAAGTTGAATAGTTAAAACAACATGTAATAGCTGATCCACTAACTTCAAATTTTGTGTTTTATCAATCATGTTACGACAGATTTCCAAAAACAATTACCGTAACGGGTTATCTTCAAACATAAGGCCTCAATGACTCCTCTAGAGTCTAGACCACAAAGTTCATCCACCAGCAACATAATGTCCCCTTTTATGACTGTAAGCATGGATAGATTTACTCTCTTATTTCTTATTAAGGTGATGTCCATTTAAAATGAAATGGACCTCGTTGCTCATTAAGATTTTGTGTCGAGATACTTTGTACATAATATATACACAATTTGTAGCCTGCAGTTTTTTTTTTCAATCAAATACACTACGTGATTGATTCGTGAATCGTGAATCTTTCACTTAGAATTTTCAGCTTGAGAAATCAATGGTGTGCTATCAGGCGAAACTTTTCAATTGTTTTGTAAATTTCCAAAAAGAAAAGCGATGGTTAAAAAAAAATACATGGATTTTTGTCTTTAAATTGATTTTCCAAAAACTATTTAAAATTTTAAACAATCATTATTTGTGTCCGTTTACTTTTTCCTTAACTGTTTGAATGAAAATATATCTCTGTCATGGACCTAATTGATTTCTTCCAAAATCCGCAATTTTTGTGATTATTTTATTTTATTTATTTTTATTTTTAAAATATTCTCTTTTATTCCGTTTTCTAAAAAAGACCTATTTCATCAAAAGATTCTCAAAAAACTTACTAAGCATTTATCTAGAAATTTACCAACATAACAGCCTTTGAAATTTCCTCAAAGCAGAAATGATATCGAAATAACTAATAATTTTAACTATATGCCTGTAAGACTTTAGGTCTTTTTTGAATGTAACCTGGATTGCACGGCTATAGTTAGATAGAGTAGGGGGATATGAAAGATTTGGCATAAAAGATGAGATCAATGTGATTATTATTTAATTAAATCCCACGGATGGCGTCCAGTTAAGCTGGGGGAGTATAGAAAAGAATGCTGTCTAGAGTGGGGGTCGAACCCACACTTCTTAGTTGGCGGTCAAGCACTACATCCACTGCACCATCGCCACCCGCCCATATTTGAAAATTGTAACTTTTGCAACAAAAAGTCATTTGACATAATTTTTCAATTTTCAAATATTGTGTCTTTTTAGTTTAAAATCCAGAACATATTCTTTTTTTTTACAATTTATTAAAACGCGGGTTAAGTATGAAATACCGATGCACGAGCTCAGCTCAAGGAAGCGCCCCTAATCGAAATGGTTCATTATGGATACTATGCACAAAATTTAACGGTCTTTTAGATACAACAGGAGACTTCTGAAATTTATTTTATAGTAGTTCATCCTAATTGACTTATTGGTCGATGTCTTATACCTCTTAATTCTGTTGACAGAGGAATACTATTATATGATTTTTCTTTACGTTTCCGGAAGATAACACTCTTTTAAGATTGCGATTAAATATTAAAAATCGTCTTCTAAAGTCTGCAACACACATATAAGTATAAAGTAACCGCAGTTCAATTTTCTATTCAAAGCACGATTGCAGTGTTCTTACTTAAGTTTCCAACTTTTGAACAAGAGTAGAAGTTTTCACGTACGTAAATTCAAATAATTTAATTTCTATACTTAACAACCTTCCTCACACCTATATTTTCTATTCATCCATAGCAAAGTGTTAAATCTTTACTCTACTCATGTTTCAATTTAAAATTTTCAGGAAATGCTCGACCATATCAAACACTCAATAGTCACCTTGCAAATTGCCAAAAATATGGCACACCCAATTAACGGCATCTACAATGGCCCGGTGACCAGCAGCAATAACAGTACAAAAACAGAAAGTATCAACGATGATGACTATGAGGACGGTAAGTGAAGACCACACAAAATGTATTCTAAAATATCCCACGTGCTTTTGTGCATCTGTATGGTTTAGTATGTACATATATGTAACTGTGCGTTTCTAATCCAATTTAATTACTCTCACAGGAACTCTACCACCAGTCGGAAGTGTTTCTATTCAATCTGGCATAGAATTTGGCTCTGAATGCAATGAAGCGCATCGCCTGAAGACTCGGTCCTCAATTGTAGATGGTAAGTTTTTGTGTATGTGGGTGTTTTGTCTATTTTAATAATTTTAAAGACTAAAACGCCTTTTAAAGTTAGTTTTGTTTTGTGCAGAAATGAACATATTTTGCATGGGGACTTCGAATGAAAGGGATTAGTTGGGATTAGTTCATAGCATTTTGGACATTTTAAAAGAAGTCTTTCAAGTGTAGATACATTTTTGGTTAGTTCTTAGAGGAGACAATCTACAGCTTATTTTCAACAATATTTCATGGCAGATTAGTAGAATATTATGTTGAAAGAAAAATTTTAACTGTATTTGTAATACCTATGTATTAATATACTTTAATTCTATGTACTCACATTTAAATAAGTTTTTGACTTTGAAGCCATATTCGTATCTTCACTTCATCACTGTAACTAATAAATATTTCTGTTTGGAAACAACAAATATGCAAAGAAGGTTAATAGTAAATCTATGTTAATTTTCTTCCATACAGTGGTGGTCTAAATAAAGCGAATGTCTATTTAAGGAATTATGGATATTAGGATTTTTCAAACTAAAAAAATCTGTTTCAAAAATTACCGTTAAGCGAAGCAACATTTGACTTTAGATTTCAAGGGCAACAGTTCTATTAATCTTTACTCACCTTTTTTTCCAAAGTTAACTTAACCACGGATCAGAAGCTAACACTCTATGTAGCAATAATTTCTTTCTTAACTGATTCTTCAAAAAACCAAGTAGAAACATATTTTCCGGATGTTAGCAATATATTTCCATATGAAAAGTCGTGCATAAAGTTAGGACCAGTACCTTGACAGATATAATGTAAAAAATCTATTTTGCCACAGTCCAGACTATTTCGCAGAATAAATCTTTTATTAGTAGAAAAAAGTTAACTTCTCAGAGAGGGATGAATAGTTATTCCTAGAAAAAAATTGAACATTATAATGAAATCAATTTCTTGGAATTGATCTATTATTGAATACATTCCCAGAATTTTGTGAATTTGAGGCTACCCTCTCAATGCTCCATCCGTTCACCGACCTATTCAAGGATTTTCTTGTGTAAAGCTTCCTGTTTTGAGGCTTTCTTATATAAGTTTGAGGGTTCTTAAATTCCTAGACATAGAAGACACAAACAAACAAAAACAAATAAATGTATTTAAACGAGTAAAAGTGACGTTCATATTTAAACAGATGTTCACTTACCGCTTGGTTGAAAAGTTAATGTTGAATTTGCTGTGTTAAACGTTTTTAGTTATAATTTTCAATATCCCTGGTTCGTTCATTTGCTCAACAACAATATATAAAATAATAAGCATCCCCATTCAAATCAATTTCGAACTCATTCCATATGATCTTATTACTTCAAAAGAAGCCACTAATTACTATGTATATTAAAATCCGGCACAACTAGTCTTGAGATACATATGTATTTACGATCTTCAAAATGTAAAAACATAATGACCATAAGGCGTTGTTTCTTTCCATTGATCTCCTAACATCCCCTTTTCATGATAATTCTGCAACTATTCTCAGATCGCCCCCAAAATACAAATATTTTCTTGTTGATCCTCACAATCGCCACTTATCATTGGACTGAAACTAACTTATTTTTAAAGATCATCTGTTGCGCCCTTTCAAAGAAAAAAACAAAGCAATAAAAAAGTCTAATAATGAAGCAATTCAAAAATTTCATATGTAAATATTTGTTGGCAAAACGCTCCAGAGTTAATAGTCGCACGTACATATATATGTGCATTCATAAGACTAGCACCATGGAACAGAACCTAAAGGTGTCGTCACACGTGCAAGTTAAGTACTACCAGCAAGCAAAACTTGCCTGGTGTGACGACCCAAAAAAGTACTTGCAAGCAAGAGATTGCTGCAAGCTATTTGCGTGTAACTACTTGCGCCAGAAACACTTGCCTGGTGGGACTATAGTTCATGCAATCACTTTCACACAAGTAAATTACTTGCCGCAAGTCCATGCCGTTTGCAGGATTTGCGCAAGTAAGTTTTTTCTTGCTTACAAGCGAACGTATGTTTTTGGATCAAAATAACGGAAAAATGACCACCCTACGCCCTGAAGTTTCTAAATCAGTGTTGCATAGTACGAATTTTCAACTCCACGTTCCCAAATAAGAGGATCTCGAGTTGTTATTGTAATGCATGTATTTTGATAATAGTAATATGAACGACTGAGTCGAGTCGCAAGTACTTACTTTTACAGTTCAAGTTTTTTGGAACTTCAGATCTTTTAAAAATAATATCAAAGTAATTTAAGAAAAATGTAACGAAGCAAGAAACTCTCTCTTTGAACCAACTACAAAATTTTGAATAAAATAGTAGAGCAATAATTAATGCAGGTACTCTAAGAGTACTTGCACGTATTTATATTTCAAAATCGGAATTCCTCTACATATAACCTTTCAAATACAAAAAGGACGTTTAAAATCAGATTTCATATTTAACAAACCCCATTTCACAATATAAGTATGTATTTAAATTTTGAAATGTCTCCAGTCCTTAAGCCTTTAAGAATAACCTTCCCAACTCAAAAAGTATTTTAAATCATATACCCATTTTTAATTTCTACCCCATTTCACCCTATGTATGAATACCCTCTTAGTAAACTCTATCAAACAAAAAAAAAAATTTTTGCTATCTCATACCATTTTTGTTTTAACCCCATTTAATAACCCCTTTCAAACTCAAAATGAAATTTTGAAACTTCGAAATATAAAAATCAAAAGCTCACAAATACCCCAAAAAAAGTACACACCTTTAGATTTTAACGTTGCAATTAATTTGTATCCAAATCAAATTTAGCCTATGTTACTCAGGGACATTATATCTTTCCATTTATTAAAGAATTTTAAGGATTGGTTGAATATTTTTAGAGATTACCCCCTACATACATAGGTACAAACAAACAAATAAATGTTTCGTCTTTATAATATAGTATATGTAGATATATGTAGATTAGTAAATTTTTTTATTCGTGAGTTAACTGTTGATCAACGTTTTAGTTATGTCGTTTTCGTTTTGTTTTACGTTCTGTTCCATTCCTATGGAATATGAAAAGTTTAGAGTCGTAGGAGTGAAAAAAGATTGGAAAAGGAGTACTCCAAATAGTCCAGTCAACGAAGGAAAAATACATGCAATAAATCATGCTCTCTGGATTATTATTTAATGTGGTAGGGGTGACCCCCAGGTATAACATACTAAAAGTCCCCAGCCCAGGGCCGCGAGCTATGGCCAGGAGGGGGGATTAAAGGTCCCCTTTTGTAATTTTTCGGGAATATTTTGAAAACAGCGTTTGAGTGGAAAAGTGTACATTACAAAATGAAAGAATAATAAATTTCCAACAAAAAAGGTCTTATTCATATTTTCGGTATCCATGCTGACTTCTGCAGCCATACAAGCTAAATTAGAAGGCACTGCCCCACCAAAGTTTTATATTGTCAATGTATCTGATTATAGCTTAAAGGTTCTCCAAAATCGCCCTTAATTATATTACACGCGAGACCAAAAATTCTCGGTAGTATAAAGATTAAAAATTTAGGCATTTATAAAATTTGAAGAGAACGTTTCATTTACTATAACAATAAAAAATCAAAGGACGGCATCAACATAACCTAGTAAGTAAGGATTTTTATTTAAAGGGGAAAGTAGCAGGATTGAATAATTACACTGGTCAACAAAATTTAATTATTTTTTTGTTACAGAAACAAAAATATACTTTTCCGTAGGTTTTTGGTGTGCTGAACTTGAATCTGAAGTCAGAAAAATTTTATCGGGCCACGTTTTTGAGATATTCCCGTTACAAAATCGAAAAAAACCGTTTTTTACTGTTTTCAAAGTTGTATTGTAACGTGAAGTAAATTGTTTCAACAAAATTTTTAATGGTTTCTGAAAGAACTAATTTTCTTCTTTTAAAATCAGTTTAAATCTTTCTGATACCTCTTTTCTTCTCGGAGAAATCTTCAGTTAATTGTAGGCCTTCCATTTATGACATAAATACAATGTTAAGGAGAATGGGCAAAAATTTATGGGAAATGGTCTATTTCCCAATATGAACGTGTGATATATCGTTGAAAAGGTTATTTTGAGTACATCATTTCATTATATGGCCGTTAAGCTCTAAACCATGGGGTTCACGAGATATTCAGCTAATGTGGATTGGGAACACATTATTGTTCTTTCGGTGCTTTTAAGCCGAATATCTCGCGAGCCCCATGGTTTAGAGCTAAACGGTTATATAATGAAATTATGTACTCAAAATAACCTTTTCATCGATATATGACACATTGGTATTGGGGAATGGACCATTTCCCATAAATTTTTACCCATTCTCCTTAACATTGTATTTATGTCATAAATGGAAGGCCTACAATTAACTGAAGATTTCTCCGAGAAGAAAAGAGGTATCGGAAAGATTTAAACTGATTTTAAAAGAAGAAAATTAGTTCTTTCAGAAACCATTAAAAATTTTGTTGAAACAATTTACTTCACGTTAATACAACTTTGAAAACAGCAAAAAAACGGTTTTTTCGATTTTGTAACGGGAATATCTCAAAAACGTAGCCCGATAGAATTTTTCTGACTTCAGATTCGAGTTCAGCACACCAAAAACCTACGGAAAAGTATATTTTTGTTTCTGTAAGAAAAACCTTGTTGACCAGTGTTATCAAACTGAAGGTTTATTTTCGTTTAACCGAAACACATGACACATGATTTCAGTGAACGTTTTTATGTGGGATCTAATGAACAATAGAACTAAACCTTTCAAAATTAATGGTATGTTGATAAGACTTGGCATGAATGTTTTATTTTTCATACGAATGAATGTTTTTTGTGGGGATAATACTTCGCGATTATATATAAAAAAGATATTTAAAATATTTTCGTTTACGGTTCACGTTCACGGTTCGTTCTTGAGAATGTTTCGAAGCTCTTTTTCTCAACATGAAGCGAATAGCGTTAAACGAAGTTTATTTGTAGTTTTAACATAAACCAAACCATTGTACTTCTTGGCCTAATCACTAGTGCGTTGCGTCCACCTTAAATGTTATTTGCAGAGGTACTGCCTATTGCGTGGAAGTGACAAATCTTCCAAGGGTATATCTCTTGTGATAGTAAAAAGCCTCTCAGATTAGGTTAAGAGTTGTAAGTTGTAACACCACCAACCAACTGCCAACTAAGACCCTGTTTAGATTGTGTGTTTTCACTACAGCTTAACAACAGTTTGTTGGTGAAATCGGTGAGGTCGAAAGGGGTTAGTAAAGAAGAAAATATAAAAATTTGAGTGAGCAGACACGTTTCATAACAAAAATGGTCCACTTCATTCCATTTTGTTCATTTAAGCTTGTGCATTTTTAAGACGTTTTGACAAGTCGAGATTTCAATCTATCCACATTTACTTTGTCCGTTAAAATAAAGTTGGTATTTTAACTTGAAAAAAAAGTCAATATTTGTTTGTCCGTCATTCGTACATACTCGAATTCGAAACCGACCTCAAAATTGCTTTACTAATTGCCTCAATCAAATGTTAGATATTCTTAATTTTCAACCAAAGATTCTAAGTGGTGTAGTCAAAGGTTGAAGTATTAAAATAATAGAAACGTTATTTGTTTTTCTCGTTTTCTTAAATTCTAAAAAAAAGGAAACTAAAGTTTTTACACTTATCGAACGGAATTGTTATATGTATTTATGTCCTCACACCAAGGCCATAATTTATTTATCAAATATTAAATTGTTAAACATTTTTAAAGCTTGAATGATAAAGTTATTACCTGACACATAAATGCATGTATGTATTTAAAAATCATATTTAACCTGTTTTTATTTTTTGTAAATAGCTTCTTCCATCTTTAAGTATTTGTTTTCATATTTTTCAGTAAACAGTAAAATTCTAACACTTGCAGTACCAGAAACATCATATTCAAGCTCTGAGGGTGAAGAAGATTATTTTGATGCAAATGATGATCCCTTTACGAGTCAAGGCAATTCTCCCATGAGCTGGTGAGTATTGAATAGAAATCTTATACAAATTTTAATCTTTAATGTTATATTTTGTGCCAAAAGTTATCGCGTGAGTCTAATTCGGCGAGTGCTGTGGCTATTTTGGTCCACACAGCGTACGATGCACTTTTCTCTCTCGATATTCAATCAAGTTTTGTGCCTTGAAGAATATTAAAATTTTGCATGCCGGCTTTTTTTTTCTTTGTCTTTATCTTAAATTAGAATTCATTTATGAGTTTAGTCATGAAAAACAAACAGCTGTGTTATAATGTTTTCTTCTTAGACGATTCAAGCAACACAAAACAAACAAATAAGAAATCAAATGGTTTGTCGACTGATTCATTTAAAGCGGGAAATATTTAAAAAAAATATATATATCGGAAAAGATTTTGTGTTTATTGTGTTCGAAAACTGCTCCTCTCGGTTTGTGTGATGAATTTACTTAAAAATTTACAATTCAGATTAAGTCTTATTAACAACTCATCAGAGATATCATCAGATCTGATTCCATTGTAGTAAGTACTTACTTACCCAGATGTAGTAACTTATTTTGAATTGTGGTTATAGGTTTTATAGCTCGATTCAAAATAATGTGTGAGATAACTTAAGTGACGTGATGCAATAAGCTTAATATGCGAGTGAATAATAAATATTAGGCCAGTTTGCCCAATATCCGAAATTCGACCATACAATGTCACGACAAAAATAAAATAACCGTTATCTGCCTTAACAATTGCATACGATATGTATGTAAATGCTCTTTTGCACATCTATGGAACAAAACCTTTCCAATGATTAGTATAATTTGGTAGACAGCCTTTGGCCAAACCATATTAAACTTAAGATTAACCAATTGTAAATTTATAACTATGTTTTGCTTATTAAAGCCCTTAATCACCATTTTCCGGAGCAGTAGAATACTGAAAATTTTTGATTTCAAAATCTATTGCTCCTACAAAAAAAAGTGTCATAATCTTTTCTGTGGAGAGCAATAATTAAATTTATGAATTTTTAAAACAAACTTGGTACATAGTGGTTTTTGGTGATTATGTCCACACGCTTTTTTCATTTTTTTTAGAACCAAAAATAACGGTACCTGCCATTGAATTTTGTTTAGTAATTTTACATAATCGTATTTTTCTCAAAATTCAATAAATTTATTTTAGTAAAGGCTTCCTTCGGGTGGAAAACCATTTTTCAAAAATGGTTACTAATGGTACCTCCCAAAGAAACATTTCTTTAATTTTTGATTTTCTTCAAAACGGTACGACCGATTTCAATTATTTTTTTATACAGAAGCTTCAAAAATATTTTTTGAATTTTTAAGAAATGTTTCAAAATTTTGTTTGGAAAATCAAATATTTCGAAAACGACATGATCGATTTTTTTGATACTCGATACTTAAGAGGTTTATAGTACTCTCTAAAATATTTTTTGAAAAAATTTTATTAATATGAAAAAATAACGGTACCTTCCATACAAAAGTTAAAAAACCGCAAAGGAAATTTTTTTTTGCTTCAAAACGACTCCTACGATTTTGATTAAACTTTTTTCATATACTAAAATTAGTACCATCTACTACCAAAAATTATAAAATTTTACACTTAGCAATTATTAAAAGTATCTGTCATAGAACGTATTTTTTTATTTTGAATTTTCTCGTTATCGGCTAACCGGATTTGGATGAATTTTCTTATATACAAATTTCAGATAAGATTAAATAATATTGCATATCTAAATTTTCAAACAAAAAGTTTTTGCATTTAAAAAAAACGTTCCAAATTTTTTTTTTGAAAATTCGGTATCTCAAAAACTGTTCGACAATTTTTTTTTTCAAATTTTGTTTTTATGTACACATTAATATATATTTAAGATTTTCATACCAAAAAATTAATTTTACAATCATATTCAATCAAGAATTAAGATGGCATTCTTTTTTTTCAGCTCAAACTGTCAAAAGAGTTGTTTTAGCCAATTTAAATGTCGTATTTCATGCTTCTCTGCATTTTCTCTCATAATTTCCATGTTTTTATATACAATTTCCTTAAACCCGCATTGCCTTGATCATGAGATCAAGTACGTGCGACCCAGTCGTGCATTTTATTTTAATTATATTATTATTATATATTAATTGTATTACTGTCTAAATGTAATTCTCTTATTATTTTGTTGTAAAATGAAATTCAATCGAGTTGTTGAATAAAAACTTAATCACTTTCTTTTTCAAGATGGCGGCCTTCCCCTTACCGGGCACCCAAAAACTTGGTTTTATAATGAAGAGATGTAAACATAAATCATACAAAAAATTTTGCCCATCGATTAATGAAATTTTAATAAATTTTTTGACAAAATTAGCTCCACCATAAAGTTCTTGCACGATTTTCTCTGAATCTATTGATTGTATGAAAACAAGTATAATAATCTTTTTTCTGTAGAATTACATGAGCTACAATTTGTATCTTCACATTTTTCAAAAAAACTGCTAGTTTTCGAGAGATTAAGAAAAAACTGAATTGTACCTCTAAAAAATTCTGCCCGGTCCAGATTTGCGGAACTTTTTAGGAAATGCTTAAGATGTCAAAACAAAGCTCTCCACCAAAATTCAGCTTTGTCGGAATTTTTTCAAAGTGACATCTAATTTTCCTTTTGTAAAATTTGTATAGCTCGAAAATTGTATCGTTTTTTTATGGCTCGTGAGAAGATCGATATAGAATGATAAAATATCGTTTTCGCCATCGAAATTTTAACTTCGCATTGTAAGTTATTGTAATTGGTCCGATTCGTCAAATAGAAAATTTTGACATATCTTCAACGTTTTGAGTTCACTTAGACTCGGAATCCTTCATTTTTGGAGAGATGTCTGTGTTTTTATGTACGTTCGTTCGTACGTTCGTACGTTCCTTCACTGTTTTTTTGCTCACCATATCTCAAGAACGAATAAAGATATCGACTTCGGATGAAAAGGACTTTCAAGAATGAAAAGGACTTTCAAGAAATTTAAAAAAAGCTTTGTAAAATTTCAATAGTCTCGAATATCTTGAGAACAAATGATGCTATCCGGCTTCGTATTAATTTTATCCTACGCATATTGACATAATAAAGAATTGCTAAAAATATAATAACAGATCAACTTACAGTTTTTTTTTTTTAATAAAAAAAAAAAATGAAAATTGTTGAAAAAAGTTTTTCGGCTCGAATATCTTGAGAACAAACAATGTTATATAGAAAGCAAACCAACCTTTGATTGTATATTGGACACCTGTAAACGTTTTCGAAGATATTGAATTGGTGAATTGTTAATAATAAAATAACATCGGGCCTCTAACTTCCGAGGGCACCAATGGGAAGTTATCAGTGTGGGTCGCACCCAGCCTTATTTTTTATTATTTTTTTTCAAAAACATTTGCTTTACTTCAATATGCAAATACGAAAGAATCAGAACAATCTATGTGAATGAAAGACAGCGAATTTTAAAAATAAATTAATTTTGGTTCAAAGATTTATGAGCACAAATCGGCAGTATGTCAAATTTGAACAAAATTTTCTGAGAGAGAAGTAAATTGCCGAAAAAGATTGAGACAGTCTAGTGGCACAGTACACATATGAAAGGTAAAGGGCCCTGGAGACGCTCGAACTTGGTGCGAGTGAACATAGTTCGACTAAACTCCGCAGACACTGAAACAAAGCAGAAATCAAACTACTCGAACTTCATTATTTTTACGATTTATATGTCATTCACAATATTCACTCACATTTATTTAATTTTTATTTAGGTTGTTTGACATTTTTCTTTTTATTTTTAATATTGAAAGTCCGAATTAAGCCGAAATGTTCGAGTAAACATACGAAACCGTCCGCAAACAGTCGAATCTGGTACGACAAACGATTAGCCCCGCCCTCGAACATCGAAAAATATCAAAATCTTTTTGATTTTGGTGAAACCAAATTTTTGTTTAGTGACACCAAATAATTGGTACTCGAACCAGCCCGCAGACAAGTAAAATCAACTCGAACATAGTACTCGAACCATGTTCACTCGCACCATGTTCGAGCGTCTCCAGAGCCCTTCACGCTCACAGCCATTTTTTATTTTCGACTGACAACCTGCGCAGTATAATACCTTAGATTTGTGTACTGTGGTCTAGTGGCAACTTTTGCCAACAATTTTTTGTCACATTAAATATTTCTTTTTGTTTCATTATGTGACATCTGGCCTATACGTCAAACTGGCATTTCTGCCTAAAGAAATTACTTGTACAGAATTGGTGAGGAAAGGAGAATGCTTTACTCTCTCGTGAGCGCTGCTCAAAACTAATGTCGAATTCCTTACAACCATTTCAAATCGATTTTTTTTGTTGGTTGTAAGGAACACACAAAAAATCAAATTTTTCGTGTGGGATTGTGTGTGTGTCATTTGACAGTAGCTTTGAGGCAAAAAGTAAACAAACTATGCGCATACAAATTTATTACAAATATTCCAAAGTGCATTCAGTCTTTCGCGTCATTTTGTTAGATTAAAACATATACATTTCCAAGAAAAGTAGCAAAAATAAACAAAAAATAGTTATGTTGCCATTAAAGTAAAAAAAAACAACCCAAATTCATCCAAGAAACAGATTATTTGAGACACACATCGGCGAGCGCGCGATTTATATCTTTAATCGACTTTGGGCACTTTGAATCGAAGTTAGATGATATTTTTTTAACTTCTTACTGACTATTCACTATTTTCTGATGAATTTAAATTAGTTTTGATGATTTATTTGCTTTTAATCTATTAAAATGACCGACGAACACTTTAGAACATTTGTTAAACCCACCGCAAAATACTTTCGACTCCAGAGAAATGTCAAATCTTGTTAGTGTGTGTGAAATCGATTTGAAATCTTGCTGAAAATGCAAGATGTGTTTTGACAGAATAAAATCGATTTTGTTTAGAAAAAATCGATTCTGTTTAGAAAAAAATCGATTATTTGGTTGTAAGGAATTCGACATAACATTTTTTTGAAGTGTGGAACAGGAATTCGACATAACATTTTTTTGAAGTGTGGAACAGGAATTCGACATAACATTTTTTTGAAGTGTGGAACAGAAATTGGCAACAAATAGCAACAATAATTGACAGTTTATGTCAATGTTTGATTTTGTATGGATCAATCAGTTTTTTTATAATTCTGTACCAACAAGGACGACAATTGAGGTAGTAGCTATTTTTTCCTCTTAAACATTATTTAACCTTAACAAAAAAAGTTAAGATTCAAAATATTAACCTTTTTGTTCGAATTACTACTCAAATTTCCTCGAAAATTTTAGACTCTGTTCCGAATGGACGCAAGAAACAGATGGAAATAGCTGTCAATTAACTGATAGGCGTCAATCAAAATTTTGTCGAAGCTTTCCTCTAGTGAATCACATATTTGAAGCAAATCAGTAAACCCGTTTAGAGTGACAAATACCTCTGTTTGGACTTCTACGTAATCGGAATCTAAATTTTGTATCGAAACGTAGAAATTTTTTTTATTCGTAACCGATGCCCTAAATTTAATGAAATTTCGTTTCATTAATTTAACCTAAAGAAAGAAATCAGATTGCGTACTCTCTTTTGGGACCATGACTATTTTATAGATATTGTATTAAGAACGAATTTCATGCTTTTGTGGATATAATATTTCAATGTGATTAAACACTTGAAAATCCTGTACCTATACAAAAATTTAATAAAAATTGACTAGTGAAAAAGCCCGAAAAAATGTATAAGGCTCTATGTCTTTCAAAAACCCCCTATAAATATTCAAAAACCGCTAGGTGCTAATTTTAATTTATATTATATTGTTTATATTTTTTTCTGTAAAAAAACCTTTTTCATATTGTGTACTCATACTAAACTCACCATCATCGCTTAAATGTATCCTTTTATTTTCCAGCCTTTCCAATTGTGCGCCTGCTCGTAAAAAAATCACTTTCTTTTCCGTTTCTCTTCACATTTTTTTTCCTTTACGTGGTTCTCTTGAAATGTATACATTTTGACGTATAACGATAAATCTTAACAATTTAAAAATTAAGTTAACTCTTGTCAAGTTTTTTCTCAAGGCATTTAATACATACTCTGTTCCCCTATTCCTTTGTGTCATGTTGATGTAACTTAACTCACACGGTGCTAATGGATTGAGGAAGCGGAGATACTAAGGATCTTTTGAAGTTAATGAAGACAAATTGTGTTAACTTTTACTTGTGTGACACTTTCAGAAGGAGGTATCACTCAACTTCAATGGTTCGATACCTTTTGAGTATAACATAGTTTTATACTTCATTAACTGACTTATTTGTTTCTTCTTCTCTCAAAAACTATTAATAGAATTACTGTGGTTAACTTATGAATTAACTCACGACGGAACGTGTGAGTTTCTTATTTAAATACAAAATATTCAGACTTTTTGATAAAAGAAGAAAAAGTAATCAAAGTGAGCACAGAGCCATAGTCACTCACATGTACATGACTTTAAATTGAATTATGCTAAGCGGATTAATTTGTTGTTTTAATTCAGAATTCTAATTTGCGTTTGCACACATTTAGGAATTAGGGCTTTGAACTTTTTTATTTTTCTTTTTAATTTTAATTTTATTTCGAAATAAATAGAAATGTTTTGATTAGAATATTTTAATTATTTAAAACAACCACAAAGTAAACAAGAAGAAGTAAGAGGTGCAAATTATCTTTTATTGACTTTATCCCCTTATTCCTATAAGGGAACATTTTTCAAACGATTAGCTTTAATTGAAATCATTGAAACAAAAACAGAAGAGAAGCAACACACTCACTGTTACTTCCAGACGAAATTTATTAATGCTGGGGGTTGTTTACGTTTTTAATTAAACGTTCATAAATAAGCTGCTGGTAGCTGCGTTGGGAAGATGGCAACTGAGGCATTATTAATTTTTATCGCAAGAAAAATCGTTAAAACGCTATGCATTGAAGCTTTAAATGGAATTCCACGGTAATTAAATCACGATTATGACAATAATTTAAGAACACGATAACTGGGTGAAAATAAAAGATGTTATGCAATTTTATATTTTTATATGAACTATGATAGAACTTTGGGCTAAATTTGTAGAAATTCGTGGTTTTGGGAAGTACAAAAAAAAGACATAAATTATTTGTGTCAATTTTGATAGTATTTTATTTATTATGTTGACAAGCGATTGAGTTTACTTCAAGTTTTGATATAAAAATGTGCTGAAAACTTAGCACCTCATTATATGGAATATTCTCAAACATTTATACCATCTGAAAGGTCACTGAATCGCCATAAAAGGTCAACAAGTTTCAGTAATTGGTCAGCCATAGACATTCAAATTGCTAAAACAACTCTTTTGATAGTTTGAGGTGAAAAAAGAACGTTATTTTAATTCCTGATTGATTATGATTGTATCTATTAAAAAAAAATTAAAAATCGTTGGAGCTGTTCTTTAAAAAAATAATTTTGTATAGGTACATCAAAATCTAAAAAAAATGTTAAGGAAAAATGTTGGCATGCAAATCTTAAGTATTTATTTATGTGCATATACAAATAAAATTTCAAACAAAGACTGTCAACCCGTTTTTGAGATATCGAATTTTCAAAAAAAAAAAAGTTTGGAACTTTTTTAAAAATTCAACAATTTCTTTGTGGAAAATTTTGATATGCTATATTATTTGAACTTACTTGAAATTTGTACATACAAAATTGTATCTAAATACGTTCAGCTGATAATGAGAAAATTCAAAATAAAAAAAGAACATTCTATGAGAGGTACTACTAATAGTTGCTAAGTGTCAAATTTTATATTTTTTGTAGCAGGTCGCACTTATTTTAGCCTATGAAAAAAATTTAATCAAATCGTAGGTGCCGTTTTGGAGAAAAAAAATTATTTTCCTTAACGGTTTTTAATTTTTGTATTGAAGGTACCGTTATTTTTTCATAAAAGTAAAAATTTGTCTTAAAATATTTTAGAAAGTATTGAAAACCCCTTATGTATCGATTTTCAAAAAAATGTATCATATCTTTTTCGAAATATTTGATTTTCCAAAAAAAATTTTTTTGAAAATATTGGTAGCAAAAACTGTTTGAATTTCTTTTTATAAAAATATTGTTTTATACATACATAATATGAAGGTTCCAGGGAAAAAACGGCTTAGGTCCACACTAATGATGAAATCTTGAAAATATTTATGAGCACTACCTTATGTAGTATAGCTCTCTCCACAAAAGAATTTGAAAATTCGCAAAATGGCACAATTTCTAAAAAACTGTTTTCTAACTTTTCTTTGTTTGCTCCAAAAATTGAACAGTAATATTTGAAAAAGAAAAACTTGAGCCTAGACATGTCAGCTTAATAATTAAAAAAAAAATCCGGTACTGTAAATACATATGTATGTACTTGTTCATACTTCCGGTCGAAGTCAAGTCTTGCCAAAACAAATTGAATTTCAAAAACTGTCCAATGTCACGCTTGTCAAATTTTTTTTTACTTTCAAACTATTTGAAAATCTAGATATGCCTGAAAAAAAATCAAAAAAAAATTTTGAAATTTTGGTTCCAACGTCGAAAGACTTTTTAACTCATATCAGCTTATCAGGCAAGAAAATTCAAGATGTTAGAATTTGCATAGTTATAAGTACTTTGTGCTCGACAAAATAATTCGTTACTTTCATTTATTTTTTCTTTGAATTAAGCGTTATTTTAGTAATAAGTCAAGTCTTGTCAAAACAAATTGAATTTCAAAAACAGTCCAATGTCACACGCTTGTCAATTTTTTTTTTTACTTTCAAACTATATTTTGAAAATAATAGAATATGAAGAAAATTTGAAAAGAAATTCTTCTGTTTAAGTGGAGTTACTGAATATTTATAATTCAAGTTAAAAGTTCAAATGAGCTCAACTCCATGATTGCGTTTCGCCCAGGTACGATATAACAATCAAACATGACATTACGATGATAGAGACGACCAAAAAAGTGGGCGGCACAATTCTGTCTGTCTGTCTGCCTGTTCGTCTACACAGCCTAAACGGCTATACTTCATCCAACAAAAATAGGCAGTACACGTCTTATGGGAAAGCTTTTTCAAAATCAGTAGCGTGCCATATTTTTGCACCATACTAAATTGAAAGAACTCCTCCATAAAAAAGTGTTTGCCCGCCCGTAAATTTCTGATTAGTGATGGGCGCATTCGAATGATATAATCGATTATAATCGATTCAGGCAATATCTCGAGATATCTCGATTCTTAACTTAAATCATTCGAATGATTTTTCATCAATACTAAACTAGAACTCGAGAATCAAGAACAGAAATGAGAATTAAAGACAAGTAAGAGAAAGGATACGCACATAATAGAGAACTCGAGACCGTTGATTGTTTATGTACGTGTATTCAACCACGCGGCTCAACGCGATGGGAGCTCGAGAGCCGACAGCAGCTTGAATACACTTCGAATGATGAATGAATGAATCATTCGAATGATTTTGCACTCGAATGATTTTCTTACCTACCTGCTTACTGTTGAAGTAAGTGTAGTGAGAACTCGTGAAGTCGAGATTCAAGAACAGATATGAGAATGAGAGACAAGCAAGAAAGGGAGAAGAAACACACATTATCGACCCGAGAAATTGATTTTTGTGTAGTTTGTGTGAGTGTATGGTGTATTCAACCACTCGAGTCAACGCGATGGGAGCTCGAGAGCCGACAGCAACTTGAATATATGTACTTCGAATGATGAATAATTGAATCATTCGAATGATTTTGCATTCGAATGATTTTCCTACCTACCTGCTTACTATTGTAGTAAGTGTCGTGAGAACTCGAGATTCAAGAACAGAAATGAGAACGGAAGACAAGCAAGAAAAAGAGAAACACACATTATCGACCCAAAAAGTTGATTGTTGTGTAGTGTATTTAATCACTCGAGCTAATGCGGTGGGAGAAATAATAAAAAAATAAACACAATTAATTGAGAACTCGGTGCTCAGGACGCTCATGTTTATGCTTTTACTGCCTATTTTTGTTGGATGAAGTATAGATCGATTTTCTTCAAACTTTTTTTTTAGCAATTTTACATAATCGTATTTTGTTTTGCTTAAAAACGGCTCCACAACTTTTCTTAAAAAAATTCAATAAATTAATTTTAGTGAAGGCTTCCTTAAGTGGGAAACTATTTTTCAAAAAATGGTTATTAATGGTACCTCCAAAAGAATCATTTTTTTAATATTCGATTTTCTTCAAAACAGTATGACTGATTTCAATATTTTTTTTATACACAGAAGCTTCCAAAAAATATTAATAGTTTCGTTAACCAAAATTTTGAAAAAAAATATTTTTTGGATTTTTAAAAAATGTTTCAAAAGTTTTTTTGAAAATCAGATATTTCGAAAACGATATGATCGATTTTTTTGAAACTCGATACTTAAGAGTTTTTTAGTACTCTCTAAATTATTTTTAGAAAAAATTTACATTTATGAAAAAATAACGGTACCTTCCATACAAAAGTTAAAAAAACCACAAAGGAAAAAAATTCTCAAAAATGACTCCTACGATTTTGATTAAACTTTTTGGATATACTAAAATTAGTACGATCTACTACCAAAAATTATAAAATTTAACACTTACAACTATGAATAATGCCTATCATAGAACGTTTTTTTTTTATTTTGAATTTTCTCGTTATCGGCTTAACGGATTTGAATGATTTTTTTTGTATACAAATTTCAGATAAAATTAAATAATATTGCATATCAAAATTAAAAAAAAAAGTTTTTGGATTTTTAAAAAAGTTTCAAATTTATATTTTGAAAATTCGATATCGCAAAAACAGATTGACAATTTCTATGTACACATAAATATATACTCTAGATTTGCATACCAAAATTTGTTCTTAAAAATGTTTTATATATAAAAAATAAATTTTTTAAAAAACCGCTGCAACGATTTTAAATTTTTTTCCCATACAATCATATATTCAATCAAGAATTAAGATGCCATTATTTTTTCACCTCAAACTGTCAAAAGAGTTGTTTTAGGCAATTTAAATGTCGTATTTCATTCTTCTCTTCATTTTTCTCTCATAATTTCCGTGTTTTTATATACAATTTTCTTAAACCAGCAGTGTCTTGAACATAAGAGCAAGTACGTGCGACCCAGTAGTGCATTTTATTTTTTTGTGTAAACTTCGTTTTGATTCACAATTTTAATCGTCAGCTAATCGGTGCAATAATCACAGAACAAGGTCAGAGTTTTTTAGTTCTCTGAGATATCATATAAATCATATTTCTGAACACGCCTAATTGTAAAAGTCACAATGACGTTTGGATAAGTTTCATCCCAAATAAATTTGGTTGATTTTCCGAAGAAAAATCCTTGAATATTTTAAACCAAATTGTGTAAACCACTTCCCATAAAAAATTACACAGTTCATTAACCAAATGATAAACTTAGCCAAATTGTAAACCTATCTAGGGTGTTACGATGTTGCATGAATACCCTTAATATATTCTTATTAACTGAAATTGAATTGATTGATATTCCAAATAAGAACTTTTAATTGCATTTGCTGCTGCTTAAATAAGGTTTCATATTAGTTATGCTTGTTAATTTGCAAAAAATTAACTGGCTTATCATTAAATTTGGTTCATCTTCTTTTTTGTATTAAAAAAAAATATTGTTGTGGTTCTGCTGTTAGTTAACATTTATGAATACGAAATAAATAAAAAATAATTTGCATAATCTTTTAAAGACAACAAAAGTCTTGAAAAATTAATACTCGCAGTTTTTAAATAATCAATTTGATTTCAAGTATAAAGTTCCACCTGTGTTCCAACGAGTCAAATTTTAGAAGTGTAATTTTTTTTTTTCTATTTTATCTACAACCGAACTCCTCACCTTACCTACAAATCGTTCTTATTAAATCGCAACATTTTTATCAGTGTTGCGCATAAAATGCTCTCTTATTCACACACTTGGTCCAAAAGAGCAAAGGATTGCTTTCTCTTTAGTTCAATATTACAAGTACCCATGGTAGATAAATGAATGTACGAATATCCTTCTCAACTTACCCTCTGCCACCATAATTATACTGCCAGAATATATCATCTAGTCTGGCATGGCATTTCACATTGAATTGTGAACAATCGCACCTTCCGAAAAGCCGTCCGTAAATTTAAAGTGAAAAATTCCCTTCCGAGAGTCCTTTTTGGGAAACAATTTAAAATTTAAATACCTAATTTCCCGGATCTAAGGACTCAGCGATTGTTTCAAACTCATTTCATCGCGTTTATTCTGCCGTTTTAATACTTTTCTGCTACGGTGCGTGCTTTTAATTTATTTTTCTCAATATTGCTTTTTTTCGTTTGTTTTCTTCTTCTGCTTGTATTTACATATTTCGTTCTGTGTATAGTTCTTGTTTCTATTTTTTCTTCTTCATGAAACGGTGCTATAGAGTGAGTTATTTAAGCAGATGAATTCCAGTGCTTTGCCATTGTGTGTATGTGGTTCCGATTTTATTATTATTTTTTTTTGTTCATTCCTTCGTGATTCCATTGTTTTATCGATGAAAAGATATTTCTTGAGTGTTTTCATATAAAAAAAAAAAGAATGTGCGATTAAATGTACACTTTGGGGACTTCGTTACGGAATATGATGGCTGGATATCAGTGTACAGATAATCATTGAAATAATTGATGATTACCACGATAAGAGTTGTGCCTGTGATGTAATTTGTTTGCTCACACTGTCATCCAATTAAACGGCGACGACTTAATTTCTCCTCCGTGCGTCCGCGTCCGTATCGCTAAATCTTCTCTTCCAATTTATCTGTAATTATACTGCTGAGACAGCAAAAATGCTAAAGAAATGGTTCGTCCGGAAAGTAAGCTTTAGGTAAGATGATACATATTTTTTTTTTTTTATTCTCTTGTGATTCCAACCACCTCCTTTTGAATCACCCTTAACCCAGAACTATGTTTGCAATAATAAAAAAACTACTCACATCATATCAAAACTAAATAATAAAAAAAGAAATAAAGGCTGTGAATACGAAATGGGGGTGGCAACCGCGTTGTAAAAAGAGCCTATATTGCTGCATGTATGGGAAAATTGTTTTAGCCTCCAGAAGCATCACTTGAACTTTTCCTCTTTTTTGTTTTTACGAACTGAAGGAGTGAGTGAGCGAGGGGTAAAGGTTGCCAATCTGATGAGAGGGGTGGGTGGTGGAGAATTTATTTTGGTTCATTTGCCGAGAAGATATGAAATGATAAATTTTATTCGAAAAATATTCATTTTGCCCTTGGATTCACCATCGGCGCCGAACTCCTCTAACCACATGCTCCTTTGAGCCTTTGAAAAAAACATTAGATTCTGGGTTCCTCTTTTATCTATAACTAGCAATGAAAAACCTAATGTACATTTTTTTTATTTTTGTAATTTCACATGAAAAAAAAGTTACGTATACGCCACCGGTGCTCGCCGGTGCGGAATATAAAATATTTAGTTGGTGTTAATTTTAATTTTGTTGTTGCTGTGCATGTTCCAGAGGCAATGTACTGCATTGTGCTTTGGATACGGTGTAAGCTAAATAGAACTTTTTTTTCTAACTTAAGGGAGAACTTCATTCAACAAAGTAGGTACTGGGCTGGTGTGTTAGTAAAAGTTATTTGGTAGACAAATTATGTTAATGGTATATGACGGTATTTTAACCCCAAAGGGTTTTACTCTTTGTGCAAGCAAGAGCTATTGTTTTAAATGCATTTCCTAAGTTGAGATGACATGTAGGTCTGGGAGTTAGAATTTGTTTGTAGTTAGGCTAATGAAAATGGTTTTGAAATTTTGTTGTTCATTTATGTAAAATGAAATGAATTCATAAAATATTTTGAAACTAACTTGAATTATTTTGAAATCTCGGCTCAAGAAACACTTCACTTCAAGGTATTTCCTTAAAACAGAATTTAAAATAATTTTTGTTTAAAGAATTTTTAAGTCAGACTAAAAGTGTGTTTATGTTGGAACTTTGATTAACGATTCGCGCTGCGAAACAAATCATCGATTATAATTTTCGAAGCTGCTGAACATTTTATGATGAAATTTAATAATTTATAACAAAAAATAATTTATATTAGAACAGCGCCTATCGAAGCTCCAATATGAACACTTCATAAGAGTTAAACCACACTTCCTGTCTTTACGGAAGCTTTCGCATAAAATTTTATCATTTGGAGTGTTAGCAATTTGGTTAATTTCCAAATTGCGTTCTCAAAATTATTAATTTTACAGCTCAGTGAGAATATATCGACAACATAGAAGTGGTATTGATGGAACGTTGTAAGTAGCCCAATTGCGAAAGATGGTAGTTTTACGCAAGAGCTTGCATGAATGTCCCTAAACATTAATGTGAATGGGTAATTGGCCGCATTCAGATTTGTAGACAAAGCTGGTGTGATCCTTGTTAAATTTCAACTGATGATAAAACAGCGGTTGTCAAATAAGAAAAGCTATCCTAAAAAGTTTAGAATTCGAAGCTTTTCCATGAGAAATATCAACACCAGCCGACAGCAAATCTGATCTCACAGCTTAATGTTGCTTTTCGAGTTTAAGTCGTTCAGAAACATAAACATTGGTACTTGGCTATCCCAGATAAGCTTTCCTAGTGAAACCTGAACGTGACCAATGCTGTGTAATTGAATCAGCTGTTCGTTAAATGTCAGAAACTTTTGTATTTTTATAAATTCATGGTAGGTTTGTTCGATGTTGTTGTGAAATATTCAAGATGGGTATAATCGATCTTGTAGTTTCCAAAAAAATAAATTTAATTCCAGGATCTTTTCTGAAATTAAATTTTGAGATCCCACGATCCTTTTTGGTAAAGAAAATAACGAAATTTGAAAAAGTGGTCAAGAAGACCATTGAAACTTGGTTCGATATGTAGTTACAGTTGCTAAAAATTAATTTTGGGTTGGTTGTAACATGCTAGTAAGAAAATAGCATAAGCTACTGCCCCTGAAAATATCAAAAATGGCTTTTTACACAAAAATATCTGAAAAATCGATCGATCTTCCATTTATTTTCGATAATTTTTTATAAATAAACTGCTCGAATTTGTTGAAACTTGCCTTCTTAAAATTATACAGCGTATCTCAGTTGATATTCAGTCGATATAAATGGGAAAAGATAAATACGTATTTGGGACCTCATTTATGGGAAACTTGTTAGATCGTGGTAAAAAGTTAACTTTTTTTCAGTAATTGGTCAGCCATAGATTTTTTTCTATGAATTTTTGAAGTTCGTTTCAAGGTCACAAAAAAACTTTTGCCACCTCATTTGGGTCATCTAAAAAAAAAGTGCAATTTCCAAAGCCTCTTCACGATTGTAAGAGGTCCGCTATTTTCAGTAATTGGTCAGCCATAGATTTTTTTATGAATATTTAATGAATTAAAAAAAGAAAATCAAGGTCATAGCGATTTTTGGCACCTCATTTTAGGGAATTTTGCAAAAAATGTTTACCATCTGAAAGATCTTTAGATCTACATAAAAGGTCAGCTAGTTTCAGTACAGGTATAGATTTTTTTTAATAAATTTTTAAAAATTTCAAGTTCATAACGATTTTTGGCACCTCATTTATGGGAAATTTGCAAAAATTTAAAACCCTCAGGAGGGCCCTGAGAACTATATAAAAGGTCAGCTAGTTGTAGTAACTGGTCAGCCATAGTTTTTTTTAATGAATATTTAAATTATTGTTCAAGGTCACGCGCGATTTTTGGCACCCCATTTATGGGAAATTTACAAAAATCTAATACCACCTGAAAGGCCCTAAGATCTTTATAAAAGGTCAGCTAGTTTCAGTAATTGGTTAGCTATAGATTCATTTTTACGATTTTTCAAAGTATTTTTTGTTCAAGGTCACGAATCGTTCATGACCTTGAAAAAAACTGACCTTTTATAAAGATCTTGGGGCCTTTCAGGTGGTAATAAATGTTTGTAAATTTCCCATAAATGAGGTGCCAAAAATCGCGCGTGACCTTGATCGACCTTGAGAAAGTTTAAGCCTTTATTACAAGTTATCTAGGGCTGACCAATTTCTGGGACTAGTTGACCTTTTCTGACCAATTAAATGGCTTTTTCTATCAGTTTCCCTCAAATGAGGTACCAAAGGTCCAGAGCCCTCTGGGTGGTTTGTCCCTAAGAAAATATAAATCGACAAAGTTTCCAACAATCAGTATCTTCATGTGTTGGCCTAAGTTTTTTTTTTGAAACTTTGTTGTTCTGTATCTTCTTGAGGACTGGAAACAGAGAATCGGACCTATGATAACAATTACTCAAAACTGCAAGCTGAACATTTTTTCCACAAACACATACTTTTTTTTCCCTTTACAAGATCCACCACACCCATCTTGAATATTTGAAGAAAAAAAAATCCGACACCCCTAAGGTGCCAGTTATAGCTATCATTGAAACACATCATTAAAAATTTTAATGATTGATTTTGAGATGTTTATGAGGCAAAATCATTTATTATTTTGATGGACGATCAAAGCTTAAGACTTCATTAATATTTCTAGTCAAAAAAAAATTTCAAATAGGCCCAACTTTCCACAAAAATTGACTTTTAATTTTTCAATGATCATTGGTAAGGTAGTTCAATCATTGAAATAAGAAAAGTTCTTTTTATGTGGAAAGTTGGGCCTATTTGAACAATTTTTTTGGCTAGAAATATTAATTAGGTCCGTTTATTATCCTTTTAGAATTAAAACAAAATGTGGGAGCAAATGATAAATATCATTTTCAAATTTGAAATCAAACGAATCAATAGAAATTTTAAAGAGTTTGGTTTAATTGGCCGTAATGGTTTTACATCATTGCTACATATTAATATTATTATTAAAAAACTTAAAGACTAAACAGAGGTGAGATATATTTAAGTGAAATGGAACAATAAATTTGGTGTTTGGCTGCTGACTGAGAGGTGTTTGAGTCCAACTCCCTATGAATGTGTCTCTTTTGTTTGTATCCTCAACTTCAACTAGAGATTTAATGGGTTAATAAACACTTTATTAGCAATCCACTTAACCAACCTGAATTGCCGTGCAATTTGGTTCCATTAAAAAGACCTTAAGTCTTATAGACACATAATAAAATAAGTATCTAGTTTTTTATTATAAAATAAGTTATAAAACGAAGAACATCTACCAAAGAATTTGAATTTGGTGTGAAGTGTCTTTAATTTGGTTGCTTGTGACGAGTTTAACTTAAAAATACATTGTCCTAACATTATGTGCACTTGAAATAAAATCTTAGAGTGTTTTGTTTCCAAGAATCTAAAAGAATCCACGAATTCCCAAAATATTGCGTTCTATTGATTGCTGTAAAATTCAATAGGGAACAGAATTATTGTAGAATTATTATTGTCTTTGGGATTTCAAATGAAAGGTAATTGCACAATTTAAAGACGAAGTTTCAAAGTTTTACAACCCTGTTGTCCTCTTGGATTTGCTTGGTATACATTTCAAGTGAAAATGATATATCCTCTAAAATGTATTGCATTAAAAGAAATATTCAGCTTCGTTCTTCAAACACAATTAATTGCTGGAAAAAATATCAAAATTTTCCACGCTACATAACCACTTTTCTATTGGTAGCATTTTGACAAACTAAAAAACATGATCTTTCAAAGATTGTAGATCGTATTCATTTTATAATAAATAAATAAATAAATTGGGTGGCGCAACAGCTCGAGGAGAACCAGGGCCTAGTGACTTACAACTCACAACCATTCCTGTGTGCGTGTTTGTTGGGAAGGAATGGAGGGGACCTACAGTTTTTTGCCGAGTCCGAACGGCTAAATGAGAAGCACTTTTTCATGACAAGTATACTCTTGGAGGATTTGTCAGTTCCTCGCAAGAGGCAGTACCTCGAATAAAACATTTCTGTTCTTAGGTGGCACGGCTGGGAATCGAACCCACACCTTCGGCATGACAGTCCTACGCACTAACCATCAAGCCACGAGGTACTACATTTTATATTCTACGAGATAATCGAATAGTATCGGGTTTTACATATAAAATTTTTATAACTTCTTTCTAATCTGGTAATTCTATCGGAGATAGTGCCTTAATTTAGTTAATTGTTTTCCTCGGTCTTGACTATTAAACTTTCATCATCATCATCAAGTCCTGTAACCCCGGTTGGGGCATAGGGCGCCAACAAATCGTTTCCATCCTTCTCGGTCTGCAGATAGATATTTTAACTGTGGCCACGTCTTTCTCTGGGAGTCTGCTTCTGCTAGAACTGTTGATTTCCATGTTGTTCTTGGTCTTCCAACCCGCCGTGCACCCTGAGGATTCCATTCAAATGACTGCTTTGCAATTTCATCGTTTGGTTTCCTCAGTGTGTGACCAATCCATTGCCATTTACGCTTTCTTATGTCAACGTCCAGCCGCTCCTGGCTTGTCCTGCGCCACAATTCCTCGTTTGATATAATTTGTGGCCAGCGAATTTTTAGAATATGGCGTAGACAACGGTTCACAAAAGCCTGCAATTTCTTTGAGATGGTAGTCGTGACTTTCCAGGTTTCGCAAGCATATAACAGCACGGATTTGACATTGGATTCGAAGAATCTCAACTTTGTGCGCAAGGAGATTTGACATGAGTTCCAAATTTGGGAGAGAGAACCGAAGGCTGCGCGAGCTTTATTTATTCTACTTTGAACGTCCAGATCAGTACCACCATTTGCTGAAACAATACTTCCAAGGTAGTTGAATTGTTCAACCTCTTCAACTGGCGTCTCCTGTATTAAAATACGCTGATGTGTGGAGCGGCCTGTGAGCATTATTTTTGTCTTTTTGCTATTTATTTTAAGACCACTCGCCTCTCCTTTTAACTTCAGAGCTTGACACATCCCGTTCAGCCCGCTGATGTTATTTGCCAAGAGACATATATCATCGGCATAGTCTAAGTGGCTAAGCCTTTCAAACGGTCTCCATTGAATGCCCTGCCTCTCTGATGTTCCAACGCTGGCCGTCAAGACATCGTCAATCGCCAGTAGAAAGAGAATTGGCGATAGAACATCTCCCTGTCTCACACCCTGCCGCACTTCGAAAGAGTCGGATAGCTGCCCATTGTGTAAAACAAAGCATCTTGCGTTGTTATAGGACTCTCTTATAATGGCAACAATTTTTGGAGGAATTCCTCTACCAAGAAGTGATCTCCATATACATTCACGGTTGACTCGGTCAAAGGCCTTCTCAAAATCCACGAACATGAGGTAAAGCGGTGATTGAAACTCCGCAGACTGCTCAAGAACGATACGCAGAGTGTTGATATGATCGACACAAGACCGCCCACTGCGGAAACCAGCTTGATGCCTCTTGAGTGTAGACTCGATTCTAACCTTTATCCGCTCCAGAATGATGGTTGCCATTAATTTTGGAAAAACGGACAAAACTGTAATACCTCGCCAATTGTTGCAATTCTTAAGATCACCTTTCTTTGGCAACTTAACAATTACACCATCCTTCCAGTCGCTGGGATAGATTTCATTTTCCCACACAGCTTGTATCAACGGGTGTAGAATACTAGCCGTTCTGGCAGGGTCAGCTTTCAGGAACTCGGCTGGTATACCATCAAGTCCAGCTGCTTTGTTGTTTTTGAGAAGATTTATCGAAGATTGAATTTCCAGTACTGTAGGGGGCCCGATGTCAATACCCCTATATGATCTACGCATCTCGTTAAGCTGGGGCACTTCAGCACTCTGCTCGACAGAATCCTCATTAAGCAAGGCACAAAAGTGCTCCTTCCACCTGCGCAGCTGATCCTCGATTGATACCAAAAGTGTACCATCCACATCCATTACAGGATGATTGGTGTTGGTTTTCTTCCCGACAACTTCCTTGGATATTTGGTACAATTCCCTCATGTCTCCTCTTCTTGCAGCGTTTTCCGCATTTTCTGCGAGACCGTCTAACCTCACCCTCTTGTCTCGTCTCACACAGCGATAGACCATCTTATGTGCTAAGCGATACTCTCTTCGCAATTCAGCCTTTCGTTGAGCATTTGCTTCGGCATTTATTTGCATCTTCAACGATTTGCGAAGCTCGATCTTATCCCAGGTGTCCTGGGATATCCAAGAGTCTCTAACTCTCGACTGCTTGGGTACAGTTTCGGATCCAGCATCCATAAAAACACTTTTTATATCACCCCACATCTCATCAATTGTTGAATGTTGTATTTCATTTAATGACGAAGCTCTGTCGTTAAGGTTGGTGACATAGTTACGACATATGTTGGGATCACTTAAAGCATTTGTATTGAACTTCGAATTCCTTGCTGCACCCTGTGATTGACGTTGTACAGCTGCCGTTCGTAGCTTGAGACTCATGAGAACCAAATGATGGTCGCTTCCAATGTCGGCATTTCTTATGCTCCGAACATCGCACATTGACTTCCTCCATCGCTGCTGAATCATGATGTGGTCAATTTGGTTTTCAGTTTGACCATCCGGATGTACCCAGGTGATTTTGTTGCAAGTCTTATGTTTAAACACAGTTCCACCCAGTACAAGACGATTAGCGTTACAAAAATCGACCAGCAAATCGCCATTTTCATTTCGTGACCCCAAGCCATTTTTCCCCATGACGCGTTCCAGACCGTAGTTGTCTGATCCGACTTGGGCATTGAGATCTCCCATGACAATTATGATGTCGGCTCTTGGAACACCACTGTAAACTGAGTTAAGATGAGTGTAGAAAGCGGTTTTGTCTTCCTCGGTCGCTTCATTTGTGGGGGCGTAGCACTGAATTATTGTGACGTTGCGAATTTTTGAACGGAACCTTGCTGTCATTATTCTTGCAGAAATGGGCGCCCAGGATATAAGACTACGCCTTGCTTCTTCGTTCAACATAATTCCGACACCATGCAGCCTTTGGCCACCCTCTCTTTCATCCTCCCCGGAATACAGCATTCTCGTTTGCCCAGAGTCAGCTCTGTATTCGGCTCTTCCTCTCCACCTAGTTTCACTGATGCCCAGGATACTGATCTTAAGGTGAAGCATTTCACGCTCAACCTGCTCGTATCTACCTTCACCGTACAAGGATCGAACGTTCCATGCTCCGATTTTCGTACGTATGCGGTAGCCAAAAGTATCATTTGCTCTTCTTAAAAGACTTCTTCTATTTGTTAACGATTCATTTATTGTTATGGCGTCTTGATTGACGCTGGTACACGAAAGATGCCGCACCCCCAAATCCGATGTGCGGTTTACAGCAGCCGAAGCTGCAGAAGGATTCTCCATAAAAAGGTTACCTCTTGGGGACTCATTTCCAATTGTTGTCATATTTCATGTAATAGCATATATCCTTCCACCATGGTGTTTTCCGAGATACGATTAATAACATACATAAGCTCAGATTTGACAGGCACACCCGCCTTTTGTATGGTCAAACACATAACTGCTCGAGGCCGCCCACTATGGGAAAACAGACGCCTTTTGTAGCCGCCCAATATGGGTTACAGACGCTACCTGCTGCTGCCGTTGGCCTTTTAACAAAAACGCTCCTCCGCCACCAGACTATCATGCCGTTGACCGCCACCTGCAGTTCATCCGTCTTAAGGGGGCTTTTAACCATCCCAAGGACAAGTTTGTGCCCTGACCAGCAAAGCTGGGTTGTCTGCTTATCCCGGCATCCATTCGGTCCCCCTGCACGTTAGCGTTACCCACCCTCCACCACGCGGAGGTGTGCATAGGGATTTTCCTATCATTGAGCCTAGGGCCATATGGCGTCCTAGCACTCTCAAGTACTTTTGGAGGGCACTATTAAACTTTACGAGCTGAAATTCTTTTGTACTTGACCCATCCAAATTCTCTAAAATGCTAAATTTTAATATGCTCTTTTTATACGTTACTGTACATCTAGTTCATCGGTCCGGACCTTCTCTTTAAAACATTTTTTTTTGCAACTATAACACTAAAATAGGTATATTAAAATTATCAAAAAGGCAGTTTTCACTTTATTTCTGTTTATCTTTTTACCTTGTGAAAACTCCGTTCTTGTGAAAAACCCTGTGACATCATAATGGTATCTAATGATATCAATGTCAACATCATAATAGTCCAGTTTCCCAAAAAGAAATGAGCAAGTTTCCTTTGGTTTGATACAGTTTCTACATCACATTCTATTGTACCTAGCTCTATATGAATAAAAAAGGACATAAAGTATAAAGGGACTTGTTCATAAATATTTCTTTAAGCTTCTGCAGACAGTTTTTTCCCTTATAAATGTTTCAGCAGTAATCCCTTTTTCTCTTCGAGCTCGTTTACATGAAAAGAACTGTTAAAAACAACGTTTATTAACAACACACCATTTTTTTCAACTTGCATTTCAATTGAATATTCTCAAAAGAGACATGTACACGTCCAACGTGTATATATTTATCTTATTAAGGTTTAAAAACAAAAACAGTTTTTATTTTCATTAAATATTCTCTCTCTGCTTTCGAAAACAAAAAGGAAAGGAAATTCACATTTGAATATTTTAATTTTGTAGGTCTTTATTTTTTGTACTAAAAAACCCCATTTTAAAAAGAAACAAAACAAAAAAAGGACTCTTAATGGACCAGACAAAAAATTAAGCTTAATGTTGCTTCCCAATAACATTAACAACAGAAACAGATGTATCTAAATAACTTATGTAATTACTTAACATCAGGCGTCTCACTCTCCAATTCGATCCTTTATCCTGGTAATTCTAAAAAGGGATGCCTATTCATGCTAACTTTTCCACAAATAAAAATACTCCCAAGTTAAATTCAATTGGTTTCATTTTAATAATAAATATCGAGTTCAATGATTTAGAGCCAGAGGCCTACTCAGATCTTCCCCACAAGGCTTACAAACGAACAAATGTCCTATTGTTATATGGCACTCATCATTTTTAGATGGAGGACAAAAAATCATTGAACCCTAAAGGGATATAACACACACAATGTATTGATTTTTCAAACTTTTTTAGGGAACGAGTATTGAACTATATACATAGATTCATGCTAAAGAAAAGAGAGGAAATGGTAGTTCCAAAAATGTTTGTTTTTCCTGGAATTTTCTTCTGTAAAGTTTTCTTTTACCGCAAAGAAAGAAAATATTTCTCATCCTTTTAAAGAGCAACACAAATTGACAGCAAAAAGTTGAAATAAATTTAGAGCATTCTTTTTCCACGAAACACCCAGAAACGATGATGCCATTTTTAAGAAAAATGAAAACCCACACTGGATCTAAATGAGAGTTTTTTGTATGTTTTTACCTTGAACTTGGACATTAAGTATACCAGTACTGAACAAAATCAATTCCACTAATAACAAATGGATTTGGCGTTGGTACAATATTTTTATAACGAATATAATGGGCTATATTTAAATTGTTGGAGTTTGTTAAGTTTCCTTTTATTCTCAGCAGACAATTCCGAGAATAGGATGTAAATTAGAAATGAGCTGATGTAAAAAAATGTTTATTATTGACAAGGGTCCACTTTATCTTATTGAGAGGCGTCAGTGCACACTCAATTCACTTCGGTTAACACAGAAACCAATAAAATAAAAAGAATATAAGAGTGATGAGATTTAATGCCATAAAATTAAGAATTTAAATTCCCATCCCTATTTAAGGAAGGATTTTGTTGATTTTCTCCTAACAACATCAAAATTAACTACGAACAAAAAGTTTTAGAAATGTTGCCAAGCGTCTCTTATTAGCTTTTCTTTCTTTGTTTCAAGTTTTCATTTACTTTCTGTAACGCCACAGAAGGTTGCTGTAAACTTAACTTATTTAAACCCTTTGGGGTAGGAATAAATTAAACACTTCAATGTGAACTGTTGTGCAAAAACACAAAAACAAAAAGTAATGCTCTCAATTTCCTTGAAGAACAGCAAAGCGAATAATGATTTAAAATTATTCCTTTTTGACTATTTCTTGCATTTTCGCTATTTTAAATTGGAAGCTCTTCGAAAATAATCTTAAATTTTTATGTTTTTTTATTTTCAGTGCGACTAGAGGTTTCTCCATAGACACTTCTCCGACGCAAGAAACATCACCGCCACCTGTATCCGGTGCCACTGGTTCTATAGGCAACGATGCAAATTCCACAGGACTTCCGGTGCCATCAGAAAGTGAAGAATACTCTACTGCATCGTCTTTTGACAAGGAATCTCTAACACAAAATGAAAGGCGCATCAGTCCACCAGCCGAATCACGAGGTGCAGCCGTTCCATTGCGTACCGATGGCAGTATTGACTATGATGCACTTTACGAAGAGGAAGAAGATACCAGCATTTCCATGGAATCGCATGGGTCAATGGTGTCGCATATACTGTCGCAAGTTAAAATTGGAATGGATTTAACAAAGGTGGTGCTTCCAACGTTCATTTTGGAAAGAAGATCGCTGTTAGAAATGTACGCTGATTATTTTGCTCATCCGGATTTGTTTTTGAAGTGAGAATTTTTTTTTAAATGGAATATTTGCTTATTTTAATTTCTCTTTTTTTTAAGAATCGCTGAGTTGGATGATCCACGAGATCGTATTGTTCAAGTCACGAGATGGTATTTGAGTGCTTATCATGCTGGACGAAAGAGTTCTGTTGCCAAAAAGCCGTACAATCCGATTTTGGGAGAAGTGTTCCAGTGCCATTGGGACATTCCTGGTGAGAATATTGCAAAAACCGCATGCTTTGGTATTTTAAAATTGCACAATATCATAAAGTGCGTAAATAAAGGGAAGAGAATAATATTCTGTTAGTCTGTTATCGATTCTAGACACTGCACATGCACAGACTATTCTGTCATTAAGAAAAAGCCCATTTTGAAAATTTCAGAAGTCTTCTCTGGATGACCAATGGGAAAAACATTAATTTCAAGCAAAGATCTCGGCATCCCATAAGTGGAATATCCACGAAAAAGTTTTACTGTGACCTTTTAAAAAACTTTTTAAAATGTATTTTAAAAAAATTTATGGATGAAGATTATGGCTGATTCGTCAGTAATTGGTCTAAAAGATCAACTTTTTTTTTAGAATTTGGTCAGCAATAAATTTTTAATCCATGGTTGAAATTTGTCAAGGTCACGCACGCTTTTTGGCAAAATAGTTATTTTACTTTGACCTTAAAAAAAAATAAAAAAATATATTTAAAAAATATTGTGGCTGGCCAATTACTGAAACAAGTTGATTTTTTATCACAAAATGACCAAAGCAAAGCAAAATAATTTTCACACCAGAGAACTTTAACAGTCCCTCACAAAATTGTGTTTTTTTCCAAAAATATGGAGCCAACCAAGTCTGCCATCCAAGTCTAGAGACAATTACAGATGATTAGTAAAGAATCCAACTTTTCTTTACAATGTTTGATTAATCAAAAAAAAAAAAAAACATTTCTCTCGCCCAGGTCTATGTGCAATTCATTTTGAAGCTGAAAAGCTTGTTTGTTTTTATAACAGCCCCAGGATTAGGGAATTTATCAAATTTCCCACTTAGATATTGTGATAATAGGCGTTATTAAAGATATATGTAAATATTCTAAATAATTTAAAGTTTTAATAAATCACTGAAGAAAACAAGTTATTGTTTATATGTATATATGTAACTATTTTTTTTTTATTTTAGGAGAAAAGCCCGATAGTGAAGAGGTCAAAGATGGACCCATACCTTGGTGCAAACGCAACCAATTAACCTTCCTTGCCGAACAGGTCTCACATCATCCTCCAAGTAAATTATCAATATTACAGAATCAAGTCTTTAAATCTTATTTCTTATTTTTTCATTTAGTTTCTGCTTTCTATGCGGAGCACTTCAACAGAAAAATCACATTTGCCGCCCATGTATGGACAAAATCAAAATTCCTTGGTTTATCAATTGGTGTACACAATATAGGCGAAGGAATCGTAACACTATGTGACCTTAATGAAGAGTACATTCTAACGTTTCCCAATGGCTATGGAAGGTATATTTATGAAATAAACTAAATATCTACATACATGCATACACACATAAACATGAAACAAATAAAAATCTATTGTTTAGATCAATTCTTACTGTACCTTGGATCGAGTTGGGTGGTTCGGTTGAGATCAAATGCCCACAAACTGGTTACCATACGGACATAGAATTTTTAACAAAACCATTTTATGGTGGAAAACGTAACAAAGTTACTGCAGAGGTACAAATTTAATAAAATTCATTTATTTTGAAATGTTAAAACATTATAGAAAAAATAACACTTTTATAGGTATACGCGCCCAACGAAAAGAAACCTTTTGTATCGATCGCTGGCGAATGGAGTGGTCTTATGGAAGCTAAATGGCATGATCCTACAAAAAACGTAATATCAAGTTTTCTTGCTTCTTTTTCTCTGCTTGCTGTTATATGTTTTCCCCCTCATTTAAGTTGATATTTCCATTTTGTTTCAATACATATTGTACCACTAACGATCGCACCACACTCCCTCGATTATTGTACTTCTCTCTTAAATATCTGTGGCCAGTATCTCAGTATTACTTTGTTTGTCTAGAAAATTAAATATAATGCTTGTGTCTGTAATTACTAACTACTTACACACTTACTACTACTGCAAGTTCTTAAATATTCAAAACTAACAATAAAACAAACACACACACGAACCAATTTGGAGGCATATTTCAAAAACTAAAGACAATTCAAAAATATTCAAAAATATTGTTGTTATTGTTTTAATTTTCTAGAAAACTGAAGTATTCGTTGACGTGAATCGAATTCCAATATTTAAGAAACAAGTTCGACCAATCGTTGAACAGGAAGAATACGAATCAAGGCGAATTTGGAAAGAAGTTACAGCGGGACTCAAGTAAAGATTGATTTTTTTTATTTTTTATTTCTTAATTTTAAGTTGTTTTTATTTTTAATTAAATAAAGTCAATAGGTATGTTTTGCCATTTCAAGTTCCTAAGATATCTTTAAATATCCTTCGAACTACAATAGATCTCCTGCAACGATTAAGAAATTCATCAAATTGTATGGTTCTTTTAAGGAAATTGTGTTCCCTGCAAACTAAGATACATAATTTGAATTTTCCAGAAACTTGAAGTGGTTGACTTGATTTTTCTGCGATGAGTCGTTTTAATTTCAAAGAAAAGCTTTAAACCAAGTTTTTGTATGTTTATGACTTAACTTAAATATTTTGTTTTCGAAATAAATAAATTCAAAATCTAACTTCTTAATACTTCTTGTCAAAGTATCCAATTTGTTTTCGAACTAACGTGAAAAGCTTGTCAGATGTCAAAAGTTAAATACTTAAATTTTTAAACATCTCTAACCGCTTGCCTGGGCGGCGACCAAGCCGGTTACCGCCGCGCAAGGTAACCATGTCATCAAATCGCTCGTCCAAAATGTTTATCGGGACATGCGCTGTTTGACAATTAAATTTGATGTTTCACTTTGCTCAACGTTTTAACCCTGCAAGGGTTTCACAGAAAAACTCACAACAAACTACTTAGATGTTGCTTGAACAACATTGCCGCCAAAACCTAACAATTTTTGAGCACCACTATTGAAAGACCCTTTATGCGATATCTAAGAAATTGAATTAACTATTGCTTAAAAAGAACTCTGACGTGATTTGTTTGTCTTCAAGAAATCTTAGATTGGTCAATTTAAAAACTACTTCCTTCACAAAAACTGTCCAATAGATGTATTGAAAATGAAATTTAAGAAAAATCATACATGACCAGTTGGAGTCATTTTGACCATTCCTATTGACTTTATATTTCAAAATATTAAAGAGACGAGATAAGATCAAAGCTTTATTAATGTTAAAGAACTAGTCAATTAATTTACAATAGTTTCATACACATCAACAAATTTCGTTTAAAATGAAATTTGTGAATCCTAGCAATATCCTCAATTCAAATGCGACACTGCATAACGGCCTCACCATTAAATGACAAAACGAGTCAAATCATGTCGAATGTCTTAAAAACATATCCAAACCACGAGATAATTCGTCGGAGAAGTCTTTGACACTAGCTAAAGCCTCTTCTTCGTCCTTTGCTTAAACAGAAACGGAAATTCTCTTATAGACGTCATAAATGTTGCGTTGTTTTTAAAAATTCTTCAGATTGAGTAGACACCATCCTAGTCAAAAACTGGTGACCAAAAGTTTTTCAGGAATATAAAACCCTATTACATATTATAAAGAAAACAAAAGCTTTGATCATTTCTCAGTCTTTGCAATGCGCTCTGCCGAGTTCGTGTAAATTTACAATTTAATTTCATTTAATTACCGTATCTTCGAATAGATTCAATGACATTGATCGTGCGACAAATGCTAAATCGCAAGTAGAACAAAAACAGCGTGAAGAAGCAAAAACACGCAAAGAGACTGAAACCGTGTGGGAAAATAAAGTAATTTGTTAATTTTTTCCAAACCTTTCAATAAAACAAATAATTTCCTTTTTTTATTTATAGTATTTCAAACCAGTTGGAGAAAATTGGATTTACACAAAACCTCTGAGCCAACGTTTGTACCTCCAAGAGAAGGAAAACAAGAGATAATAACAACAATCTAGGAGTAGCAACGACAAATAACCTAACCAGCCAAGTAGAATGTAAAAATTATAAACTATCATATCACGGAATAACGGTAGATGGTAAAAGGTCCCTTAAGCTTGTAAGGCTTGACAAATAATTAAATTAAAAAGAAAACAAATAGAAACAGGGATGCAAAATATAAACAAGCAAAAAAAATAAAATTTATTAAATCGGAAATAGATTATCTAAAAAAGAAAGTTATTAAATATAAAAATATATATAATTTACATATAAATATATTTTAATAGGACTTCTTGCATTAAACAAAGAAAAAAAAACATAATAACATTATTATTGATTCTATACCTAATTTCTATCCTAATAATTTTAGTTATGTATAGTGTATAACAGGAAAGCAACTTTCTAATATAAAACTATTTTAATTTTTGTATTATTTTTATAATGCACTTGTTATTGCACAGTCTTAAAAAAAGAATTTAAAAACTTTATCGTTATTTCAAGGAAATTACATTTAAGTTTATCTAAGCGGTCATTTGCCTATTTTCTGAAGTACAATAAGAGATTTTTTTTTGCAAGCTATCCTGTTTTGATTATTCATGGTTAATTTTTAGTTATTCCATGTTTTAACTTATTAAAAAAAAAAATTGATTTAAGAAATTATTTACTTAAAACAATGTTTGCAGATCTTTGTTTTTTCTCAAACACCTCCAGTCACTATTTTTAAAGATCATTAATTGAGCACAGTACTTTTCATTGACGTACATAATAATTTATGTATGTATATAGAATAAAAATATTCGATAAGTATTTTCTGTTCTTAATTCTGCATAGTAAATGGTGTATTATGTGATCAAAACATTTAAACAGAAACTGGATTTTACTAAATCATAAAACGCAAGCACTGAATTTTGCAAAAATTCCCCTGTCTATAGTGTGAGAAGGCTTTCCCTATACCAATCATATTGCAGGGGCTGGATAGTCATTTATGTAAATACGAGTAAGTGCATAGGTGGTACATGATGATTTCTTTGGAGCTTTACAACATGGAATACAAATATTTCACGACATTGAACACGATTAGAATGGCGTATCACGACAAAAGTCGTCAGCTTAAAATTAATTACAAAAAATCACTATTAAAAACTACTACTATTTAATTAACTTAAGTTGGCGCAACCAGCCAGCAACCTTCCAGCCAGTGTGGTTCCCAGCTAGCTATCTCCAATTTTCCACGCAAAGTTGGTTAAGGTCCTCTTTCACTTTTGTGCGCCCCCGTAGTCGATTTCTCCTCTACCGTGCCGTCCTCCGGGGTTGATCAAAAATGTTCCCGGACGGAGCAATAGTGGCCATTCGCTCCAAGTGAGGCAGCACGCAACACGCAAAAATTTAAGAATAGATGATGTGGCACATAATTATGTGAGCTTAATAGGTATAATTCCAACTGCAAATGGCTCAAATCATGAATGCAAATTTCATTGCAAGTTTCAACTTAAAACAATTTGTTGAGGTGATTATACTAACCAAACATTCGCAGATCTGTTTTCTCTTAGTAATCAACAAAATTGTTGAAACTTATGCGCACAGTAAAATAATGCTTTTCTTATTTTGTTTTAAGAAATCGAAGCACAAAAGGCAAAAACAATAAATGCATTTATCTCAAAACTAAATATTAAAATCAAGATGCGCCCCACGACAGCGGAACAACAGAAAAATTCCCGAATATAGAGCTTCACAACTGATAGATGTATGCCATTTCAAAAATCGTTTCTTCATAAAACAAGTGAAGAATTCATTGAAAGTGTTGTTAGAATACAAAACAGATGATATTCGATTGTGAATAAAGATCTAAGGTAAAATTCAGCGGAATATAATTTTGCAGTAGAAAATTCTTTCAAATAAAAAGGTTTTCTTATCTTGTATTTTAAGGGATCTGACTCACATATGTAAATGATTTCAGTTTGGTTCTTATGTTCTTGTTTGCTCTTTCCATCCTAACTGGGTTAAATACAACAACAAAAAATTATTTTCTTTACACATTCCAGATTTGAATTTGGTTCATTTATATTTGTATTCCTATTCTATTCTTGAAATTAAAAATAAAACTTCAACGCTTTAGCAAGAATTAAACAAAAAAAAAATACTTAGGTCAAGTTAAGACAAAAAACTTTAATAAGCTTTAGTAAACTTAAACACCAGAATTATTAAAAATCGATTAACAATCACTCTTTCAACAAAAAAATTTGTTCTTTACCACCAAAATACTAAAACAAAATGATAAAATATTTTTTACAGTCACACAAATATTTATTTTTATGCTAAAATTAAATATCATATTACGAAAAAAGCAACATTTTAAGGGAAAAAACTATGTATATTTCTATCTCACAATACATTTTTTAAATAACATATAACACAACACCCTTTACCACAGTTAACAATGATGATTATAAATTTAAAAAAAAGACGTTCAAATTTGATTCTTACAAACTCATAAATAAATTTAAATTTAACACTTCATCTGCATAAATATATTGAAGTAAGATTAAAAGGAAAATAAATTCAAAGAAAACGTACACAAACAAAACCCTAATAAGCAATGATTTGTTATAACTAATTAGTTAATAAAAACGATATATATGTATGAATAAATAATAATTATTATAGTAACATTAATATTTTCTTACGTTTTTCTTAAAGAAAAAAAAAGATTTTAAGAAACGAAAATAAATTGTTACATAAAAAGTGCATGGAAAATGTTTGAATATTGATACGAATGTTCTTATTTTTGTTTTCTTAGTCGAAATTTTTTTTAATTGTTTAACAAGAAAAGAATTAAAATCTAATAGAAAAATAAAATATATTGTAAATATATTTTACTATAGCAAATAAATTCTTGATTTAAAATAAAAATGCGTACATTCTGTTTAATTGACTTTTATTCATGATTGCTGCCACAGATACTCCATAAAAAGGTGGTAACCAATGTAAGTTTCGCCTTTTAAAACCCATTTTTTACATTTTTATAATTTCATGTCCATGAAGGGCCAAGTAACCGGGTGTGAAAAGGAATTAAAATCAATCTCTTGTTCATGTACTTCTCAAAACAAAAAATTTATTAGATATTGAGATTTTGAATTTTGAGATAATAATCAAAGATGATATTACGATGACAGTGAACACGAAAAAAAGGTTGTCACAATACAAGGTAAACCAATTATGTGCTTTTCTTCAAATTTTGAAGGTTAACAAAAAAAAAGAAATTTTGTTTTTAGCTTTAAAATAAGAGTACAACCGATAAGGAAAAGTATATGTATTTACATATCTCAAAAACGGGTCCAGAGATTTTGATTAAAAAATCAATAAACTACTATAAGCAGAGTCTACTGTCGGGTAAAAAATACCAAAAACTGTTAAAACTTGTTTTTGGGTTTTGATTTTCTCTTTAACGGGTGAACTGATTTTAATCAAAATTTTTGTTTAAAGGTACCTTTAAAGTTAGTAATAAGTTAATTTTTATATGCTCAATAGAGCGATGATTAGCCACTTGGTGGAAGTTTATTGTTCTGAACATTTTAACAAAAAATGATAAATAAAACACTTGTTATTTCCACAATTTAAATATATGTATTTATTTGAACTCTAATCGCAAGCCAACGCGTTTCGTCTTCTTAGGACATCTTCAGGGCACTAACATTTACATTGATTGAAATACAAAGAAATTTAAGGGTTCGTGGTGAATTCTTAAAATGCAAAACTATACATATAATTATATAGACATATTGTAATCTTTTTTTTTTTTTTTTTTTATAAAAATTTTTTTAAAAAACGTTAAGATTAAAAGAGTTTTACTAATTATTCAACAGGGGGCTGTTATTAGTTAGGTCAATTTGACAATTTAATATTTTATGACGTTTATGTTGATTTATCTCAAAGATCTCGTATTTGTCCAATATACGGCCTGCTGGAAGACTATGAAGAAGGGTAACATCATCTATAGAACATCCGTGGCCTGTGTCTTTGAGGTGTTGTGCGAGACCAGAAGCGGGATCTTGATGGCTGGAAGATTTGAGATGTTCCATTAATCTTTTGCGGATTGGCCTTGTAGTTTTTCCGATGTAAATCCCATTACAATCCTTACAAGTTACTTTATAAACTCCACTTTTTTTACCCTTATCGACGGTTTGTTTTATTTTGTTGTTGCATAGAGCATTTTTTAGGGTAAAATTATTGAAGAACGCTGGTTTTATTTTCGCATCTAAGAGCGGCTTGGAGAGCTTTTCAGAAATACCAGGAACATAAGGAATTTTACGCCACTGTCCATCATTCTCTTCTCTATCCATAGGAAAAATGGATTGAAGTGCCAAGTGCCTTGATTTTTTTTGAAAAAGACTATGAATCAATTTTGGATCATATCCATTATTTGCTGCAATATTTTTTATCAGGTCCAGCTCCTTCTTGAAATCAATCCGATTGAGAGGGATCTTTAAGAGGCGGTTTAGCATTGAATGAAATGCGGACATTTTTATATTTAGTGGATGGGCTGAGGACATTGGTATTACAGTATCAGTGGCTGTAGTTTTTCTAAAAATATCAAATTCTAATTTTCTTGAAGAAATCGACAGAGTTAAATCCAGAAAACTCAGTGAATCTGGTCCATACTCCATAGTGAACAGTAATTTTGGGTCCAATTTATTAAGTACATTTTCTAGGAAAGTCAAAAGACTTCGATGAGTCCCAGTCCAAATACAAAAAACATCGTCCACATATCTACTCCAAAAGATTATGTTTTGTAGAAAGGAACTGTTGGACGCAAATAAACGTTCTTCCAAATCATCCATGAAAAACTCAGCAGCAAAGGGAGAAAATGAAGACCCCATAGCGAGGCCTGACCTTTGTTTATAAAACTTCCCATCAAATTCGAAATAGTTTTGGTCTAAGCAAACAGAGATAAGTTTTTCAAGTTGGTGACACTTTTGTTTATCTTGTAGATTTTCCGAGATCCGACTTTTTAATAATTGTTTAAGCTTTGAAGTGCATACGGAAGGAAACAAATTTCTTACGTCAAAAGACACTAGCTTGGCGTTTGGTGGTAATACTAAGTCTTTGACTTTGTCGATAAATTCAAATGAATTCTTAAGACCATATTTCGGTTTAAAATTCAAAATATCCGGCAGAATTCGTGTAAGCTTTTTAGATAGCTTCTGTGACGGGGCGTTGAAGGATGAAGAAACAGGTCGAAGAGGAACACCTTCTTTGTGGATTTTTGGTAACCCATATAAAATAGGGGCAGAAGGGTTACTATTTCGAACAGAATACTTTTCTTTTGGATCTATAATAAGATTGCATGAATTAGTAACATCGTACAAGATTTTGTTATATTTAGTAGTAGGATCATCTAGCAACTCTTCTAAATCCATTTCACTTAAAACCTCACTCATTTTTCCCATGTACTCAAGCCTATGCATTATTGTTATGACATTGCCCTTATCAGCTTTACACAAAACTAAATTCATCTCTTTGAGTTTATTTTGCATCGAGCGAATGTTTATATCTACCTCACTTGAGTGATTATTGATCTTATATGCACTTTTTTCTTTTTCAATAATTCTTGCACAATCTACTCTACTCTCTAAATTATCATCAGGTATAGCTGCATCAGTGTAAACAGAGAGATTATTGAAAATCCAAGCTTGACAAGCTCTGCCTGAATAATAAAACAACAAACGGAATTCGACGACAACCACAACCACAATCCACCTACACCAACAATTTCGTCTTCAAAGAGAGAGTGGTGAATAGTTCCAACGTTACTTTCTCTCCGGCTGAGGTTAATTTGCTTCGAATGGGATTAAATTTTGCTTATATGCCAAAGCCAACTAAGAAATTTAACATTTTCAATAATCTCTCTGTTTACACTGATGCAGCTATACCTGATGATAATTTAGAGAGTAGAGTAGATTGTGCAAGAATTATTGAAAAAGAAAAAAGTGCATATAAGATCAATAATCACTCAAGTGAGGTAGATATAAACATTCGCTCGATGCAAAATAAACTCAAAGAGATGAATTTAGTTTTGTGTAAAGCTGATAAGGGCAATGTCATAACAATAATGCATAGGCTTGAGTACATGGGAAAAATGAGTGAGGTTTTAAGTGAAATGGATTTAGAAGAGTTGCTAGATGATCCTACTACTAAATATAACAAAATCTTGTACGATGTTACTAATTCATGCAATCTTATTATAGATCCAAAAGAAAAGTATTCTGTTCGAAATAGTAACCCTTCTGCCCCTATTTTATATGGGTTACCAAAAATCCACAAAGAAGGTGTTCCTCTTCGACCTGTTTCTTCATCCTTCAACGCCCCGTCACAGAAGCTATCTAAAAAGCTTACACGAATTCTGCCGGATATTTTGAATTTTAAACCGAAATATGGTCTTAAGAATTCATTTGAATTTATCGACAAAGTCAAAGACTTAGTATTACCACCAAACGCCAAGCTAGTGTCTTTTGACGTAAGAAATTTGTTTCCTTCCGTATGCACTTCAAAGCTTAAACAATTATTAAAAAGTCGGATCTCGGAAAATCTACAAGATAAACAAAAGTGTCACCAACTTGAAAAACTTATCTCTGTTTGCTTAGACCAAAACTATTTCGAATTTGATGGGAAGTTTTATAAACAAAGGTCAGGCCTCGCTATGGGGTCTTCATTTTCTCCCTTTGCTGCTGAGTTTTTCATGGATGATTTGGAAGAACGTTTATTTGCGTCCAACAGTTCCTTTCTACAAAACATAATCTTTTGGAGTAGATATGTGGACGATGTTTTTTGTATTTGGACTGGGACTCATCGAAGTCTTTTGACTTTCCTAGAAAATGTACTTAATAAATTGGACCCAAAATTACTGTTCACTATGGAGTATGGACCAGATTCACTGAGTTTTTCTGGATTTAACTCTGTCGATTTCTTCAAGAAAATTAGAATTTGATATTTTTAGAAAAACTACAGCCACTGATACTGTAATACCAATGTCCTCAGCCCATCCACTAAATATAAAAATGTCCGCATTTCATTCAATGCTAAACCGCCTCTTAAAGATCCCTCTCAATCGGATTGATTTCAAGAAGGAGCTGGACCTGATAAAAAATATTGCAGCAAATAATGGATATGATCCAAAATTGATTCATAGTCTTTTTCAAAAAAAATCAAGGCACTTGGCACTTCAATCCATTTTTCCTATGGATAGAGAAGAGAATGATGGACAGTGGCGTAAAATTCCTTATGTTCCTGGTATTTCTGAAAAGCTCTCCAAGCCGCTCTTAGATGCGAAAATAAAACCAGCGTTCTTCAATAATTTTACCCTAAAAAATGCTCTATGCAACAACAAAATAAAACAAACCGTCGATAAGGGTAAAAAAAGTGGAGTTTATAAAGTAACTTGTAAGGATTGTAATGGGATTTACATCGGAAAAACTACAAGGCCAATCCGCAAAAGATTAAATCTTCCAGCCATCAAGATCCCGCTTCTGGTCTCGCACAACACCTCAAAGACACAGGCCACGGATGTTCTATAGATGATGTTACCCTTCTTCATAGTCTTCCAGCAGGCCGTATATTGGACAAATACGAGATCTTTGAGATAAATCAACATAAACGTCATAAAATATTAAATTGTCAAATTGACCTAACTAATAACAGCCCCCTGTTGAATAATTAGTAAAACTCTTTTAATCTTAACGTTTTTTAAAAAAATTTTTATAAAAAAAAAAAAAAAAAAAAGATTACAATATGTCTATATAATTATATGTATAGTTTTGCATTTTAAGAATTCACCACGAACCCTTAAATTTCTTTGTATTTCAATCAATGTAAATGTTAGTGCCCTGAAGATGTCCTAAGAAGACGAAACGCGTTGGCTTGCGATTAGAGTTCAAATAAATACATATATTTAAATTGTGGAAATAACAAGTGTTTTATTTATCATTTTTTGTTAAAATGTTCAGAATAAGTTAATAATTTTCTTAGATTAGTTTTTAATGTTTATCAATAAATATTAAACATCGACATACCAATATATTTGTTTTTTATTTTAAAAGACAATTATTGGTTGGGGTCGAAATTCTGTATGGGTCATAATTCTGCTTTCAAAATTCAATTTTACTAAATTCTGGTTTTAAATAATTCTGCATGACCGAAATTCTGTTTTTCACAATTCTGTTTTCATAATTCTGTATTAAAAAATCCATTGTAAAAGAGAAATCGTTTTTGCGCCAATTGTTTTGCATGGAATTCCATGACAGCAATGGTTTTTTTGCATGAAACTAAACCAACAGCCAAAATAATTTTGTGTTTCAACTCAATCAAACTGTAAACTAGGCTTTACACAACTTTTGTACAGCTATATTATTCACTCCAGGTGTAAGTAAGGTTTAAGTGAATTTTAAATCTGTCCTATCAATTATTATAATTTACGACTCACTTCGTATTCGATAATTGCTCAAATCGAAGCGAGTCGGAAAGAAGATATCGAAATGAAAACATTCGCTTCATATTCCTTAATCAGGCCACTGAAAATTAGCCGTCAATGATCTGAAAATCTTGGAAGTATAATTTACGACTCGCTTCGTTTTCGATAATTGATCAAATCGAGGCGAGTCGAAAAGGAGTAAGGAGATATCAAATTGAAAACAATTCGCTACGTATTCCCTAATCAGGCCACAGAAGCGTCCACACGTATCGAATTAAGGATCCCCCAAACCAACGCGAAACATTCTCCGACGACGCGAAATCATTCACAATAATACAAAATATGAAAGATACACAATGCAAAACAACAACAAAAAACTGACTGCGAATGATTCGCTATGATTTCGCGTTGGTTTGGGAGAGCCTTTAAGGCTCCCCCAAACCAACGCGAATTATTCGCCCTCGACGCGAAATCATTCACAATTACACAAAATATGAAAGATACACAATGCTAAACAACAACAAAAAATTGTCTTTGCGAATGATTCGCTACGAATTCGCGTTGGTTTGGGAGAGCCTTTATTAGCCCTGCTTTTTAGTGCATTTTTATCTTCGCTTAGAAAAAAGAAGCATGTTAAATACAACAACAATACGGAATTATACCAGTTTGTTGTTGTAATTAACATGCTACTTTTTTCTAAGCGAAGATAAAAATGCACTAAAAAACAGGTCTAGTGTTCCGGATTGCCAATCGCTCTATTGAAGAAACAAGAAAATATAAAAAGAGATAAATTAATGAGCTTTTCTCTTTTTTTGAAAATTCGCGAACTAAATGAACTAGTGAACTAAGTGATTTGTCGAACAATAAAGTTGAAAAATTACTTTTTTCCGTTTTTGAGAAAAGACCAAAAACAGAATTTCAACAGATAGAACTGAAAAAAGGAGAATTTTCGTGGAAAAAAAATTATTTTGAAACTAGAATTTTGACCCACTCTTTTTGAATAGATTAGATTAGATTAGAATAGACTTTATTCTCATATTAAATTATAGGTTAACAATTATAAGATTTACAAGTCTTTTACGACCTGGTTTTAAAACCGTCGGTCAGATTGACAGAAATTAAAATAATTTAATTAATTAATAACAGTTCATTTTTTTTTATAAAAAAGATTAAATTTACAAAAGGAAAAAGTGAATTTTAAACATTATAAAAGTATGGATGAATATGAATATAAAAAAGAATGATATGATTCTATTTCTATAAGCCATCGCAATTCGAATAAATTTATAAAGCTTGTCCCAGCCCTTAATGCCATTTAGAATTTCTAATACATCTTCCTCGCCAAATTGATTTGTGCCAAAAACATCCCGTCGAACTTCTTGCAGTATTGGACAAGATCCCAGAAAATATGTGCAATGTTTTCTCTTTTGTGAGTATTGCATAATTCACATTCAAGTGGCAAGTCTGGTCTTACTTACTTAGTTATCCGGCTCCCGATCCATGAAGGGTCTCTGCCTGAGATATTGCGGTCTTCCATCGGTTGCGGTCCCTCGCACGCTCCCTCCAGTCGTCGAGACCAAGCGCTCTTGCGTCTGTGACCGCCTGGTCCCTATAGCGGAGGTTCGGTCTTCCTGGTCGTCTCGAACCTGGGGGCTGGGATTCGAAGATTTTCTTGGCTGGAGCGTTGTTGTCCATTCGCTCGATGTGGCCGAGCCAGTGTAGTCGACGTGTTTTGGCTCTTTGGACTACATCCACATCTTGGTACAGCTCGTACAGTTCACGATTGAATCTTCTCCTCCAATCGCCCTCTTCGCATATAGGACCAAATATCCGCCGAAGAATTTTTCTCTCGAAAGTGCCCAGTATCAATTCCCCTTTTTTACTTATCGTCCAGCACTCGGCGCCGTAGAGTAGAACTGGTAAAATTAGCGTTTTGTACAGCGTGCACTTTGTCTTTCGGGAAAGGAGTTTTGAACCCATTTGTTTGGCCAAACCGAAGTAGCAGCGGTTCGCTAGGGTAATTCTTCGTCGGATTTCCACTAAGGTGTCGTTCGTGGGATTGATGTTTGTTCCGAGGTAGGTGAACTCCTTGACTACCTCGAAATTACTGCTACCAACAGTGACGTTTTGTCCTAGGCGATGGACAGATGAGGCTTTGTTTGTTGATAGCATATACTTTGTTTTGTCCTCATTCATCACTTCAAGACCAACGCGTTTCGCCTGTTCATCAATAGCTGTGAATGCTTCAAGTACAGCTCTCTTGGAGCGGCCGATGATGTCGATGTCGTCCGCATAGCCAAGCAGTTGCGAAGACCTGTTGAAGATAGTGCCTTCCATGTTAACACCACTCTTGCGCACTATCTGCTCCAGGACTAAGTTGAAGAAATCACATGATAGCGCATCTCCTTGTCTGAACCCTGTACAAGTTTGGAATAACTCGGATGAGCTGTTACCCATTTGCACGTTGCACCGCGTATTTTGTAACGTCATGCGGCATAGCTGGATCAGTTTTTTCGGGATCCCGAGTTCCGACATCGCCAATAGAAGCTCTTGGCGACTTATGCTATCATATGCGGCTTTAAAGTCGATTAATAGGTGGTGGGTCTCGACTTGAAATTCGTTGGTCTTTTCCAGGATTTGCCTCAATGTGAAGATTTGGTCTATCGTAGTGATGGCCTTAATGGTTATTTTTGAGTAACTGTTATAACAGTTACCGTTATTTTGTAGTAACAGTTATTCTTAGAAGTTATTCAGTAACTGTTATTTTGAATTTAAGAGCCCATGGATAGCCTACCTTTTTTAAGTTGGTTAGATCAAGAGAAATGAAATTCTATTTTTTCAGTAATTAAAATTTAATTCATGTTTAAAAATACTTATCATGTGCCACAATATAGTTTGTCACATATTTTCAAAGCCATGAACTGTCAAAGTCCATCGAAAGATGTTTACGATGTTGACGGATTAAAAAACCTCTAAAATATCGAATTTTTTGAGATTTTATTTTGTGCTCCGGAAAAGGTCGATTTCAAGGCTTTTGACTGATATGTGCAACAAAATACTCAACATATGCCGTAACATATTTTGTTACGTATCTGTCAAGCCATGAACTGTCAAATTCCATCGCAGGATACCTACGATGTTGACGGATTAAAAAACCTCTAAAAAATCCGAAATTTTTGAGATTTTATTTTGTGCTCCGGACAAGGGCGATTTCAGGGCTTTCGATTGATATGAGCAACAAAATACTCATCATTTGCCATAGTTTAGTTTGTTACCTATCTGTCAAGCCATGAACTGTCAAATTCCACCGCAGGATGGCTACGATGTTGACGGATTAAAAAATCTCTAAAAAATCCAAAATTTTTGAGATTTTATTTTGTGCTCCGGAAAAGCGCGATTTCAGGGCTTTCGACTGATATGCCCATCGAAATACTCATCATTTGCCATAGTTTAGTTTGTTACCTATCTGTCAAGCCATGAACTGTCAAATTCCATCGCAGGATGGCTACGATGTTGACGGATTAAAAAACCTCTAAAAAATCCGAAATTTTTGAGATTTTATTTTGTGCTCCGGACAAGGGCGATTTCAGGGCTTTCGATTGATATGAGCAACAAAATACTCATCATTTGCCATAGTTTAGTTTGTAACCTATCTGTCAAGCCATGAACTGTCAAATTACATCGCAGGATGGCTACGATGTTGATGGATTAAAAAACCTCTAAAAAATTAAAATTTTTTTAGATTTTCCTTTTTTGCTCCGGAATGAGGTGATTTCTGAATTTTTGGGATAAATTTTGAAGAAAATACTCTAAACACGTCAACAAGTTTCTCGATATCAAAGTTACTAGTTACCCTTCGAAGTTATTGAAATAACGATTTAGAAATAACTCTTAAGGCTTAAAGGTTACTCGATTTTCGGTATCCAAAATACTTATTAGCCTTAGTAGTTATTAAAATAACCATTAAGAAATAACTCTTAAGGCTTAAGGGTTATTCGATATCAAAAATACTTATTACCCTTAATAGTTATTAAAATAACCATTAAGAAATAACCATTAAGCCTTAAGAGTTATTTCTTAATGGTTATTTAGTAGTTATTAAAATAACCATTAAGAAATAACCATTAAGCCTTAAGAGTTATTTCTTAATGGTTATTTTAATAACTACTAAGGGTAATAAGTATTTTTGATATCGGATAACCCTTTAGCCTTAAGAGTTATTTCTTAATGGTTATTTTAATAACTACTAAGGGTTATAAGGATTTTTGATATCGGATAACCCTTTAGCCTTAAGAGTTATTTCTTAATGGTTATTTTAATAACTACTAAGGCTAATAAGTATTTTGGATATCGAAAATCGAGTAACCTTTAAGCCTTAAGAGTTATTTCTAAATGGTTATTTCAATAACTTCGAAGAGTAACTAGTAACTTTGATATCGAATAAACTTGTTGACGTGTTTAGAGTATTTTGTTCAAAACTTATCCCAAAAATTCTGAAATCACCTCATTCCGAAGCAAAAAAGGAAAATCTAAAAAAAAATTTAATTTTTTAGAGGTTTTTTAATCCGTCAATATCGTAGCCATCCTGCGATGAAGTTTGACAGTTAATGGCTTGACAGATAGGTTACAAACTAAACTATGGCAAATGATGATTATTTCGATGGGCATATCAGTCGAAAGCCCTGAAATCGCCCTTTTCCGGAGCACAAAATAAAATCTCAAAAATTTTGGATTTTTTAGAGGTTTTTTAATCCGTCAACATCGTAGCCATCCTGCGATGGAATTTGACAGTTAATGATTTGACAGATAGGCTACAAACTAAATAATGGCAAATGATGAGTATTTCATTGCACATATCAGTCGAAAGCTCCGAAATTGCCCTTTTCCGGAGCACAAAATAAAATCTCAAAAATTTCGGATTTTTTAGAGGTTTTTTAATCCGTCAACATCGTAGCCATCCTGCGATGGAATTTGACAGTTAATGGCTTGACAGATAGGTTACAAACTAAATAATGGCAAATGATGAGTATTTCATTGCACATATCAGTCGAAAGCTCCGAAATTGCCCTTGTTCGGAGCACAAAATAAAATCTCAAAAATTTCGGATTTCTTAGAGGTTTTTTAATCCGTCAACATCGTAGCCATCCTGCGATGGAATTTGACAGTTCATGGCTTGGCAGATAGGTAGTAAACTAAACTATGGCAAATGATGAGTATTTCGTTGGGCATATCAGTTGAAAGCCCTGAAATCTCCCTTTTCCGGAGCACAAAATAAAATCTCAAACATTTCGGATTTTTTAGAGTTTTTTTAATGCGTCAACATCGTAGCCATCCTGCGATGGAATTTGACAGTTCATGGCTTGACAGATAGGTAGCAAACTAAACTATGGCAAATGATGAGTATTTCGTGGGCATATCAGTCGAAAGCCCTGAAATCTCCCTTTTCCGGAGCACAAAATAATATCTCAAAAATTTCGGATTTTTTAGAAGTTTTTTAATCCGTGAACATCGTAGCCATCCTGCGATGGAATTTGACAGTTCATGGCTTGATAGATGCGCAACAAATTATATCTTGGCACATGTACAGTATTTTGTTGCTCATACAAGTCGTAAGCCCTGAAATCGCCGTTTTCCGGAGCACAAAATAAAATCTCAAAAGTTTCGGATTTTTTAGAGGATTTTTAATCCATTAGCCATCCTTCAAAGGGATTTGACAGCTTATGGCTTCACAGATGGGTAAGAAACTAATATTTTGGGCATATATAGTATTTTGTAGCTAAATCTTTGCAAAAGCCCTGAAAGTGCATTTTCTAGAGCAAACAAAAATCTTAAAAAATAATGTATTTTTCAATCCATCGATATACATAATTAAAAATATGGGATGGAAAACATCATGTCATTAATATCTAGTGTTTCGTTATAAATGTCACCCGAAAGAGCTAAAACGGCTATATAAATCTATTAGCTGAAAATAGAATATCAATGATTAAAATTTCAATCAATGAACATTATTGTAAAGTATAGCCATCCCTTAGCTGCTTGCGATGGACATACAGAACAGTTAACATAATTATTATGAGAGCAAACTTTGTTCCGTACGTCGAATTACGCCCAGATTTGCGTTTAACAAAAGATTTTAGTGACGTGGTCTGATAGCTACTGGTAACTGGTAATTTTGATATCAAGTAACTGGTTATAACAGTTACCAACGAATAACTAGTTGCTGGTAACAGTTATCGATATATCGTCCATCACTAGTCTATCGTTGATCTGCCTGGCCTGAAGCCACACTGGTACGTGCCGATCATAGTGTTGCAGAAAGGTTTTAGACGCTCACATAGTACGTTGGATAGGATCTTGTAGGCAACATTAAGCAGGGATATGCCTCTGTAGTTCTTGCAGGACATAGGATCGCCTTTTTTGTAGATTGGGCATATGGAGCTATTTGACCAGTCGTCGGGCATACTTTCCTCCTCCCAAACTTGGTTGATGAGCTGGTGCATGCACCCTACCAGGACATCTCCTCCATACTTAAAGAGTTCCGCAGGTAGGCCATCCGAGCCGGCGGATTTGTTGTTCTTAAGCTTGTGGATGGCTTTCTTAACCTCTTCAGTACTGGGCGCTGGGACTGGATCTTCATTGACTGGTCTTATGCTTCTTTGTTCCTCTATTGCCTCCTCTACATAATGCCCATTAAGCAGCTGTTGGAAATGCTGCTTAAACACGTCTACAATTCCCTGTGCTTCGGTGACTAGGTTCCCTTCGCTGTTTCGAAGAGCTTGCGTGCCAGTCCTATAACCAGATGCCAGTTGTTTGGCTGTTTTGTAGAACCGGCGGGTGTTGGTGGCTGTGCTAGACTCTTCGAGATACTTGAGCTGAGAGGCTGCGGATGCTCTTTTCTTTCTACGCAGGGTTTTTTTCTCTTTCCTTCTCTTTTCACGGTACTCCTCTCTTGCTGCTCTTGTTTTCCGTTGCAGCATTTGCATTCGTGCATTTTCCGTCTCCTGCTTCAATACCGCGCATTCATCGTCATACCACGGGTTCTTTTTTCTGGGTGGTTGATAGCCTATGGTGGTCTCGGCTGTCTCCTTAATGATGTCGCGATATTGGTTCCACTGGTTGTTGACGCTTGTGGCTGGGTTTACGGCAGAGAGTTTCCCGTTCAATTGCTCACTGTAGTCTCTGGCTTTCTCAGATGTGCTAAGGCATGCAATGTTGAATTTCTTCCTTTGGGCGGTCTTCGTTTTCTTTTCGTTGGACAGTCGGGCTCCCCAAGCAACACAAAAACTCTTGCAGAGTTCTTGAAATAAATTTATCAGCTCTTAATGGCATCTTAGTTCAGTCTTCTTGATACCATTGCACTTAATAAGCACTTTATGAACTCCTAAAAAGATAATTTAAAGCCAATACTTATAAATACATCTTAAAAACACCTTATAGACATCTTTTTCAAGTTATTTTTTCATATCTCTTTATGAAACTTCTTCAAAACCTTCTTAATTCCTTAAAAATAAGAGTATTTTAAGAGTTTACTAGCTTGCTCTCTCAAAGACATCTTATAGACCTCTTTTTGAAGTTATTTTTCCATATCTCTTTATGAAACTTCTTCAAAACCTCTTTAACTCCTTAAAAATAAGAGTATCTTAAGAGTTTACTAGCTTGCTCTCTCAAGACATCTTGAAGACATCTTATCGACCTCTTTTTGAAGTTATTTTTTCATATCTTTTTATGAAACTTCTTCAAAACCTCTTTAACCCCTTAAAAATAAGGGTATTTTAAGAGTTTACTAGCGTCCTCTCTCAAAGACATCTTGAAGAGGTCTTCCAGATATCTTTAAAGACATTGTTGCACTGATTTCTTATCTGTCAACTTGAAGTTATGTTTCTGTATAGCGAAACGAAATCTCACTATAAGAAGTTACATATATCTTTTAAAAATGTTGAATATAAGAAACTGTTGGGATAAATGGAAAAAAAACTGCCATTAATTTATTCTTGGAAGCAAACTAAGTTCAATCATATTTCCTGCACAATAATCTGATCAGTTTATAAAGTTCCTCTTGTCTTGCTATGCACTTGTTGAACACAGTTGTTGCCATTGATACTGGTTTGACATTTCGTTTTTTTAAGACCTAAAAAGTAATCTAATTAATGATGTCTTATTAAGAATTAATTAAGCGTGATTTGACTCTGGGGACGAGTGACTATATCCAAGACGTTTTTAAGAGTTTTTTAAGAACTTTTTAAAACGTTTTGAGACCTGGAAAAAATATTAATTTATTTATGTATATTTTTTACAGGGTGTCATTAACTTTAAAAAATTAAAATATTTTTATTTAAATGTTTAATTGATATTTGTATATTTTTTGGTTTGTTTGTCTATCTGCTACGCATGATAGGTTATATTTTGAGACCAAATGGCTACATTATTGTTATAAGCCGCATTTTATAAAACTTTTTGATCAGATCTGTATAATAGAAAAAGCGTTTATAATATGTGAATAAAACTTTGAAAATTTTGCGAAACTCAGAAGGGTGAAAATAGCTTTAATTTTGATGTGTAATCAAAACGTGGACTTTCCTCTGTGCAACATTACGGAGTATAGCACGTTTCGTAGCACGTATTCTCGGAATTCTGATTTGAAATTTTGACACCTGTCAAACTAAAAGTGTTCCAGTGGACCCAGAACGTCAGGCGTGACATTAGGTAATATCCACCTCCTAAATCGATTAGCGTACTCCGTTTTTCGATTCCGCCGTACCAAAACTTTTGGCACATTTTGACACCTCTGTCAAACTAAAAGTATTCTAGTGGACCTCAAAGGTCAGGCGTGACACTAGGTAATATCCACCTCCTAAATCAATTGGTGTACTCCGCTTTTCGATCCACCGTATCAACAGTTTTGGCAAATTTTGACACCTGCCAAATTAAAAATATTCTAGTAGACCCAGAACGTCAGACGTGATACTAGTAAGTAATATTAATCAATTGGTGTACTCTGTTTCTCGATCCGCCGTACTAAAGTTCTGAACTGCAAATTTTCGGGTTTCCACTGGAGCTAAAGCGCTGGCCGTGACAGCAGGTAAGAACAAACGTTGATGTTTACACATATTAACCATGAGTCCCAGCACTCAGACAACTTTCTATCTCTTTTTTGTTTGTGACTTATGTAAATAATAAAGTGCAGCTTTAGAAACAAACAAAATAAATAATTGCGTAACTATTTATATATAAGAGGCACCCTGTCGCTTACACGCCATATTTATTGATTTCAATTTCTAAAATTTTTTTGTATAAAATATAATAAATGACAATTTGGGCTTAAATAATCGCAGATTCGTTTCATAATTTTGTGTAGACCTCTTAAAATGACATAATAACCCAACAAAATGCAATTAACATTTTTTTACTTCAGTAACGAGTTTTTTGTCTAGAAAGAAAATGAAAAAAAATGTAAATATCTTTATTTTTGTAAGCGCGTGAATTTTTAGGGGGGTAGCATCTATGACTTTAAAGTAAATATGATCGCGCATGTCGAAACACATTCTAGATATGCTTCACAAAATATGTTAAGACTGTCATATTAAAATAGCTAACTTGGCCGAGCTTCTTATAAATGAAATTAAAACAATTCCTTATGTTTTCACCACTCATCTTAAGTTTCATTCCATTTCATTAAAATGCAACTCAATGTTTACATGCGTGAAAGAGAAAATATTATTTATTGCCATGATGCATGCGTAAAAGAGAAAAAGTAATTTTTTTCTCGCTTCCGCGTTTACTTTTAAAGAGATTTTAAAGATATTTTTAAGAGGATATTTAAGATCTATTGAAAACCTCTTTAAAATATCTTGAATACGTCGTCAATACATCAACAAAAGAAGTCCTCTTTATAAGCACTTAAAAGACATTAATTATAACTCTTCACTTCATACAATTGGCTCCGCCCCTTTGGGCCCTTTTAGGTCTTAGAGACATCTTTAAGTTATCTTGCAGTGTTGAATGCTCTTTATTTAAGAATTCTGAAAGATATCTGTAAGAGGAGAATGTGTTGTTAGGGCTGAACTTTGTCACAACAAGAAAGTGGTCAGAGTCCACGTTTGCGCCTCGAAAAGTTCGCACGTCCAAGATGTTCGATGCATACCTTGCGCCAATTAGCACGTGGTCGATTTGGTTGGCGGTTCGACCATCTGGAGATCGCCAGGTTGCTGTGTGTATCCTTCGCCTGGGGAACCTAGTGCTACTTATCACCGTATTACGAGCTGCAGCAAAGTCGATTAGTCGGAAGCCGTTGTCTGTTGTCGTTTCGTGGAGGCTGTGCTTTCCAACTAATCCGCCAAAGATGTTTTCCTTTCCGACTTTAGCATTGAAGTCTCCGAGCACGACTTTGACATCGTACTCCGGACAGGCTCCGTAGGCTCCGTCCAGGAGGTCGTAAAACTCCTCCTTGTTAGACTCCTCAGCTTCATCGGTAGGGGCGTGTGCACATATTAGGCTGATGTTTTGGAAGGTAGCTTTGATGCGGATCACAGCCAGGCGATCGCTAATCGGCTTAAAATCGATGACTTTCGATCTGAGTCGATTTCCCACGACGAATCCGCATCCTAACATGTGCAGTCTTTGATGGCAGCTGTAATAAATGTCGCAATCTTTTCTTTTCGTTATACCTGATCCTATCCATCGTATCTCCTGGATCGCGGTAATATCTGCCTTGTACCGCGAGAGGACAGATTCAAGTTTTTGAGTAGCACCTGGTGTATAGAGTGTCCTTACATTCCAGGTGCATACTCGTAGGTCATAGTCCATTTTCGTTCCGGGTCTGGTTGCCATTTGAGGGGGGTCGTTATCCGAGGCTTCATGCGTCTCTCTCATAACAATTGGCTTTTTTACTGTGGTCGGGTCGTTAGCCCAACGCACTAACCTCCAATCTGTAGGGCCATGGGTTTAATGTTGCAATTCTTTCCTTGGTCAACATTCGCACTTACAAGTTTAGCAAGTCCTGGCATAAAGCCAAGACCAGTATCCGGCGGCTACCAACTTGGAGGTATTGTAAGCACTTGATGTGTAGGAAAAGATACAGCTCGAGGCCCCCAGTTCCTACAACATCCAACCACCAAGTCTGGTCTATGAGGAACAAAGTTCAGAGCAAGAATTTCACCCCTGGCTCGTAGAATAGTTGCTATCATATCCGTAGGATGTTTATCCAAGAAATAATTTGTTTCGCCTAGTACGTGATTCAGTCTGCTGTAGTATTCTCTATATTGTGAATCCATGGCCTGGCTAATGCAGTTCTCCCCATGTTTCGTATCGAGTTTGGATATAAGAGAGTAAAACCTGTGCTTTAGACGTTTAACATCTCCCAAATCAAGGTTCAATGGCTCTCCCAAAGAATTAGATAGGTTTATCCACGACTGTACAAAGTTCAGCTTATTTGAAATCAGATATCTTAACATTTTGTTAATTAGCCTTGACGAATCCAATTGCAGTATTTTTAGAATATAGTCAAAGTGGATCTTCAGTGTGTCTATAAACATTCGTGGAACTCCAGTTTCGATATGTAGCATGTAATTTGGTGTAGTTGAAGGGAGGCAAATGACACGTTTTAAAAAGAAACGAAGTAGTTTCTCAACATCTTCATACTCTTTGTAACCCCAGACTTGCACGCAGTATAGCATGACAGATTTTGAAACAGCTTGAAATAATTGATACTTTGCGGAATGTTGGATAGACTTATTCGCAATACAATTCTTCCAGGATACACAAATGGCAGCCTTAGACTCCTGAAGCTTTGTTTTTACGTGTTTTTTCATACACAGATTACTAGAAACTATTACACCGAGATATTTGAACTCTTTTACGACTTTAACATCTTTTCCTTTGGTAGTTCCATTTCTCGTTACTGGCATATCTTCCCCGACCTTTTCTAAAAATCATAATGTTAGATTTACTGAAAGGTTCCAAGTATTGCAGTACTCTTCTAAGCTGGCCATCGTTGCCTGCAGTTGTTCAGGAGACTCTGATAATAAGACGATGTCATCAGCATACAATAATCCTGGGATGTATTCTTCAGCAATCCTCACACCTGCACCTAAGATGTCCACTATATCATTAATAAAAAGGGTAAATAAGAGGGTACTCAAAGCACATCCTTGCTTAAGGCCCATTGAAGAGCTAAATTCTTCGGATAAGCTTACACCATCCCAAACAGAAATAGAATCCTTTCCATAAAGCGCTTTCAGAATAAAAATTATTTTCCAAGAAACACCGCAGTTGGAGAGTTTAAAAAATAAAGTTTCTCTGTCGATAACGATACTGTCGAAGGCTGCTCTGAAGTCCACAAAAAATGCATAAAGTTTTTTCCCACGATGAAGGTAAGTTTCTGCAATGTTAAGAAGAAGAAAAACTTGGTCCGTTGTTGAGTACCCAGAACGAAATCCAGCTTGAAGCTCACTGAGCTTAGAGTTTACATTTACCCAAGTTGTTATAGCCTTCGAAATATCATACTGGCAAATAATTTCATAGATGAATTTAGGAATGATATTCCTCGATAGTTCTCTGCGATGGATGCGTCTCCTTTTTTGTAAAGTGGAAAGATTATTGAAGACAAAAAACTTGATGGTATTGAAAAGGACCTTAAAATACTCAGGAGTAGCATGCTTAAAGAATTCGGATGGAATCCGATCCGTCCCCGCCGTGATTCAAAGTAGCTTTTTAGATCAGCGGCGTTAATATTGTTCCCAATAGAAAGTTTAGCTCCATTTATTAACTTTATTGTCCTCCAAAAGTCCGCGGAAGATTTAGCTTTGGATAATAAGTTCACAACATTGTTATTATAATCTTCCTTTTTTCTTGAGCATAGTGCTTTATATTGTTTGTTAGATTCAACATACCATTGCTTAAAACGAATATTGTTGTGGGCTCGAAATAAAGTGAGAAATGAAAATGAACGATCTCTAGCAACTTCACATTCCTTGTCGAACCATTTTTCATTGTACTTAAGGGTTTTTGCGAAGTGTGATTGAAATGGTTGAGCTTTTTTTATAATACCTTGCAATTCTTTTATACAGGGCAATGGAGATACTCTTCTTTCAGAGAAATTAATTCACTATTTAAATTTGGTTGGTACCTTTGATAAAAGTTATCACTCCATTTCAACTTTGGAGGCAAATTTAGATTGTTGTCGTTTAAAGAAGCGGATATATTACTGCTCAAAGTTATTATAAGTGGCATGTGTTCCGAAAACGTTTTGACTCCTACTGCAAAATCAACGATTAGATTAAGCCAAGAGCCTGCAGCTAAACAATAATCTATAACCGATTGTCCTGATGACCTCACAAATGTGTACTCTCCTTCGGTATCCCCGGCGCTTCTTCCATTAAAAATTAAAAAGTTGAAGGAATCGCAGAGTTCCAAAAATGTACTTCCTCTACCATCCTTTCGATTATCTTTTGAAGAGCGTAAGGAACTAAGAAATGTTGGTGGGATTGAACCGTACGAAGACCATCCTTGTTCATTGCCAATTCGAGCATTGAAATCACCCAAAAGCAAAAGATTTGTTTCGTCCAAGCCCACAAGCAGATCTTCTAGCTGACTAAAATCTTCATTCCAATGGTTACAGTTGAGGTAAATAGGTACAATTGCTTGTTTAATTCCTTGTTCTTGATAGATATTAATGGAGGTTTCGCCAGAATTTTCAAATTTTAAAAAGTGTTTAAATTTACTTTTGAAACCTACCACCATTCCTCCACTAGCTCTTCCAAAGTTATGCGTCCTAATTGCTGCTTTCCACGAAAGTTCGTATCCTTTGAATAAATTATTAAATTGCTCATACTGTGTTTCTATTAAAAAAGTTTCTATTAGCACGAATATATCAAATTCTCTTATGAAATTAAAAAATCAGGGTAAATGAGTTTATTTTTAAGTCCTGAGATATTAAGGGTATTCATGCAACAGCGTAAAGTCGTCGTAATCGTAGTAAAGTTTTAAACTTCGTAAATCTGTCTAATTTTCATACAAAATTTGACATGTTTACGATATTTAAAAGTTTACAACGTTTACGACTGCTTTACGATGTTTCATGAATACTCTTAGAGCCATTTTTTTCACTATTGCTCAACTTGAGGCAAACTCTCAAGTTGACCAACTTGAGAGTTGACTTCAACTCGAGAGTTGAATCGCACTTCCGAGTTGAAAATCAAAAGTTGGCCAACTTCCGATTTGAAAAAAATCCCTAGGATATTTTTAAAAATAATTCAGGAACTGTCATTTCAATATTTTAATTTGAAGCAATTTGGTCAGTAGAACCAATTTTTCTCAAGTTTTGTGTGTTATTTTGTGTCAAAATGGTTTGTTTGAAGCCATTCGGTCAATCAAACTGATTTTTTTTTTCAAGTTTTGTGTGAAATCCTTTTCCAATCTTTGCCAAGTGCGGACGAATGGCTGCCCACAAATCGTTTCGAATTAAACAAAAATTATCTAGAAAGCTCAAACAAAACCGATCGGTGCCCCAATGGGTCCGCTACGTCCCGGAAACACAATTCGCTTCAATGCGTCACTGGATGCGTACAAAGTTGAAGTTGTAACTTGTAAGCTGAGATTTTCATCTTCAATGTGGTTAATCAAAAATCCAATAACCACGAGGAGCCGAAAGGAAATTTGTTTGTGTATGCATATAAAAATCTTCAAATAAATGCCTGAAAAAATCTTAACAGTTGCCAAACAAAAGAAATCCTTGTTAAGGTTGTTGGCACCTTCAATTTTTTTTGTATCGTACAAAAATTTTTTTTTTTGAGTATACGTACAAAAAATCAGCGCCACCTCACCCACACCCAAAAATTCAGATGCGGACTTCCCCAAATTGCTACATAAAGCGCTTGAAGAGGAACAATCGACCTCGCGCAAATAACTACTCTTGAAGTAATTATTAAATTTGGCTACGAAGACGAAACGAAAATCATCTGCCCAGCATATGCATATACATACGAGGATACGAACCAACATTTGTACATATTTTAATAAGTGAAAAGCACAATCAACTGAAGAAAAATGGTTGTATTATCTACAAAAGAAAAAAAAAAACATTATTTCTATGTGAACTCTCAAGTTTACTATGCCAACTTCTGATTTTTTCGGGAGTTGAGAAAATCTGAAGTTGATCAACTCTAGAGTTGAGAATCGGAAGTTGAAAACGTCAACTTTGAGTGAATAAAAACAAATTCACAAGTTGAAAATAAAAATCCTCAAGTTATGTTCAACTTTGACTGAAAAAAATCACCCTTAATATAACTTAATATTCTAAAGTTTAAATTATTTGTATAAGATTTTATATTATTTGAATGTAACTGCTGACCGACGGGTGGAAATCATTGAGAACTTCCGGATTGTGGCGAATTTAAATGCTCACCAGAAGATGGCGCTGCTATCATCACTCATCGTGTCCTGTATCCCCGGCTGGGGCATAGGGCGTCAACAAAACGTCTCCATCCTTCACGGTCTGCTGCAAGGTACTTAAGCTGTGGCCACGTCTTTCTCTGGGATTCTGCTTCCGCTAAGACAGTTGATTTCCATGTTGTTCTTGGTCTTCCAACCCGCCGTGCACCCTGAGGATTCCATTCAAAGGACTGCTTTGCAATTTCATCGTTTGGTTTCCTCAGTGTGTGACCAATCCAACGCCATTAACGCTTTCTTATGTCGACGTCCAGCCGCTCTTGACTTGTCCTGCGCCACAATTCCTCATTTGATATTATTTGTGGCCAGCGAATCTTTAGGATGTGGCGAAGACAGCGATTCACAAAAGCCTGCAATTTCTTCGAAATGATAGACGTGACTTTCCAGGTTTCACAAGCATATAACAGCACGGATTTGACATTGGATTCGAAGAATCTCAACTTAGTGCGTAAGGAGATTTGACTGGATTTCCAAATTGGGGACAAAGTACCGAAGGCAGCACGAGCTTTATTTATTCTACTTTTAACGTCCAGATCCGTACCACCGTTTGCAGAAACAATACTGCCAAGGTAGTTAAATTGTTCCACTACTTCAACTGGCGTCTCCTGTAAAATAATACGCTGCTGTGTGGAGCGGCCTGTGAGCATTATTTTTGTCTTTTTGCTGTTAATTCTTAGACCACTCGACTCTCCCTTCACTTGCAGTGCTTGGCACATCCCGTTCAGCCCACTGATGTTATTTGCCAGTAGACATATGTCATCGGCATAGTCTAAATGACTGTGCCTTTCGAACGGTCTCCATTGAATGCCCTGTCGCTCAGCTGTACCAACACTGGCCGTCAATACGTCGTCCATCGCCAGCAGGAAGAGAATTGGCGATAGAACATCCCCTTGTCTCACACCCTGTTGCACTACGAAGGAGTCGGATAGCTGCCCATTGTGCAAAACAAAACACCTCGCGTTGTTGTAGGACTCTTTAATAATGGCAACTATTTTTGGTGGAATTCCTCTACCAAGCAACGATCTCCATATACATTCTCGGTTAACTCGATCAAAGGCCTTTTCAAAATCCACGAACATGAGGTAAAGCGGTGATTGATATTCCATCGACTGCTCGAGGACGATACGCAGGGTGTTGATATGGTCGACACACGATCGACCACTGCGGAAGCCAGCTTGATGCCTCTTGAGTGTAGACTCGATTCTATCCTTTATTCGCTCGAGTATGATTGTTGCCATTAGTTTTGGGAAAACGGACAAAACGGTGATACCACGCCAATTGTTGCAATTCTTTAAGTCACCTTTCTTTGGCAACTTAACAATCACACCATCCTTCCAGTCCCTGGGATAGCTTTCGTTTTCCCAAATGTTTTGTATCAGCGGATGTAAAATACTAGCCGCTGCTACGGGATCGGCTTTCAGGAATTCAGCTGGTATTCCGTCCAGTCCAGCTGCCTTGTTGTTTTTGAGGAGATTTATTGATGTACGAATTTCCGATTCTGACGGGGGTTCGATGTCAATACCCCTATAGGACCTGCGCATCTCGTTTAGTTGGGGCACTTCAGCACTCTGCTCAACTGAATCCTCATTTAGCAGGGCACAAAAATGGTCCTTCCATCTACGAAGCTGATCCTCAATTGATACCAAAAGTGTGCCATCCACATCCATTACAGGATGATTGGTGTTGCTTTTTTTCCCGATAACATCTTTGGCTATTTGGTACAATTCCCGGATATCTCCTCTTCTGGCAGCGCTTTCCGCATTATCTGCGAGTCCATCCAACTTCACCCTCTTGTCACGTCTCACACAGCGGTAGACCATCTTATGTGCAATGCGGTACTCTCTTCGCAAGTCAGCCTTTCGTTGACGATCAGCTTCGGCATTTATTTGGATTTTCAACGATTTGCGAAGTTCGATCTTATCCCAGGTGTCTTGGGATATCCAAGAGTCTCTACGTCTCGTTCGCTTGGGTACAGTTTCGGATCCAGCCTCCATAAAAACACTTTTAATTTCACCCCACATCTCATCAATTGTTGAATTCTGGATTCCATTTAATGACGAGGCTGTGTCGTTAAGGGTGGTGACATAGTTTCGACATATGTTGGGGTCATTTAAAGCATAAGTAATGAATTTTGTGCTCCTTGCTGCATCCTGCGCTGGTTTTTGTACAGCAGCGGTTCGTAGTTTGAGACTCATCAGAACCAAATGGTGGTCGCTTCCCACATCGGCATTTCTTATACTCCGGACATCACACATAGACTTCCTCCATCGCTGCTGAATCATGATATGATCAATTTGGTTTTCGGTTTGACCATCCGGATGCACCCATCAGGTAATTTTGTTGCACGTCTTATGCTTAAATACAGTCCCACCTATCACAAGACGATTCGCGTTACAAAAGTCGACAAGCAAGTCACCATTTTCATTCCGCTGCTATAGAATAAGGGATATTATTGACGGCTCCATTGACACCTCCCTCTGACGTTTTATTAGCAGCATGAGCTCGAGTTGTGTTTTTGTTTTGTTCGAACTATGATCTTAAACCATATCAAATGTTAAATTTTCCACTTAAAATTGAAAATCCATCGCTTTTTCAACATCTCAGACCGAGGTTGTTGTCCCAGGTGAAAAACGAACCATCAATTTCCATACGATCGTCTCTGAGAGACGATTTAATGTTTTAATGCAGCTGCACCCTGATCAATGACTGGATTTGGCCCAGGAATCTTCTCTTTTGGCGAACATTGAATGGCAAATCTTTGTGGACGGACATGGATGTACCTTTTAGCTTCCTGCAATTTTTAAGCACATTATTTGCCGCAGACCGATGTGCAAGTTGTACCACAACATTAGCCATACCCTCTTTATAACATCTGACCGGGTAAGCATCTTTGACAGTTCGGATGAATTCTTCCTCTAGGAGACCATTACAAACGTCTTTGGCCTTGGAAATAAGCTCTTTTGAATCGTCACTTGGCAGGTGCACAATAAGGTTGTTCTCTGTTTCCTTTTGTATGAGTCTTTCGACTTCAGACTCCAAGCGAGCATTTTGTGCTTCCAAATAATTAATTTTGGCCACGCATTCATCTTGGTTGGCTCTAAGTATAGACAATTCATGCCCTAGGGCAGCCATGTCATCTTTTGTAGCTAGATGGCTAACATTATCCCTCAAAAGGCTAGTTACTCATATTACTAACGGTGTTCATAGTTGTGTTTATTTGGAAACGCTTTTCTGCACCTAAAGGCTCCGGAGATGTATCTGCAATTGCTCTTTTATGCATTTGCCAGTTAACGATTTTGTTTTTTAAGGTTATGCACCGCGTTTAATCTTTTCAATGTTTTAATTGGTAACTTATTCTCTATAACTTACTGAGAAGCTGAAGATGAAGAAAATTCAAAGGACTTATGACTTCACACAATAATTTCGGTGTTTTTCCTTGTTTTTATGCTTTTTTCTTCACTTTTTCGGGAGCCTCTTTAAACCTTGAACTGCAAGTTTTGACAACCAATCTGTCAATCTTTTTGAATATAAAACAAATTATTTTTTTGGTTGAATGAAAAGTGAAATCAAAGGTGAGCTAGACGAGAAAAATCCTATTTTTCTAATGGAAAACGTCTTAAACTATAATAAATAAATAAAATCAAAACCTCTGTTTAGGGATTTTTTTTAAATTCTCTCATAGCGAGTTCAGGAATCACCTTCCGCGTGTTTGTGAAATGATAAAATTATAAAACTGTGAAAACTGAAATGATAACTTTGTTTTCATTTCACAATTTCACAGATCGAGAATTGACCCCCCAGACATTGTATACAAACTCTATAGTATTCTCATGAAGCCAAAAAGCTCGTTGTCCAAATATTATCCTAATTTTTATTAAGAGATCTCGGTAAGGCGATCATAGCGAACCTATCGACCAAATGTCAACCTACAAAATCGTGTGGCATGAGAATACTATAGAGTGCCCCAGAGCCTGAACTTTCAAAAAAGGTTGTCTTTTTTAGCTCTGAGTGTTCAGAGCTTAAAATTTGTATTTCATTTTATTTTCTGAATTAAAGCTTGTATACAGTTCCTCGACGAAAAAAAACTACATGTTGTATTCCTTATGGGAGCGCTTTTTGCGATAAAAAAAATTTGACTTTAAAATTTTTTATCGAACTGTGAATTAAGCTGACGAAAAAAACTACATGTAGGTATTTCTTTTGGGAGCGCTTTTTGCGAAAAAAAAATTTCTTGACGTTTAAATTTTGTATCAAACTGAACTACACAAAGAAAACAAATTTTATATTCACCACAAATTTTTTCCGTACAAAAGAATGTCACTCCTTGCGTTCCGATGTTTATTGGCTAGGCTATCTAGTTATCCCAAAAATTTTGAGATAACTTGAGTTGTTGTTGCGTCATTGGTCATCAGCTGTTTTCTAACAAGGGATTACAACAACACAAAGCTATCCGGATAACTGAGAATAACCATCGGAACGTGCCCAGGCCCACTGACATTCTTCCTCCGAACAAAGAATTACGTGTGGCATTTGTGTTTGCTTTTCATACATCAGTCTCATTGAGATTTTTTTTGAAACTGTGAACTGACGTCGAATAAAGAAAAATTAACACTACGGACATTTTTTCTCTGTCAAAAATATGTTTTTTTCTCACCTTGAAGAATTTTTGTACTCAAAAGAACTGAATACTTAAAAAAAGAAGAAAAACGCCTTTTGTGTACTTCCCAAAACTGCCCATTTAAGTACAAAGTTCTGTCAATTTAAATTTCTTATATGAACTTTGACAGAACTTTTTGGACTTAAATGAGAAGAAATTAGGCGTTTTTTTGTTTTAGCTCCGAGCATAGAACTCAGAGCAGTAAAAAAAGATTTGTTTTTTTTTCTTAGCCTCAGAGCACTCAGAGCGCTCAGCTTGTATTTCTTTATTAAATCGGAGCTAGCTCAGAGTACGCACCATTTGCTCAGAAAAGGTGTTTTTCTTTTTAAGCGTAGTACGCAGATCGAGCTAAAATTTTGCTCCCATACAAAATTCTCTCCAAAATATAGCCAAGCTAAAATTTAGCCAAGCATTTTAGCCGAGAGGTACGCAGCTCCAGCTAAAAATCAAATTTTCGTTTCTTACTGTACAGCTCTTATCTGTCAAAATTTAGCGCGTGAAATAATTGTTCGGCACATTAATTCTCGAGCTAAATAGTGACAACTTCTTTTATTTACTAGATTTGTGTGAATTTTACTTTGTGGAAATTAAAATTGAGAACGAGAAATATTCATGGACAAACGATTTATCAATGCCAAAGGGAAAAATCCATTTTATTTGATTAGATTCACTTGAAATATTGAAATAAAATTCTATGAAATTATTGAATAATATGGGTATATTCATGCAACAGCGTAAAGTCGTCGTAAACGTTGTAAAGTTTAAAACTGCGTAATTCTGTCACAATTTGTATGGAAAATTTGACAGTTTTACGAAGTTTAAAACTTTACCACGCTTATGACGAGTTTACGATGTTGTATGAATACCCTTAATATTTCTTTTCAGAGAACAGCTATTTTCTGTGATGTTATCTCCACAAAAATCTTGTGTCAAAATTTAGCTTGGATATTAGCTGGTGTTTGGAGAGAAATGTGGGAGCGAAATTTTAGCTCGATCTGCGTACTAGGCTTTAATTCAGAATAGAGCTCTGAACAGAGTCCGAGCATGTTGAGTATGTTCTGAACATCATTTGAGCAAGTGTGTTCTGAGCGCTCTGAACTATTTTTGGAACACACCTGAACACTACCTTTCAAATATATGTATTCAGCATTTAACTCTGTCTGCTCCACTGATCTCTATAATAGGCGTTTTTCTTTTTTAACTCAGAATAGAGCTCTGAACAGAGTCCGAGCATGGCAAGCATGTTCTGAACTTCATCTGAACAATTGTGTTCTGAGCGCTCTGAACTATTTTTGAAACACACCTGAACAATAGCTGTCAAATGCAATCTGTTCAGCATTGAACTCTGTCTGCTCAGTTATTTTATCCTGAGCTCATAGAGCGCGCTCTGAACAAACTCCGAACACGCTCAGAACGAAAAAAGAAACACAAATTTATAGCCCTGAGCGCTCAGAGCTAAAAAAGAAACACAATTTTTTGTTTGACAGTTCAGGCTCTGCTCTGAACTAAAAAAGAAAAATGCCTAATACACTATAGAGGTCAGTGGTCTGCTCTTTTGTTTTGAGCTCATAGAGCGCGCTCTGAACAAGCTCAAAACACTCTCAAAACGAAAAAAGAAACACACTTTTTTAGCTCTTAACGCTCAGAGCTAAACAAACATAATTTTTGTTGACAGTTCAGACTGCATTGAATTAAAAACCAAAAACGTCAAATAAAAAGACCGAGCGAATGGAGCTGAGCACATTCAACTTCACTCTTTTTTTTCAGAGCAAAAAAAGAAAAACGCCTATTGGGATTTTTGGGAAGTATACGAACAAACCTATAATCTCATCACTTTTCCTTATGAGGGACTGCTTCTGAAACGAAACATCTGAACCAAAATGACCTTGGAACAACCCGCTGTACAAAAGTCAAAAGACAAAAAAGAAGACGTCACTTCTTCTCTCACATTTTTCTTGAATAGATTTCTTGAAATTCGTTGGTCAAAAGGAAGCGCAACGTCGCCAAAATCTACCAAATCCTCTGAAAATTATTTTATTTGAGATTCGCGTCTGTATCCCAAATATAATGTAGTTCAGAAAACCGCCCCCAAAAGTAGTAAAAAATCTTGAATTGTATTTGTATTTGAAATATTTCGTGTGTGAAACTTTTTGAACAAAAGAAAAAACCCAAGTTCGGGAATGGAAATTTGCATCGAACAGCAAAGACGACAGGACAACTCATCTTCAGCTGAAGGTCAACTGTTCAGCATCGTTAGTGAACATGATGCAATCATACCCGATGGTGCAAATGCCATGCACCAATTGAAGCACCCTCAACCGAGCTTCACATACCCGCTGTTGGAAAATGTCCATTTTGCCCTCGAACCGCCTACCAAGAATGGCCGGACTTTTGTTACGCGTGGCAAGTTCAAGTACTTCCACTACAACTGCGACGGCCACAATGATGTGGGCTGGGGCTGCGCCTATCGTACGCTGCAGACTGTCTGCTCGTGGATAGAGGACAAGCTGATGGACGGCCGCGAGTCGGTGGTGCCGTCGATACTGGAGATCCAGCAGCTACTGGTCGACATCGGGGACAAGCCTTTCGAGTTCTTCGGGTCACGCGATTGGATTGGAGCCATGGAGGTTTTCTATGTAATCGACAGCTTGTACGACATCCCATGCAAAATAATGCACGTCCCGCAGCGCGAGGATCTCAAAAAGTACGCGAATATTTTGAAGCAATACTTCGAGGACGGCGGTGGAGTGGTGATGATGGGTGGCGATGAGGATACTTCCTCTAAGGGCATCGCCGGCCTGCACATCAGTGGGAATCAAGCTTACTTTCTTGTTGTTGTAAGACTTACGATTTGATTTTTTGAGTTTTTTTTTACCTTTCTTTTATCTAGGATCCCCATTTCGTGGGCAGACCGAAATCCCCAGAGGAACTCATCCAATGCGGCTACTTGCGCTGGCAACACTCTTCAGAGTTTGTTGACAGCTCCTTCTACAATCTGTGTCTTCCGCAAATCTAATAACTTCATAGTACCTAAAGCAGATTTACTGAGCCAATTTTAGCTTGTTGATTTTACATTTCTATTTTTTTAATTCTTTTATCTATTTTCTTTTAATTTAGTTTCTCAAGGCAATTTTGTCGTGGTTTTCTTCCTAGAAGTAAAATTGTTAGTCCAAAGAATCAGGGAACCAACAAAATGTCTTTATTCTTCTGTTTTTAATTTTTTTTTTTAAAGCCGAAAAAGAGTTTCACGAGTTCACAAATATAAAATTGCAATAGAAAATTCTTTAAATAAGTTTTTTTTATTGTCGTTTGGTTCAAGGATCCTTAAAAGAAGATGGAACTGAAGAGTTTGAGACGGTAAGATATTGGGTCTTTTCAAAAGGTGACACAAGCTCAAACATTTTTATGAGTGGGAACATTTCATGCAGGAGGATTGCAGACCGGCCGCCTTTGCCTGAATAGCTAGCTACTCATTATTCATTATTACTCATTATTGAGTTAGGTATATATTTAAATTGATGCTCATCATAATCACTGACTCATTCACTGACTAGTGCTGTAAGATGGACGATGCACGTGAACTTTGAACTGTGCAACCCCACCCCTTCGCTTTACTCCTGCATTAGGTTGTCGTCTCCATCATTTGTTCACTGTATATTTTTACTTGCGATTATAGGTACTATAAGGCAAGTTTTGGATTCGTGCAAAAAAAAAATTTTTGAGATAACAATCAAACATGATATTACGATGATAGAGAACACCAAAAACTGTGGGTGGCAAAATTCTGTCTGTCTGTCTGTTCATCTACAGCCTAAACGGCTCGATCGATTTTCTTCAAATTTGGTACTTAGTGGTTTTTGGTGATTCTGCCGACACGTTTTTTTCATTTTTTTTTTTTAGAACCAAAAATAACGGTACCTGTCATACATTTTTTTTTGGCAAATTTACATAATCGTATTTTTCTCAAAAACGGCTCGACAACTTTTCTTAAAAAAAATTCAATAAATTTATTTTAGTAAAGGCTTTCTTTGGGTGGAAAACCATTTTTCAAAAATGGTTATTAAAAAGAAAGTTTGTGGACAAAGGAAAAATGCCCGAACATCATTCCTCATTTTTAATAAATGAATTGAATTGGTCTTACTCATGACACAACATATGGGAAAACCGCTATTTCCAATCCCTCGTCCCTACTACGGGCGCCAAAAAAATTCTGCCAGACTTTTATATTCAATATCAAGATGCATGCACCTACAAACCCTCATAAGTACTCAGATTTTGGTTATGCGTTCACCTTCACCTTCAAAATTTGCTACCGGCTCTTAGACTATAAATCAAATCGTCTGCTCGTAGCTTAAGGAGTGTTAAGCAATGACTGATTATACAATACTTTTAAATTCCAAAAACGGAGCTTTCTAATGGAAAACAAACTAAAAGTATCCAAATGAGATTATATGGACGCACCAGACATGTAATTCTTTTTTTTTCAATTTCCTCATATTTGCAGATGATATTAAGTTTTTTTTTGCAGTAACTATTTGATTCCGCAAAATTATCTTATTATATTTGCGTTTTGCAATGTGGCACAGTCTAGGTACATGATTCAGAACTCAACATTAAAAAATGCACTTGTATGTCTTTACAACTCATCATTCCATCTTACTCCTTAAACAATCGTTATTCTAAAAATTGTATATGAAGTTAAAGATCTCAGTGTGATCAATATCTGTGTGGTATATTGTTTTATTTGCCATTTGAAAAGCTTATACTGCGTTTTCATTAGGCCAAATGAGGTAATTTCGTTGAAAATTTCCAAATGCGATACGAAATCATCTCATTTCCCATACAAATTCACATTTCGAAATGAGATAATTTCAACCAAACTTGCACGAAATTAGGTTGGAAATTAATGTCGAATTCCTTACAACAATTTCAAATCGATTTTTTTTCTTGGTTGTAAGGAACACACAAAAAATCAAATTTTTCGTGTGGGATTGTGTGTGTGTCATTTGACAGTAGCTTTGAGGCAAAAAAGTAAACAAACTATGCGCATATAAATTTGTTACAAATATTCCAAAGTGCATTCAGTTTTTCGCGTCATTTTGTTAGATTAAAAACATATAAATTTCCAAGAAAAGTTGCAAAAATAAACAGAAAATAGTTATGTGGCCATTAAAGTAAAAAAAACAACCCAAATTCATCCAAGAAACACATCATTCGAGAAACACATCGGCGAGCGCGCGATTTATATCTTTAATTGACTTTGGGCACTTTGAATCGAAGTAGTTGATATTTTTATAACTTCTAACTGAACATTCACTATTTTTTGATGAATTAAAATTGGTTTTAATGATTTATTTGCTTTTAATCTATTTAAATGACCGACGAGCACTTTAGAATATTTGTTAAACCCGCCGCAAAATACTTTCAACTCCAGAGAAATGTCAAATCTTGTTAGTGTGTGTGAAATCGATTTGAAATCTTGCTGAAAATGCAAGATTTGTTTTGACAGAATAAAATCGATTTTGTTTAGAAAAAAATCGATTCTGTTTAGAAAAAAATCGATTATTTGGTTGTAAGGAATTCGACATAAGTCAAAATCTAACGAACACACCCAATTAGCCACAGTTTGATGAGCTCTGAATTGGTTTTGTATGAAAATGTCAAAGCGCAATGGAAGGAGACAAAAGAAAACAACAACAAAAAGCGATTAACAGCCAGTTGAAATTCAAAAATGAAATGAGCTGTCAAACGAAATTACCAAATTACAAATGAAAACACTTTTTCTGTGATTTGCGAAATTACCTCGAAATTACCATTTCAGCTCTAATGAAAACGTAGTATTACTTGACTTAATCTGTCTTGTGTGAAATTGTTGTTTTTCTCTTCCTGACAATTGACATAACTATACGAAAATGTAGTGTGGCATTCTGACTTTATTTAAATATCTTTAACCTCGAGAGAGCTTCGGGAGAAAACCATATCAGCCGATTTGAAATTACTTTAGCAAACAGGATTTTTCAGAACTAAAACTCTTCGTTTGGCTACCAACAACTAGGTACCTAAATATTTTTTCTTAGAAATTTTTTCAAATAAATAGAAATTAAAGACTATAGCGCTGCTGATGCGAAACGAAAAATCCAATACAAAAATGACACAACGAAATCATAACCGAAAAACTTGTCTCTACTTTTGGTTCTGCAGTATGATAAAATATAAAATAAAATGCACGACTGGGTCGCACGTACTTGCTCTTATGTTCAAGACACTGCGAGTTTAAGAAAATTGTATATACAAACATGGAAATTATGAGAGAAAAATGTAGAGAAGCATGAAATACGGCACTTAAATTAGCTAAAACAACTCTTTTGACAGTTTGAGGTGAAAAAAAGTATGCCATCTTAATTCGTGATGGAATATGATTGTATGGGAAAAAAAATTTAAAATCGTTGAAGCGGTTTTTTTTTTAATTAATTTTGTATATATAAAATTCTTAAAACATTTTTAAGAAAAAATTTTGGTATGCAGATTTAAACTATATATTTATGTGTATATAAAAACAAAATTTGAAAAAAAATTGTCAACCCGTTTTTGAGATATCGAATTTTCAAAAAAAAAATTTGAAACTTTTTTTAAAAATCCAAAAACTTTTTTTTTGAAAATTTTGATATGCAATATTATTTAATCTTATCTGAAATTTGTATATAAAAAAATTCATTTAAATTTGTTAAGCTGATAACGAGAAAACTTAAAATAAAAAAATACGTTCTATGACAGGTACTACTAATAGTTGCTATGTGTAAAATTTTATAATTTTTAATGGTAGATCGTACTAATTTTAGTATATGAAAAAAGTTTAATCAAAATCGTAGGAGTCGTTTTCAAACAAAAAAATATTTTCCTTTGCGGTTTTTTCACTTTTGTATGGAAGGTACCGTTATTTTTTCATAAATATTAAATTTTTCTAAAAATATTTTAGAGAGTACTAAAAAAGTCTTAAATATCGAGTTTCAAAAAAATCTATGACGCCGTTTTCGAAATATTTGATTTTCCAAAAAATATTTTTTTAAAAATCCAAAAAATATTTTTTCAAAAATTGTGGTACACAAAACTATTAACATTTCTTGGAAGCTTCTGTATAAAAAAATAATTGAAATCGGTCATACCATTTTGAAGAAAATCAAAAATTAAAAAAATGGTTCCATGGGAGGTACCATTAATTATCTGATTTATAAAACTCAAGATATGCCCTTTTGAAACGAACCTTATCCACCTTACTTTGGAGACTTTTTTTTTGTTGATTTTTAATTTTTTTTTTCAATCTTCGAATTTCTCTCGATTTGGTGTGCCTAAAATGGTTATATCTTGAGTATTATCAATTGGATCATTAAATCATCATTTCCCATTTTTAAAAAATGAAATGAAGTGATTATACCCTTGGCACAACAAATGGAAAAACCGCTATTTTCAATCCCTCGTCCCCTCTACGGGCGCAAAAAAATCCTGCCAGACTTTGATATTCGATATCAAGATGCATGCACATACAAACCCTCATACTCATATTTTGGTTATGCGTTCACCCACAAAATTTGCTGCCAGCTCTTAAGGCCTGGTCAAACAGAGCGCGGTCCGACGATCTTTGTAAAAATTTACAAAGAAAATTTGACCGTCGCGTTCTTACTTTCCCAGTAAAGTATTGACCGTCCCGTCGGACCGCGCTCTGTTTGACCAAGCCTTTGACCCTGTTTAGATTTGTTGGTTTCACTACAGCATGACGACAGTTCGTGGGTGAAATCGGTGAGGTAAAAAGGGAGGGGTTAGTCAAGAAGAAAATATAAAAATTTGAGTGAGCAGTCAGGTTTCATAGCCAAAATGGTCCATTTCATTCCATTTTGTTCATTTTCGCTTGTGCGTCCAACAGAAAGGTACCTAATTCTCTACCTAGATATATGGTTGGACAAGATCGAGAGCAGAAATACTCATACGGTGTCCAAAATCAAATGTTCCAATTTGCAAATATTACATGAGAATACAGAAATACATTTGTGTGAAAACTACAAAGTGTATTGACACCTGGTAAGTTGCTTTCCACACCTACTAGTAGTCAGTGCAGGTAGCTTACTTGTGAGATAGATTTTTTTTCGATTTGACGTTCAATGTATTTCCCATAAGAGAAATGCAAAACATGGTCTTATTAACACTAATTTTCCTAATAACTTTAATATGAATGGGTATTCATATTATGAGTGAAATAGAATGAAAAAACATATGAGTTTATAAATCAAACGTAAAATATATCAAAACTGATTGTTTAAACACTATAATTTTTGTATGAAAAATGTAAACAAAATACCTCTACAACTAGAAGCAACAACAACATTGCTCGATTGAGAAAAAAAGCTACACAGGGACGTAGTCAGGATTATTTAAAACATGAATTGTTCTCTTTTGTTCATAAAATATACTTATTTGTTGTTAAAACGAGGTTCTACGAATAGTTAATTTTTTTGTGAATAAATTTTCTTGCTAAATTTTATTAAAAAAAAGCTTTTATTATTTATTTTATTAAAAAGGATGTTTTAAAACTATGAATTGAAAAATTTAACTCAGAATTGAAAATATGAAGCTTTTTTGTTGTTGTAAAATCGAGCAATGCCAAAGATAAGAAATACCTATTCAGATGGTTTTATTATTTTTTAAAACTTTTTATAAAAATTATTAAAAAAAAAAGAATCTGGGTAAATAGCCTAAACGCAAAAAAAAAAAAACAAAATTTTAACTTCATATACAAATACAAAATATAATCAAAAAATAAAATCCTCTATATTATATTCAATTAGGCGTGTCACTAGCCCCAAGGTTTCACTAGTTTGTAAATATAAAATACATTTTAAAAACTTATTTCACAAACGGGGCCAAAATATTTAAGTCCTCTTTCTGTAAGGAGAGTACAAATACACGAACGCAATGCATAAATAGATGCAAATATTACATACCTACATTCATCCTTTTTCACAAAGCTTACCTAGTGAGCTTTTTCTAATAATAATAAAATTATATAAACTTTCTTAATAATTGACCCTAATCTCTTAAACCTCCTTCCCTGACTACGCACATGATATCATTTTGGCTGACGACATGAATCCATTTTGGAAAGCAACAACAACAATACAGGTTTGTTTACATTTTTCATCTGCAAAATAAAGGAAATTATTCATAAGTTTGGATACATATTCTTTTTGATTTACAAAGTAACATTATTTGTTATTGCATTGCAACTATAATATAGATAAGTATTCATATAAAATTAATTAGTAAAATTAAAGTTTTCAACTGCATTTTTTGGTTTTCTCTTATGGGAAATGCATTGAATGTCAAATCGGAAAAAAATCTATCTCACAAGTAGGCTACACACGCTGACTGCTAGGTGCCGTGACTCCATTCGCCAATACACGACATGACTTTTCACTACGTAGTGAAACCAACAAATCTAAACAGGGTCTTTAGTCTATTAGGCGATAATAACGGTTTCTCGGCTTTATCTCATCGAGGTAATTTACACGTGGTTTGTCGTTTGCTGCCATAGTATTCGTCTCGCCCTGGTCGTTTGGTTTTCTCGTTTGGGGCTATGGTGTTCATCTGGTTGCTTCGGGGTCTTACCATAGGTTTTGTACGAGGTTTCCATTTATCGCTATAGTTTTTGTCGTCACCCTCAAGCCAGAAACATGAATGTGCAAATATGAAATTAGGTATTGCAACATCGTTTTGAAAGCTTATGACGGCAGTCCCAAAAGTACCCGACCTGACGTATAGATAGTGTTTGTAGGTGAAAAAAAAAGTTTATTTTTTGAAAATAACCACCATAAAAAGCTTAAGTTTAGAACTTCAATGCAGCACGTTGTTCATTGTTTTTTTCCCAGCCATTTAAAGTGAACGCAATAGATTCGTAAACATGAATAAAATTGATTATCGTTATGTGATTGAATATTTGCATTTGAAAGGTTTTAGTCCAACCAATATCGTAGTTGAGATGGATTCTATTCTGGGAGAGTCTGCTCTATCGTTTACAACCGTAAAATATTGGACCGCAAAGATCAGCATCGCAGCGGTTGAAGAAGGAAACTGAACAATCTCAAAATGGTTGAAAAAGACCATAAAGTGGCATCGAACGACCCATGAATAATGGTGCGTGAGCTAGCAGGTATTTCAGGCATTTAAAAAAATGCTGTTCATGCTGTTGATTTGTACCTGAAAAAGATGTGCGTAGGATAGCTGCCGCGATTACTCACAACCGAACAAAAACAGGTTTGTGAAGGGCAAGGGGCTCAACCGATTATTTGTCTGTTTCATCGAAATAAACCCTCTATTTTTGCGTCCCTTGTTTCCATGGATGAAGCATGGGTCCTGAGACGAAGCTGCAGTCCAAGATAACAAGATAATGGACTGTGTGGGGAGAACTTTCTCGGAAGAAGGCGCAGACTGTTTCACCTGCAGGCAAGGACATGGCTTCAGTTTTTTGGGATGCGCGTGGAATAATTTCCATGAATTATCTCCAAAAAGGAAGAACAATAAACGGAGAGTTGCAAACTTAATGCAGTGATTGAGTGATGAAATAAAGAAAACAATGGCCGCATTTCACGAGAAAAAAGTTTCGTTTCATCAAAATATACACACTTGTTCTATTGCGATAGCAAAAATCCATGCTTATTTCCTTTTTTAAAATTAAAAAAAAATGGTCAAGTGGTAAGAGATTCACTAACAATGAACATGTTGCATTTGACCGCAATTTTGAGGAGCTCAACGCTTCTTACTATAAAGAGGGTATCGAAGCGATTGCACAGGATTATGTAGATAAATAAAGTTTCATGTTGTGAAATTTTAGTGTTTTTCCTGTTAGGTCGGGTACTTCTGGGACCACCCGCGTTACTAGATGAAAAAAAAGTCTAAACAACTAATGGCTTAACTGATATTTAAAAATATTATATTTTCTTCTATATATGCTCTTTAATAGTACTCTAATATCTTGGAATACCGATAAATTTATAAAACTAACTAACGGCCTCGAAAAAAATAAATTTGCACATTCATGCTTCTGGCATAAGGGGGGCGCTGTGTTCTTATTTGAAAGATTTGATTTAACGGTTCTTTTAAGGAATCAACAGCTTTCTTGAACGACAGAGCCTTGGGTAGCAAGCTTCTTCGGTTCTTATCTGCAGTTTTATTCTCTTTTTTAGGTCCCCTGTACCGCTCACGCAACTCCGGTGATCCGCTTGAGGTGCGTTCAGTTGGCTGGTAGGCGGAGGCGCCAACACAAAACTGAAAACCCTGAAAGTGGCTAGTTACTACTTGTATTTTTGAAATTACAAAGTAGGTTTAATCGATGCCGAACTGTAATTCTTGGTGACTTTGAACAAAATCGCAATTTTGATTTTTGAAATGTCGAACGTTTCAGTTCAGTCGAACGTTAGACTCGGCGAATTGCAATTCATTATAGGGGCCTACATGTGTTCTTATTATGCTTCTGAAGGAAACCTACCCTTAAATAAAACTAATTGGATTTATTTCTATTGTATTTCACGTTGAATGCCATGCACATCAAATCCCGATGAAATAAAACGATTATTTAGTCGCAGATATTGAATTACTTAAACATATTAATAACACCAATCCCAGGAGCGAAGAGAAACGGAATTAAACAATTAAAAAACAATAGTTTTTTTCATTTTACATACATCTATTTCTTTTTTTGGTTTTTTAACAATGTTGGCTGACATTTATTTATTAAAAATACATTTCTAGGTTATTTTTCTTAAAATATAAAACAAAAATATCATAAATTAACACTGATTTTTAAAACTTTTATAAACGCATAACTAAAAAGCATGAGATATTATCTTTATAAGAAAACAAAAATATAATATTAATAATGAAAATCAGTCAGGCACCATTATTATTTTCCTTCGTTTTTAAACATATAAATACATTTTTTACTATTAACTAAAAGAAAAATATAATTTTTATTTAAATAAATTGAGCAAAACTAAAATTAAACTGGGAGTTACATGTACAATCATCTTTATTTTTAGTACATTTTAATTTTACTGTTCAAAAAAATGGTAACCTACAACATTTATTTATTCTATTTAAGTTTTTTTTTATTTTTATTTATTTAATGTTTCAATTTAATTTCACTACACGTATAGTACCACATTATTTCATTTTATTTTTTTTTATTTTAATAAAAACTTAATTTTTTTCGTTTTACATTTAACATTTATAATTTATCACAGTTATTCAGTTATTTTCTTTTAAACATTTATATTTAATGTGTTTAAATAGATATCTTAAAGTGTAAAGTTTTTTGTTCTTGTTGTTGTTGGTTTTTTTGTTTTGTTTTGTTCTATCATAGTTAGAACTAAAACATTTATTAAATATTTATATAAAAGCCTGCTCATGCTTAAACTGAAAAAATATACACACGCCTTGTAACGGAAATCTTTAGGTTTTTTCGCTTTCGTTTTCTTTTTCTTATTTTTTTTTATTACGTTTAACAATAATAATAATTACAAAATGTAGACAATATTTAGATTATTGTTAGTTAATGGTTCATTGTTTCTTTTTACTTGTAGTCTTAAGGAATTATTAGTTTATGGCAAAGCTCTAAGATGGAGACGGGTGATATTTATGCCTGTTGTTGTTGTTGTTGTAGTTGTCGTTGTGAGAATTTCCTTCGAATTATTGGTTTTGGTGGTCACCTAACGTTATTGCTGGTATCTTGTAGATGAATCTGAAAAAAAGAAGTAATTAAGAATAAATATATCCACTTGTACATATTATGTAAATGTATGAAGGAACATTGTTCAGACGAATAATATTTTAATAAGTAGGTTCAGGATTTTTAACAAGAGACCACAAAAGTTATAAAAAGTGGTGATATTTTTATTTTTCTTTCGTTGGCAAGCGATCAGATATGAGCTAAAATTTATTTGCAATAAGAATAAGTTTATTTTATAATTCAAAGTTAAAAGTTCCACTTAAACAGAAGAATTTCTTTTCAAATTTTCTTCATATTCAATTATAAGTTTATTTTAGTTTTCGTGAAAAGTAGTACATAGGTAGGTAGGTACCAAGTATGAAAAATGTTTCTTTTGTCCAAAATCCAATAAAAGAACCACTGTACGTGATGAGGTCCAAAGTACCAACACAGCTGGTAGGACCTACTATAAGTGCTTACCTTAAATTTAAGAATGTATTTTAGTTTTGTTTCAAAAATGGGCATTTGAGTTTTATGTTCAATCTAAATATTTACTTAAAGCTGGATTTACACCTTCGTTCTTCATTCGATGAACGTTGTTCCACAAACAACGAACAACGAGCAAAGTTCATCCAAAATTCAAAACGGCTTTGAATTTCTTCGTTGTTCGTGTTCGGTGTTATCATTTACACCTTCGTTGTTCCGCGTACGGGTAAAAACGAACAACGTACACGGACGATAACAACGAAGGTGTAAATCCAGCTTAAGGTTCGTTTTTTTGAAAGATCCTTATTTCTCCAAAGGAAACCTAATAAATCGAAAACTTCTTCCATCGATTTGTCTTATTAGATAAACCTTAGATGTTATACATAAATCCTAAGAAATGAAATATTTGTCTGTATGCATCCTATGTACATATATGTATATAGTATATTTATTCAAGCATTCAAACTTCTGTAGAAACTTTTTAACGTATTAAAGGTAGATATCTAACATTTCAACCTTTTTTCTTGATAAATTTTTAAAATTTAAGAAAAGAAAACCCACACATACCTATGTATGTTGTATGTCTATGCAAACCCACAGGTAAAGATGTGTAAGTGGTGGTAGTGGAGGATATTGTGAATCTATGAAATGAAAACTTGTTCAAATACCTACTGATATCCTTTCTGATATCCAACCATCGACTTTTATGTTTCTGTTTTTAAAAGTTAAATATACTTGTTGCAACAGCTCTTCAATTTGAATGAAAACTTAGGTAAGCAAATGTGTGTGTTTTCAAGAAAAAATTTATCTAAGCCGAAATATATTGGGTAGTGAATTTCCTATTTTCCGTTTTTGTTGAATTTGTTAAATCCTTGATGATGCAAGTTTACATTCAAGGAATTCGTTATTCATTAAAGTTTCTTTAATATTGAACTCCTTCGAAAGAGTACCAGTTATTCAATACTAGCACACAATTTAGAGTAGCATTTATTTTTAGCATGATACTACTACTTTAGTTTTTTTCTTTTTTATAATTTTAAAGCAGTTTTATATATTTTTTTTTTTTTAATTTAAAGTACTTTCAAACAGTGAAGAATAAACATCGAAAAAAATTATTTCCGATAGAGTCGATGTTCTTTGGAAAAAATATCTATATTATCCATTATTATTTTTTTAAATTTAATTTATGAACTCAGAAAGATGCCGTTTTAATATGCAAGTACAAGAGTTGAACACTAAACTTATTGACAAAAAAGCTTATAAATTGTGAAGTTTTTCAGATTTTTAACTTTTATACATGTGTAACTTGCACTATGCACGTCACACGTGTTATTCCCTTTAACACTGTCGACTATTTAAGTTTCATGCTTAAGTTAAAAAACAATTATTTTTAGGAAATCCAGTTGTTTAAAGTTTTTGTAGAAAGCAAAAACAGTTGAAAGTGTTGTGAGAAACTATGATTTTTGGTGTGAAGACTGACCCATTTTAACTTGTGTTCGAATGAAGCCAACTACACCAAAATTATTTTCTTTTGTTCAGGCATATAATTTTAATAGAAAATACATATTTTTTACGGTTTTACTTAAGGAACAAAGAACGTTGGATTCATTATGTAAACACAGTTTTTGATTAATAACTATACATAACATAAATAGTACATCAAATCTTGCTTCAGATTCAGTAGTTCTGATTATTCTTTTAAGTTGTTTATGATGTTGTTCAATGATTGATCCAAGTTATTGACCTCGAGTACCGAATGCAAACGTTGGAAGAAAAAATCAAAATGTTTGCGCATATTTTTGTATTATTTAATTAAACGCAAATTATTAACAAAATTGGGCTATCGAAATGTAGTTATTCATGTAAGGAGGTGGATTTAAACGTTTCTTAAATAAATGTGCAAAGTGCTTAAATCTGTTCGTTTAAATGTTTAAAAAATTCTTCTCTGTTTGACAGGTTTTATACATTTTATTGTAAAAAGATGCCAAACACACCTAATATCCTCTCAAAAAAAAAAACGTCTACGTACATGGAAAGTGTCTACCTGTGTCACAAAAAAGGCTGCTTCATTTTTCAAATGGATGTCTTGAAAACATCGTCAGAGTTTTTTGGCCGAATATCTACTACATCCAACCAAGAACTCTATAAGAAAACAATCCACATCATTGTTCGTAATAGGAAGTGAGAGTGGATTGTTTGCACATTACATCCGGCCGGCCGGGCGCACAGTGGGGCCAAACTTGCGATTTAGGGAAAAACTTCTAAGTGGTATCATTTCGTATGTACATATTTGCACCCGCTGAATTGAATTTTATCATCCCTTTTATGGCTTAAGTTAAGGGGAAGTTTTTAATTTTGTATAACAGTGGGATATTTTGAATCAAGTATAGCCAGGTGAAAACTGATTATATTCAATCAGAAATATTAAGGGTAGTAAAGTTGTAAGCTGCGTAAATCTGTAAAATTTTCCATACTAATTGTGACAGAATAACGAAGCTTAAAGCTTTTCAACATTTACGATAGCTTTACGCTGTTGTATGAATACCTTTATTATCTTTATTTCTTAAATAGAATTTTTATTCACTGATCCCAAAACTGGTAGAATCTGGTAATGACATTTTAACAGGATCTTCTAAGCCTAGTACATACTTGTGAATCATGTCGTGAATCCATACAAAATTTGCATTTTTGTTCACCCGTGAACGTGCTCGTGAAGGTGTGTGGAGAGTTTTCGTTTACGAGCAGTTCCCGTGCAAAATGTACGGGAACACTTGGTGAACAGTTGACAGTTTAATTACAATAGAAAAATTCCTCACTGGAGGCATTGTGGTCTTAAACGTCAAACGTTCACAACAAATTCGCAAGTCTGTACCAGTGAGCAATGTCAAAAATTCACTTTCTCCGCTGATGATTGCTCACTTCACGAGTATACTCCAGTCTGAAGCAGGTACACCCGAAGTCAACATTTTGGCTAGATTTTCCACCCTAATCGAAGAAATAGGGTAAATGATTTTCTCATCAGGTACCTTTAAGTATATTATACCATTTAATATATACATACATGGAAGGAAAATTTTTAAATAATAATCCATGAGATGGAGAAATTAGTACGAAATCCAACAATTTACGCGTGAACAACGCCAACATTGGGAAATGTTGAAAACTTGCTTCCATGGTGCCGTTAATGGTGTTATCGAAACAGTGCAAATTTGAGCAAAAAATTTGGTGAAAATAACGTACTAACTGAAGCCGCCAACCACTGTAAGCAGGTTTGTGCAAATGTATGTGAGGCGAGCGAGTGAGTGCCATCAGCGATCGAATGAATGGGTAATCACTTCAGATTATGGTATACCTACTAGATTGCTCTTAACATATGAGCGGTAATTCCAAAGTCCAAACTCACATAATTCAGTCAAGTATTACTCAAAATCTTATGCGGTAATTCGGCCCCTGGTTGGCTGATTGATAACCGAAAGTATTCTGTGCGTTTAAGCACATGGACTTTGACTCTCCGAAGATCTGAACATCAGTCACACTAGCCTGAGGAGAATAAATTTAGCATAGAGATCTCGTATAACTTGCTTACAAGGACAAATTGGCTGAGCAATTGAAGCAAATTGAGCCAGCACTTTGTTATTGCTTCGCTGTTTGGTGTTTGAAAAGTTTGACGATAATTTTGCTCAAAAAATCATCGTTTCGAATGAGACATTCTGAGACGACTCCCTCGGCGGCTACGTAATAAAGTTTGAAAAATTCACATGGTTTGCTGTTTGCCAAAATTCGAGGATTTGGAAGTGGACGAGTTATAGTTTCAGAAAGATGGGGTTAGGTCTTGCGTGCCACACACGCCACCCGATAAAAGATTGGCCTCATACTGTTCCAATAATCAGTTGTTTTGGTGATGTTGCTTGGCCTGCACGAAGTGGAGATTTGACACCGACGTTGGAACAATATTGGTCAAACTATTCGTGACATAAGGGCCGAAACTATAAAAAATGTATAGAAATTTGTTAACAGGTTGCCTAGTGAAATGCCAGTCAGAAGCTGCCATTTAAATGAATAAAATCCATATTTAATCGTTGACAAATATTGAACATAGTTTTTGGTAGCATTTTTAAAAAGAAACCAACAGGTGGCTCACCCTCAAGGTACGCAAAAAATCATGATGTCTACAATTTTGCTTGGTTTCATGTAAAAAATTCAATATTTAAATCTAATCTAACATGGTTGAAAAGTCTGTCTGTCTGTGCGCCTGTGTTCAGATGTACCTTCATAGAGCTAGAGTCCGAATAGATGAACGAATTCGCTTTTCACGAATATTCACTCTCGATATTTAAGAAAATTCTTAAAATTTAAATTAGGTGAATAACGAATACGTATTCATGTACGCCCAATAGCACATACAAAAAAGTTTCTGAACTAATTATTATTTTTGAAGCAAAAGTGATAAGAACAAGCTCAATCTGTATTCATATTACCTACTCACACTCAAACCTTCTTACCATGGAACCAACAAAAAAATACCATACATTTTTTATTGTCCCTCAATCGTTTCCTCAAAACAAAGGTTGAATCCTACGTTATTTACAAATCCATCCACACTTCCTTTAGAAAACATGTTTTCTTCCCACCTTGTTATCCAATCATTATGTACGACCAAAGCATTTACCAGTTACACAGCTCGTAAAACCAAAATATCTCCTTTTATCTCAACTCAATTTAACTCACCTCACTCAATAACGCCCAATTTTCACTGTCACTGTGCACATGTAGCCGGATCTCTTTTATCGTTCCAATTTTCGGATCAATAGCACCCTCTGCCAGGCCAAAAGCATCGAAACCACCCACAATCAAATACCCATCAGCTGTCGAATTGTACGTACTCCAAATCGGCGATGTCTCAGTCAACGAGTCCGGAAGCACCTCCACAGTTGTGTTGTAGAATCTATCCGATGGATGTTCACTATTGCCACTCCGGAATAGATACCTACACGGGGATGTTAGGATACAAAATCTCATGGTTATTTATATATCCCACAATGAACAATGAACATCACACAAAGACATACCTCTTCAAACTAATTGGATGACTAAAAACGAACTGCACCAAGTCTCCTGGCTGGGGCAGGAGTCCCCAGAAATATGACTCCCCTCGGTACGCACGATTTAGATGGAAATTCTTGTAGGGAGCTATGTTCGTCTTGACCGAGGCCGGTGGGTTGTGATGCGGGTAGAAGCTTGGAATCTTGCCAAATTGCTTGTCCTTTAGTTTTTGCACTTTACCCTTCAGCGATGAAGTGGTGCCGATGTGTTGGAATAGCGAGGGCTTGTAGTGAAACCAGTACTTGGCCTTCTCTTGTTTACAATGTTTCTGATCCTTGTCCCAGTTGCAGACTTTTGTGTCGATTAAATGGTCCAGCAGCCAGTCAACAGGTTTGTCGTTGTAGAACATTTGAAAGAACGTTATTAGCCATGGAAGCTCGGCCGATTTGAACATTTTGCCTAAACGAAAAATAAAATTAAATAAAAAATCACAAAAGTTGTGGGTGTCCGTTTATAAAAAATATGTCGGAAAATTTATCGCCTCGCCTCAACACTTACCAATAAAACCCAGCTGGCAAAAGTCCAGAACAATCCAGTTATCCCTTATGGCTGTCTTGTCGATAGCGAACTTTTTCATGATTGTCACAAAGGCTCGCTTGGCCAGGATGTCATCCTCGAGTTGGACATAGAAGGTGCCTTTAGGCTGGGCATAAGCCATGAGAAAGGCAAAATCCAGATTCTGTTTGGATCTCCATTTAACTCGTTCCAACGGATCGTTCAGGGTTATCCGCAGTTTATCAAAGTTCGGATAGTAGGACACAGACGGTGCGACCACATCGATGAGACCATTTTCGATGTACGAACCGAAGCGGACCTCGATTTGCTTTGCTGTTAGGCTAATGTAGTCCATGTCCGTTTCTCCGATGAAGACTACTATCAGGGTTTCGTTCTGCTCCACTTCGTCCATGTTGGTGATTAAGTTCTGCAGCGTGCTCATTAAATAGGACTGCTTGTCGCGCTTGACTGTAGGGACTCCTAGGACTATACTCACGCCAGTTCTTCCCTTGGACATGAGAAATGATGGCTTAAGCGACATTGGATCGTCGAGAAGATGCGGCAGGAAGTGGAATGCCGTTGGCATTCGTAAGCTCGATGGGAACCTCGATGAGAGGGTGGAATTTTTCAAAATTAATCTTGCTTCCGGACTGAGGGCCTCCAGCATGGAGGAAGTATTGAATGGTATGTGAGAGGTGTTATCACCTGGACCACTATTCGTACTGCTTGTGGGACTCTGCGATAGCCCTAGGTATTGCGAAAGTATCGCTACATCCTCTTGCCGTGTTCTGTACATTGATTCGAGATATTGTAGGCGCATTTGGTATTCGGCCAGGCGCTGGGAAAGTGTTTGTTCTGTTGAGAGATCTGAAATGGGAAAATGATATTGTTTTTCTATTACAGTTGTCGTGGTTTTTTATATAATTCAAAATATATTTTTATATAGATTCACTTTGAGACGATTGTAAGGATGCAAGGTGCGCAGATGTTTTCAATTGAAAATCCACTGGTTATATCGTGAAAATACATCATAAGATCGGAGTGGATGTCCATTGAAAATCTCAACTAACCATGCGACTCTTTTCAGTCTTTCGTCGTGTTTCGTCTTTTAAAAACAAAGTCTTCTTCAAACAATAAGACTTGCATAGCAACCCATATGTATTTTCCAATTTTATTCTACATCTAAATCTTCATAATTTCCGATTAAAATTCCAACTTCTAAATTCTAAATGTAAATATTTAATTAAATCTTCTTTATTTGGTTCATATTTTATAGAATTCTTCGAAGGCGCTTTGTCCCTCATGCAAATAAATTTAATCAAATAAATTAATCCACTTAAAAGTATTCGCTATCGCTTTCTTAAACTCTTGTACCACTTAGGAAGTGAAAATTTAATCCAAAACCTCTTGAAATTTCACAAAAGAATCAAAGTTACACAACAACTAGAGAAGGCTTTATACAAGTAGACATATATCAACAGCACACTACCTACACCCATATTCTAGAACTGACGACATTGTCGTTGTCGCACCATTCTCTCTCTCAGCATTTGTGTTGAGAACAATGCCACCTTATACGGGAACCATCAGGCTATAATGCACCGCTAACAATAGTAATCCATACATATAACAAGGAGAGGAAAATCTCTTCTTGTACTATATACCAATATAATGCCGAGGAGGAAGACTGTCGCCTGATAGCAGTCAAGAACTACCAAGCTGTGTTTATATAGCTTTTGAGCCCCTTTATTTCTGGGTTGCTCTTACTCCCAGCTTGGGGTGCATCAAATATTGTATTATATCTGTAATGCATGTATATGTATATGTTTCTATTGTGACGCTAGCCAAAAATCATGAAAACCATCCATGTCTCGGATGAATTTTGATTTAGCAATCGAACAAGAGGAAACTCTATACCAGGGCCGTATTTATTTAAAAGCTAGAAGCAGAAATTACTCGGCTGGTCCCTATTTTAAATTTATACTTTTGGAATGTCAATGAAAAATCGTACAAGTTCAAATTAAGACGTTTTGCACCATCTTTTAAGAACCTATAGTCACAAAACCAGTCTTTAATGCTGATTTCGGTTGAAATCAAGTTTTTGAGCTTTGCTTTCGAATATCTATTGGTTCTAGTTCTATTATATCCTTAAATCAAAGCAAAGCAAAATTTATTGATATTAAAACTATAGAAGATAATAGTTGATGTTAGTTAGTTGTCAATATCAAATGGCTGCTTTGGAAACTTGATGATATAAGCACCCTCTCAAAAAGAAGTAAGAACTTCTTATAACTATTTAGTTTGTAATTGCTTCGTAATTGGTAATCGGTTCCTGGTTCAACACCTCAACTCAAAGGCTATTTATTGATATGACCTACAACGTTACGCAAATTCATCATCGTGTCCTGTAACCCCGGCTGGGGCATAGGGCGTCAACAAAAATTACGCAAATTACTTGACTTTAATGTCGTTGGCTCTCGGTCTATTACAACAATCAATCATCTTTCAACCTTTCAACATAACAACTTTTCAGGGAACTTGAGGGCACATTTCGCAATGACAAGAAATACCAAGAGACAAAGTAAAATATTTGTGAGCATCAAACATCAAGTCAAGAAGCAGAAGACACTAAATTTAAGCTGAATTTTAACATTTAACGGTGCGTTTCCATATTTGATAGTATACTTTCACAACAAAACTTTCGACTGTAACTCTCGGATAGCTGTCTACCCCTGTGTGAACTAATTTCATGGCTCGTCTGGTGGTTGGATGTTGTAGGAACTGGGGGCCTTGACCTGTATCTTTTTTCTATACATCAAGTGCTTACAATACCTCCAAGTTTGTAGCCTCCGGATACTGGTCTTGGCTTCATGACTTACTAAACTTGTAAGTGCGAATGTTGATCAAGGAAAGAATTGCAACATTAAACCATGGGCTAACGACCCAACCACGGTAAAAAAAAACCATTGTTACGAGAGAGAAGCGTGAAACCTCGGATAACGACCCCCCCGCTCAAATAGCAACCAGACCCGGAACGAAAATTGACTATGACCTACGAGTATGCACCTGGAATGTAAGGACAGTCTATACGCAAAAACTTGAATCTGCCCTCTCGCGGTACAAGGCATATATTACCACGATCCAGGAGATACGATGGATAGAATCAGGAATAACGAAAAGAAAGGATTGCGAGATTTATTACAGCTGTTATCAAGGACTGCCCATGCTAGGATGTGGATTAATACGGTGATAATTAGCACTAGCTAAAGGATACAGATGGTCGAACCGCCAACCAAATCGACCACGTGCTAAATGGCGCAGGGTACGCATCAAACATCTTGGACTCTGACACCTTTCTTGTTGTGACAAAGTTCAGAGCCCGATTGTCCAACTAAAAGAAAACGAAGACCGACCAAAGGAAGAAATTCAACATTGAATGCCTGCACATCTGAGAAAGCCAGAGTCATTTAGGAGAAAACCGAGACGTGTAGACGTGTTTAAGCAGCATTTCCAGCAACTGCTCAATGGGCATTATGTAGAGGAGGCGACAGAGGAACAAAGAAGCATGAGACCAGTCAATGAAGATCCAGTCCCAGCGCCCAGTACTGAAGAGGTTAAGAAAGCCATACACAAGCTTAAGAACAACGAATCCACCGGCTCGGATGGCCTACCTGCGGAACTCTTCAAGTATAGAGGAGATGTCCTGTTAGGGTGCATGCACCAGCTCATCAACCAAGTGTGCGGGAGGAGTAAAGTATGCCCAACGACTAGTCAAATAGCTCCATATGGATGCTCAATCTACTACAAAAAAGGCGATCCTATTAGACCAAGAGCCGACAGCAAATTTTGGGAGTGGAGGTATAACCAAAATCGGAGTATGAGGGATTATAGGTACATGTATCGTGATTTGGAATATGAAAGTCTGGCAGGGTTTGTTTTCAGCCTATGGTGGGGGTGGGGGTTTAAAAGCCACGTAGTTTCCTATATATATGGTAGGGTCATTAGAACTTCAATTCACTTTTAAAAAATTGGATATGATGCTCTGTCATTTTCCTTAAGTTTCAAGACTTTTATCTTGGTAATCCGATAAATAGGACCCATTATTTTACCTTTTTAAGGAAACCTTATTGGCGTTTTTGTGGAGACTTTATTTGTTGATTTTTTGTTTTGTTGAAAATCTCCAAAAAAGGGATGATAAGGTTCAAGTAAAATGGCTATATCTTGAGTTCTATTAATCGGACCGTCAAGTTTGTGGTGTTTATGCTTAGGAAAATGACAGGGAATTATATCCGATTTTTTAAAAATAAATTAAAGAGGTTATAACCCTGAAAATAAATCAGGGGATCTAGCACTTTATAACCCCCCACCCCTCCCAAAGGCTGAAAACAAAACCTGCCAGACTTTGGTATTTGATATCACGATACATGTACCTATAATCCCTCATACTCCGATTTTGGTTATACCTCCACTCCCAAAATTTGCTGTCGGCTCTTAGACTATATGCCCTACAAGAACTACAGAGGCATATTCCTGCTTAATGTTGCCTACAAGATCCTATATCCGACGTACTATGTGAGCGTCTAAAATCTTTATGCAACACTATGATTGCCACGTACCAGTGTGGCTTCAGGCCAGGCAGATCAACGATATACCAAATCTTCACATTGAGGAAAATCCTGGAAAAGACCAACGAATTTCAAGTCGAGACCCACCATCTATTCATCGATTTCAAAGCAGTATATGATAGTATAAGCCGCCAAGAGCTTCTATTGGCGATGTCGGAACTCGGGATCCCGAAAAACTGATCCAGCTATGCCACATGACGTTACAAAATGCGCGGTGCAACGTGAAAATGGGTTACAGTTCATCCGAGTTATTCTAGACGTGGAGAGTGTTCGGACAAGGAGATGCCCAATCATGTGATTTCTTTCAACCTAGTCCTGGAGCAGATAGTGCGCAAGAGCAGTGTAAACATGGAAGGCACTATCTTGAACAGGTCTTCAAAACTGCTTGGCTATGCGGACGACATTGACATCATCGGCCGCTCCAAGAGAGCTGTACTTGTAGCATTCACAGTTATTGATGAACAGGTGAAACGCGTTGGTCTTGAAGTGAATGAGGACAAAACAAAGTAAATATATGCTATCAACAAACAAAGCCTCATCTGTCCATCGCGTAGGACAAAACGTCACTGTTGGTAGCAGTAATTTCGAGGTAGTCAAGGAGTTCACCTACCTCGGAACAAACATCAATTCCACGAACGACACCTAAGTGGAAATCCGACGAAGAATTACCCTAGCGAACCGCTGCTACTTCGGTTTGGCCAAACAAATGGGTTCAAAACTCCTTTCTCGAAAGACAAAGTGCAAGCTATACAAAACGCTTACTTTACCAGTTCTACTCTACGGCGCCGAGTGCTGAACGATAAGTAAAAAGGGGAATTGATACTGGGCACTTTCGAGAGAAAAATTCTTCAGCGGATATTTGGTCCTATACCTATGCGAAGAGGGCGATTGGAGGAGAAGATTAAATTGTCAGTTGAACGAGCCGTACCACGATGTGACGTCGACTGCATTGGCTCAGCCACATTAAGCTAATGGACAACAACGCTCCAGCCAATAAAATCTTCGAATCCCAGTCCCCAGGTTCGAGACGACCAGGAAGACCGAACCTCCGCTGTAGAGATCAGGCGGAGGGAGCGTGTGAGGGACCGCAACCGATGGAAGACCACAATATCTCAGGTAGAGACCCTTCATGGATTGGGATAAGTAAGTAAGTAAGTTTACTTAACACTCTCGAGCTGCTTTAGAATTACTCACAGTCTTTTACTCTCAAATGGATACGCACCTTTATACTGATATGTACACTTTACATTTTCAAAACATGGGCCAAACCCAAATCAAAGGAAACTTGGATGATTTTGGGGGAAAATGCGAGCAGGTATTAAACAAATTTATATAACCATAACACCCAAACTTATGCTCTATCGAACTCTTCGAATAGTGAAGAAGCTGATGAATGATGATTAATAAAAGAAGGATTGGTCCGAAAGATTACTTTTGCAGTGTTGCAAATACAACTGAGCTTATTTGTTGACTATAGCCGCGTTTTATTATCGCTCATAACCCATATGGTTCACCTCGTGAAAATAAAACGATGTGGGCAGAGAATATGAAACAGAGAAGCCAATCCTGAGCTGTCAATTTGATTTGCCTACAAGCTGAAGCGAACAGCTGATGTATTAGATTTGCAAAGTATTAGTGAAAAACAGTGAAAAACGCACACATAGAACCAACTGCTCCATTCACCACAGTTCTGATAGGGTGGTGAATTAAACTGTCGGTTATTTTTGAAAATCGTGGACATGTTCAAAGAGTATAAAAACGGATAGAACGAACTTTAAAGTGCTAACTTCACCTTATATATCATCTAAATACAAATTAGGCGTTTTTCTTTTTTAATTCAGAAAAGAGCTCTGAACAGAGTCTGAGCATGTCGAGCATGTTCTGAACATCATCTGAGCAAGTTTGTTCTGACCACCCTGAACTATTTTTGAAATACACCTGAACACTAGCTGTCAAATCCTATGCGTTCAGCATTGAACTCGGTCTGCTCAGTCATTTTATTCTGAGCTCATAGAGCGCGCTCTGAACAAACTCTGAACACACTCAGAACGAAAAAAGAAATACAAATTTTTAGCTCTGAACGCTCAGAGCTAAAAAAGAAACACAACTTTTTGTTTGACAGTTCAGGCTCTGCTCTGAATTAAAAAAGAAAAACCCCTATTATAATGAAGATTTGGAACAATTTTAGATAAAAAGGTGGCTGTAGGTGACGGATATAAGAAAGTTAGTAAAATCAAGGAATTCCTTTCATACATCTGTGTCTTTTTACTATACAAAATTGTAAAGAAGAAAAAAAATTCGTTTGTCAAGTAAATTATCACCTCTATTAGTCAATTCGGCGAATGAGCTTTTGCCACGATTCAACTCATTTTCGAGATTTTAGCTATAAGTGAATTCGAGATAGAAAATAGAACGACTGTCGGTAACATTACCTGCACCACCGACATTTTGTTCAACAAATTTGATATTAGTGAAACCGCAAACGATTCGCTCTCCATACAAACTTTCCCATTTTATATCCGCGCATTTTGTTGCGAATCTGCTATTGATATCTTTATTTGCTAGAAAATCATAATGAATAACACAGAAATGTAAATTTAGACTCATAATTCTGAATTTAAAAGTATAGTTTAGTTAAAGTAAGTTATTTAACATTCTTTTTGAAGAAATAAATTGCTTACATTTTTAGGATTACGTTTAGACAGGCTTCATATGAGGCGACTCACTTTGACGTGAGGACTGTCTGAACACCACTTGAGATTGCGTTCACGTTTGAAATGTCAATAAATGACAAAAGCGATATTATAGTTCGGAAAATAGTAGGGAAGTTCAGGAATCGATAGTATAGTTCATTCGAAGAGTTCATTTATTAAGAAAAAACGCGAATGCGAATCCAGTGCGAATCTGGTCAACTCTGGGGGAGTAGAATTTGCGAATTGACTAATTGGCATGTATATTTTAATATATTCCCACCAAACTGAATCTAATGACCAGGGCCCGGATTTTCATGCTCTAAAAAACACAAAATATGCGCCTATAATATGCACATAAAATGTCTAAATATGCCCTAAAAAATCCAAAATATGCCCTCAAAAATCCTTAAAAATGCAAAATATGCTGCAAAAATACTCAAAAAGTAAATGAAAACACTCTTAAATAAAATAAATAAATCAATCTTTCATTCACAGACATTTTTCACAGCAATAAGTAAATAAAATTAACAAAAAATAACTTAGAATTCAGGTTTCGTAAGTAGGTTTTGTTAGCATGAATCATGAATTTTTTTCTGAAATTTTCAAAACTGAAACCTTGGCGATTTGGTCTCAAGAAACTTTTTTACATGGAAAATGACCTCCACGTCAACAGACGTTAATGGAGCATGTATTAATGATACAATCTCATTTATTGTTACTTGAATATCGAAGGACTGTTCTTGATTCTCATTAAAGGATAATATGGTTGAGATAGTTTCCATTTTCATAAAGTCTCCAAAAGTCTCCTTCGTTTTTCTTAAGAAAATTGTCTATTTTTTTACAAATAGATTGACCCATTGGAGACTCTACTGCATTAATTTTCGAAACTGCTTCGTCCATAAAATCTATTTGTTTTTTAAGCGAGTTCCACCCCTGTAATTTTACTATAGTCTCACTCAGAAACCCATGGCTTGAACTTATGAAAGCCAATTAGTAGAATTTTAAAAGGTCGTTTGCATTTCGGTGAAATAATGAAATTCAAGTGTTTAAAGCTTATTTTTTCTGAAATATGCACTAAAAATATGCATTTATTGTTAAAATATGCTCAATACGCCAAAATATGCATTTATACCAAAATATGCAAAAATATGCACCAACAATTGAATGCCATTTTAAAGCAAATTTCTCAATTCGGAAAACTATCTCATTCATTTCCTTCTAAGGCTGTCTAAAAAAAATATGCATTTGCATGGAAATCCGGGCCCTGCTAATGACTAATCGGCATGTATATTTTAATATATTCCCACCAAACTGAAATCTGAGTTTTCAGCTGAACATTTTTGAGATTTCAAATTGGTGGAGCAGGATTTCATTGAAATTCAGACATTTCCATGAAATCTTGTTCCATCAATTTAAAACACCAACATTTTTCAACTGAAATTTCGGATTTCGTTTTGGTTTGAACATAGTATAAGAAAGAAAATTTCCTTTAATAGCCATTCCATACTATCCTATTGAGTATTAATACAATGTCAAAAAAGTGTTCAAGGCTCAAGTATGCTATAGAATCCTATTAAATGCTTGAACCATCATTGAACCAGTTAATTCACCAAAGTCGATGAGTTAAAATTGCTATGATACGGATTAAATATGTACACTAGCCCTAAGTATCATGAAGGGCCACTTGTAAAGTCGTGGTTCAAATTCTAATCCGCAGTTCAGTAATTTTAAATCACAGATTTCGGTGAGTTAAATGAAGTTCAACGATGGGTCAAGCTTGTAATTGGCTATTATAACATAAATAATACATATAACATGAACCATCGCTCAACCACGGACCAAAATTTGAACCAAGTTTGTACAACTGATCCTTATTGCCATAATCTATTTTATGAAAAAATGGGTGTTTAGTCAAGAAATAATTGGAACTTTATCAGTCGTGTAATTCCAGCATATGTAGGTGTCACTTCAGCGGAACTGAACTGCAATATATTTTTCTAACAAAGGAATTAAACGGAACTTCAAACCATGGCATAGTTGGTCAGATTATCAGCTTTGCCGCATGGTGCTTAGCCGTGAAGTTCAGCTGTCGCTTAGTGCGATATAGCTCATACAAATTCATACAAAAAATATTTATACAAAAACTAAATTACCCACTTCCTTCTGAAGTTTCATAAGTTCTTTTTGTTCTCAGAAATAAAGAAATAAAATAAATGAACCGAATAAATAGTAAAAAAGAAAAAAGTAAAGAAAGCCATTTGATTTAATGCATTTTTGGAGTGAATTTATTTGTTTTCAGAATATAATTTACCACAGCAAAAACGAAAGAATAATTAAAATAACACTAAAAACCAGGAAGGAATATTGTTTGCAAAAGTACTAACACGAATCGTGTAGGATACGCTGTGTGTGATGGAATTTCATATTTTGTTTCTACATTATATTATACATGATTTTCACACTTTTTTGACATGAGTGTTAGTACTCAATGGAAGGGATATTGTCGGCACCTTCGGGTTTATTGTTGTTTCCTGGGTGAAATTAAACTGTGATAGCTATAATTTTCCAATAAAACACGTGGTATTTAGAGGGAAACAAAATATCTGTTGGTGTACTTTCCAAAACTATGAATTTCTTTTAGTTTTAGTTCAGAGTTATTTCAAAATTTTCATTTTTATTTCATCAATTTCAAAGCAAAAAGTTCATATTTAAAATATAAAACTCGAAGAAAATCATAGTTTCGGGAAGTACCTACCTACACGAACAGGCAAAAGTTGTGTTTGTTTCCATGTCCAAATAAAATTGTGTGTAAAAAAACGACAGCAAAGCAAAACAATTTACATGTTAAATATGTCCATATAGAATTAGCTGAGTCCCGATAATTAACAGGAGTAAACTTTTGTCCCGATAAAATCGGTAATTTCAAACTCCGATTATCGTTGTGTTATCGATAATTTATACTACTTACTTATTGTTAAGGTAAACAATGTTGAAATGTCCCGATCTCGTTTTTTTCGCCTAACTACATATGGACTTGCAAAAAAACGCAAAAATGTGGACTTGGCAATAGTTTTTTTCTATTTAATGAACACGTCCCTTCTACTTATTTTTCACCACGAACAAAAAAAACTTCACCTCAGTCTTATTGTCAAACGTCAAACAACAAAGAGGAGAACTTTGAGAATTAAAATAAATAGATTTTTAATAAATTAATCGCGATATTCTTTTTGAAAAACTACCAAAATTGTAAAAGGGCTTGGTGTTCAATAAGATTAAACTGAAAGCACAGCTCGCGTAGAACTGCACACCTCATTGGAATCACATTCCCATTGTTGGAGTTCCTGGGAAAGAAGAAGGCAGTGTTTCTGCTTATTTGCGTACAACAGGAACAGCTCGCAAACTTGGTTTTGGCTCATGAACTCCAGTTTGTTGTTCTGTGTGCAAGCATCACGTGATCGCTCACTATGCAAAGCTAAAGAGGAAGTTGAAAAAAGTAATGTGAAGCAATATATATTCCAAACACGATTGGAAGATTCGTCGGCAGGTTTCTCGAGCAGGTGGGACATCCATTCGAATTATCCCATTGATGCATATTAAACTTTTTCATGAATGAATTGATCCAGAACAGAAGAGTTCTTCGAAGATTAAACATTTAAAAAACAATGGAGACTGATATACCCTCTCCATCAGCGATATGCATTTGACTCTCTGCGATTATCTCACGTGTATTGAGATAATTCGGGAGGATATCAAAAACAACCACATAAATGACCACCTTCAACTCCAAATAAACGAAAATCAACAGCTTCCCAACGTATGTGTAAATTCATTATATGTTAAAAGAAGTTCACAGGCTCCAACAGCTTCTTCATCTCCTGCATCCGCATCTTCGTTCAACACGATGATTCAATGACCACTGCACTGACCATATCAATTTTTAGTCAAATACTGAAAACCAAATGCTAAAAGGTCTTTAGTTTTTGAGTAAACTGATACAAATTAAATCGACCTCACTTTTTCAGTCAAGTTAACTAGTTGGTTACTATGTACACTACTTCTTGTTATTTCAATTTGACTATTGCTTGCTTTTGAAACTATTGGGCTTACAGATACGTTTCTGGAACCAAATTAAAAAAATATGTCCTTGATTTAATTGATATCAGTTTTCTCAAAAGCTAAAACCTTTTAGCGTGCATTTGACTAAAAATTGATAAGATCATTGAATATTAGAAATTTAAGTAAGATGCAATAATGTACTTTATAACATCAAACTACAAAAAAAATAAAATAAATTAAAAATCATTGTTTTTATCAAAATTTTATGTCTAAAATCTATCTTTTGCAAAAACTATTGATTAAAACAACTTAAAAAAAAAGAAAACTGAAGATTGGTTTTCTGGCGGAAAGAGGAGCTATGTTTTAGTTTTTTTGTCTATATGTAAACGTTGTTTTCCAATATTTGTTTTTCTGTTTTCAGTAAACTTTTTAGCTAATTGCCCCTCCGAACGATGAGATGCCATATACATATTTTATTTTATTATGAATTAAATGGTAGTACAAATCATCTTTTTACTGTAGGTATTATATTATTTTTTTTAATGATTTCTTTCTCCAGCAAATGGAAAATAGTATAGCAAATTAAATACAACGCACACTAAGTGGAGGGAAACAAGGAAAGTTAAAGTTGCGATATAAATTGAAAATCTGTTAAAGGCTGTTGATTCCACTGAGTGGATGATAGGTTTGTGTTATTGGAAGAAGAAATTTGCAAAATAAGGTAAATCTGCCAATAGTCGTGGAACGTTTTGAGAAACTCTTCCGCAATTCGATCGCAACATATAGGTTTCTTCTAGCAAATAGTCTTGAGGTAATTCATTCATATATTCGTTGTTTCCGAAGCAAAGTGGCTCCCTTGCTATTGTAGTGTTGGCTCTCCCTTTTGTGACTCGTGAGTTCAGGTTCTGCAAGGGTTAATGACCACCTCTGCTCGGATCTACATATTATCCATAGTTAAGATGGATTATTGAATCCTGGGCGTCCAGTCCTGTGCGTCTAGCACGTACCTTGAAACAATATAGTTAAGACAATATAATCGAGCAGTTTGTTCCTAATTTAATACAATCGGACAGGAAACAATCGACTGAGCCAAACTAGGAACTACTTTCGTTCGATTATATCGACTAAGCTCGAGTGCATCAACTTACGTGCTAGGCGCCTAGGACAATGACTACGCCGCATTAGTTGAGCTCATCGGTTTTTCTGATAGACCTTCTCTTAATTGCACCATTTTTACTACCACTTCCTTCCTAAAATGAATATATATAGAAAAATAATGATTACAAATGTTTAAATTTTTGCCTTTGAAACAATATTTTTATGTACATATGTATGTACCTAATTGAAACCATGTACTCGTAGCTCGGGCTAGGTTCCGTATTCATCTGGTGTTTTATTTATTTTCTATTATATATTTTCAAAATCTGCATGGATATTTTGTATTAATTATTTAACAAAAATCGACAAAAATATTCCGAAGCACCACCGTAGAAAGATCCTCAACAAAACTTTTTTGCAAAAAAAAAAACTGAACTGTCAAATCAAATAAAACTCACCGCGTTATATTGTTGTTGCAATTCACATCTATTCTTCGACACGAAATGAAATTACAAATACAACAATGTAAACAAATGGGTTTTGGAGGGTGAAACGTACGAAGGATTGGGTTCTTTATTTGATATTCTCTGGATGTGGGTTAGTGCAAAAGCAGTGCTGTATATCAGTCTCTTTTTTTCTTATGTTTATTTGTTTTTCATGTAAGCACTTGTCTCTTTTCCTCTCTATTCCTTATACTGCTGACAAACCGCTGACATCCATTCACAATGGTAAATAACCCTCTGCCGGCCAGAGTGAAAACCTCTATCTGGGTTATTGAAATTAACCACGATAGAAACCTAGATCCCATGTTGTTTTTGTAATACATGTTAAAAGATAACCTCGACCCAGACCCAGAGATAATAAAACGCAGCTTATATTTGCTTCTTGGCTCCATCACTTATTCCAACCTTCAAAATAGCCACCTTAGGACAGAACTTTAGGTAATTGTTAAATAAAAAAAAATAATAAATTGGGTGGCGTAACAGCTCGTGGAGAACCAGGGCCTAGTGACTTGCAACTCTCAACCATTCCTGTGTGCGCGTTGTTGGCAGGAATGGAGGGGACCTACAATTGTTAAATACAAACTAGAGGTGTCGACCAAACAATCGCAACGACGACAAAAGTACGGTAAAATATTAGATGCTATACGAAATCAAATGAACAAACAATGAAAAGAGATTTTGCAACAAAATACATACACAAATGTGCTTCATAAAGGTATACAATACAAATTCTTTGATCAATTTTTTTCTTTAGTTACCTACCTATTTCCTACGATTTCGATTTCTAGGAATACATTTTAAAAACTAACAAAAACAACAATGTGCCTTGCATACATTTTGACGTTCATGGTTCGGTCGCACGACTCTGCGAAACCACAGACATTCACTTTAGGACTGTTAAGGCCGTGTCGTAAGGTTCGTAGATCTCCGACCAGTCGTTAGTCGCAGGGTCCGATGTAAGAAAGGCTCAATCAATATCGAATCTGTCGTATACTACCTTAGTCCGTAAGACCTTCATAACTTGCCCAGGAATTTTGGGCAAATAAAGTCCTATATTTTGGATTTAAGTTTTGTAGGTTTGTAGAGCTAGTTAAAAAGAGAACCTATCTATTTGAGGAAAAATCCTCGCTGTTGAGGAATCTGAGAAATCAACGTTTGAAAAATAAAATAAAGAGCTCAGGTATGTTATAATAGCCAATTACAAGCTTGAAGCTTAACTCACCGAAATCGGTGATTTAAAAATGCTGAGCCAAAGGCAAAAAAGCAAAACAGACATTAACGGTTAAAAAAAGGCAAAATAAAACTTATATTTTTGAAATCAGGTGGACGTGAAAGGTATTTGTACAAACTCCATACTTTCATACGATAACACCCAAAAAAAGGCAAAGTTAGCACAATCCTATCCCTGGTCATGACTTACATTTTCAGCTTAAGTATCAGTAAAAAATCAGAGCATAGATTATGAAATTGGGGGGTAGGGAAAAATGGACCAAACCTAAAACATTATTCTTTATTCTTTGATGGAATCAATCTTATCAGTATACAAACTTATTTCGATATGAATCCCTTAAGATCATAAGTATTAACATAATCTAATACAAATCAGATATCTTCAGAATTTCCTTGAATCTCAAATACGTCCCTGAACCCCGATTGCATTCCATAACTCATAGAACATTGATGAGTTACAGCCTGAAGGAATGCACGATTAGATGGAGACTTTCGAAAACTAAAGTTTCGTCATTTTGTGCGCTTTATTGTCGGCTGGGGTGTTCATTTGAATATTCCCTACTAATGAAATATACGTGCCTGCGAATGTGAATTAGCACACTCCAAGTGGAGGAGAATTCGAGGGTTGTCTTCTTTATGTCGGAGAGGAAGTCAGGAGTAAGACTGTGGAGAAACAGAGCGCCGGGACTCGGTAGGTCTTCAAATCGGAATTGGAAGTTTGCGTTCAGTTCAGTATAAGCTTATTTTGCTAGTTGCGAATCGCGTTCTGAATTTATGATAAGACAACATAAACAGACATTAATAAACAGATGTGCGGGCTGGAGCAATTCACCCAACTTTACCTCCCTTTCATATCTGCAAAGACGCAAATGGCTTTCTTTTTTCATGCATCACCCTCAACCCTCATGATGATGATGATGATGGAAAATATTTATAAATGCTTAAGGATGAAAGAATCTATATTAAGTACATATTCTCATATAAAAATATTGTTTGCGCTGACGCAAGCAAGAAGTGATGGTCGTGGTCGAAGTTCTTGAGAATAAAATCTTCTGTGTTACGAAATATAAATGTTCAAGGCCCCGGTCTTGTTGTTTGTTATTTATGAGTGGATGATAAGTAGAGAACTTTGATGATGGAAAACAAACGATGATAACAGATGGAAGTGCTTTTAGTTAAGTTTAACATAATTTAGTGCTGGAAGTTGGAGGAGGTATAATTTTGACTTGATGGGCGGAAATTGGAGCGCACAACTTGTAAAATTTCAAGTGTGGGTAAATAAATTTTGCAAAGATTAATTTATGTAAGTTGATATGATGTCTGTTGTCTGTAAATCAATATATGCAGGGTTGTAAAGAAATAACTAAGTATCTATTGTCATTTACTTTAACTTGAAAGTTATTCCATCATTTTGCAAAATATTTTGAATGCTGATAATTCTATAAGAAAAATGGTTAAGTGGATTTCAAAGCAAAAAAAAACTTAACCGAAATTTAAAGCCATATTAGTGAACAAATTATTACACAACGATTGGACGAAACTACACTACACGGGTGGACTTTGTTGTTTTTCAGAACGAAGCAATTTTTGATTTTATTTTTTTCCTCTTAGCAATATGATAGAGATGCAATATGTATGGTCTAACGACGGATTTATTGGGCATACCTCTTTAATTAGGTGGAAGTAAATGCGGGGATCAGAAAACAGTGATCGTGGAAGAGTATAGAGGAATGCTCAAACACTTTTAAGAATGTAACGAATTGCCAAACCAGGATGAGGAAATTAGATAACACCTTAGGACTCCTCTGGCATCAGATAGCTCGCTGTGCTGTACCTAGCAACTATTCACTTTATTAAGAAAGCCTAAGAAGTCAGTTGTTAAGGCTATACATATATTCCATTCAAATTATACTGTGCATAAATGGAAGCTATCTCTTAAAATGTTAACTTACTCTACCACGTTTTTAAATAGACAACATTTCATCTTTTTTTTTGACGAAACACTCACTGGAAATTGCCCTCATCAGTAATACAACAACTTCCGGGTAAAAAAGGAGCAAAAGAGACACTCCTCTTCATAAAGAAAAATTAAAGCATCCCAGAGCCTTCGAAACAACAACTATCGTAATAGAAGCCAAAGGTGTTTTCAGTATTTACAACAAATGCAATGCCAACAGAACTGTTATTAATCACGATATTTCTGTTTGTTCAATACCGGAGCAGTCTAGTACACCAATGGACTTAGTGGAGGTGACTTCAATACCTTATAACTACGATGGCACGAAAATACCTCAATCGACGTTGGAAACAACATGTTGAAATGATTAGATAAATAATTTGACCACCATTTTGTCTTGGTGGTATCTAAGCCTAAGTCAACATTCCCAAGAACGCTTCTTCCTATAGTTTCATGTAACCTCATCAACAACTATTCCTGAGCTGAAAATTGGTCATGTAAGACCCTCATTGGAATATCACTCCAAACTTGACTAACAAATCCACAAATGAATATCGAACGATTGCAAACAAAAATCTAGGAAAAGAATGCTGTTAAATGCCGCCAGAAGTCCCACCCACAACTAAATTGTGAGAGGGAGGGAGGGAATATAAACCACCATACCAATGTCCTGAACGAAAATTCGAAATAGAAGACTCCGAGCAACATACATATATATTTAACAAAAGCAATATAACTTCTTATATGAGTATCTTCCAGAAGGAATTATTTAATTGTATACAGAACGAAAGCGTTTTCAAAAGTAACTGCAAAAGATCCACCAAAGAAAATGTTCAACAGCAACTATCAAATGGTGAATCATCATCATCGTGTCCTGTAACCCTGGCTGGGGCATAGAGCGTCAACAAAACTTCTCCATCCTTCACGGTCTGCTGCAAGGTACTTTAGGTGTGGCCACGTCTTTCTCTGGGATTCTGCCTCCGCTAAGACAGTTGATTTCCATGTTGTTCTTGGTCTTCCAACCCGCCATGCACCCTGAGGATTCCATTCAAAGGACTGCTTTGCAATTTCATCGTTTGGTTTCCTCAGTGTGTGACCAATCCAACGCCATTTACGCTTTCTTATGTCGACGTCCAGCCGCTCTTGACTTGTCCTGCGCCACAATTCCTCATTTGATATTATTTGTGTCCAGCGAATCTTTAGGATGTGGCGAAGACAGCGATTCACAAAAGCCTGCAATTTCTTCGAAATGATAGACGTGACTTTCCAGGTTTCACAAGCATATAACAGCACGGATTTCACATTGGATTCGAAGAATCTCAACTTAGTGCGTAAGGAGATTTGACTTGATTTCCAGATTGGGGACAGAGTACCGAAGGCAGCACGAGCTATATTTATTCTACTTTTAACGTCCAGATCCGTACCACCGTTTGCAGAAACAATACTGCCAAAGTAGTTAAACTGTTCCACTACTTCAACTGGCGTCTCCTTTAGAAAAATACGCTGCTGTGTGGAGTGGCCTGTGAGCATTATTTTTGTCTTTTTGCTGTTTATTCTTAGACCACTCGACTCTCCCTTCACATGCAGTGTTTGGCACATCCCGTTCAGCCCACTGATGTTATTTGCCAGTAGACATATGTCATTAACATAGTCTAAATGACTGAGCCTTTCGAACGATCTCCATTGAATGCCCTGTCTCTCAGCTGTACCAACACTGGCCGTCAATACGTCATCTATCGCCAGCAGGAAGAGAATTGGCGATAGAACATCCCTTGTCTCACCCCCTGTTGCACTACGAAGGAGTCTGATAGCTGCCCATTGTGCAAAACAAAACACCTTGCGTTGTTGTAGGACTCTTTAATAATGGCAACAATTTTTGGTGGAATTCCTCTACCAAGCAACGATCTCCATATACATTCTCGGTTGACTCGATCAAAGGCCTTCTCAAAATCCACGAACATGAGGTAAAGCGGTGATTCAAATTCCATCGACTGCTTGAGGACGATACGCAGGGTGTTGATATGGTCGACACACGATCGAACACTGCGGAAGCCAGCTTGATGCCTCTTGAGTGTAGACTCTATTCTATCCTTTATTCGCTCGAGAATGATGGTTGCCATTAGTTTTGGGAAAACGGACAAAACGGTGATACCACGCCAATTGTTGCAATTATTTAGGTCACCTTTCTTTGGCAACTTAACAATCACACCATCCTTCCAGTCCCTGGCATAGCTTTCGTTTTCCCAAATGCTTTGTATCAGCGGATGTAAAATACTAGCCGCTGTTACGGGATCGGCTTTCAGGAAATCAGCTGGTATTCCGTCCAGTCCAGCTGCCTTGTTGTTTTTGAGGAGATTTATTGCTGTATGGATTTCCGATTCTGACGGGGGTTCGATGTCAATACCCCTATAGGACCTGCGCATCTCGTTTAGTTGGGGCACTTCAGCACTCTGCTCAACTGAATCCTCATTTAGCAGGGCACAAAAATGGTCCTTCCAATTAATACCAAAAGTGTGCCATCCACATCCATTACAGGATGATTGGTGTTGCTTTTTTTCCCGATAACTTCTTTGGCTATTTGGTACAATTCCCGGATATCTCCTCTTCTGGCAGCGATTTCCGCATTATCTGCGAGTAAATGGTGAATAGCGAACTTTAATATACAAACATAATGTTGAGAAATGCTTTTCAAAATTTCCACAATATATCAGTGCTAGACGAGAACAAGCTATGGCAATTCAGGATAAAGCGGAAATTTGCGAAATATTTCGAAAAAATTTCGGTCAAAACTACCTAACGAGCAGCAAACAATCACTGAAATTACAGTTTTTAAAGATGATAATATTTCCAGTGATTTCGAACAGACTTGTTGTATTTCAGCGACAAAAATCATTTCCTAAAATATGTATGTGCCTGAATTTATACTTTCATATAAAAATGACTCCAATACTGATTTGTACTAAATTTAAAGAAGATACTAGATACCGGTTTTTCAACTGTCAGCTATCAGAATTTACATGTCAGATTTTAATAATGCAACTAGAAAAAGTATCAACAATATTAAAACTATTACAGCCAATTTCTTCACAGAGTACTAACGTTAGTACCGGTACTAGTCCTAAAGTTGATACTGATTTGAGTACTAGCTTAATTACTAATATCGGTACTTAGTACGTTAGTACTCTGTGAAGAAACTGGCCGTTACATACTTTAGAATCTAAATTTTTGACCTAAAAAATTGATTGGCAACTTCCAGCCCTCAAAATTGTCGAAAATCTGTCAGATTGGCTCAGATTAGGTCTAAAAATAGTTTCCAATACAAACAAAAATTGAAAACTAGCACTTAATTGGATCTTATCCTTTGGGAACATTTCTCAATATTTTGGCCTATTTTCTTTAAATTTTGTACAAATCAGTATTGGAGTCACTTTTATATGAAATTCTACATTCAAGCACATATTTGAGGACATTTCAAACATAAACTTGTCTCAGTTTCTGACTTCGAAAATAGTTTTTTTGAAATTTCGCAATTTGGGACCATGTTCTGACCCAAATTGTAAAGCCCCTGCTTAATTCGTCTGAAAAAAAGTTACAACCAAATCATCGCATCAGTGAAATATCGGAAGAAGATGTTCCTATCATTGACGTCGAAACAATTCATTTCTTCAAAAATATATGAATTACATACTTAAATTCAGAGTAGCCTACTCCACATTCCAACACAGTCATCAACGAGTTAAGTCAATTCGGTAATATAGTTATTTTGCTTCAGCAGTGGTAAGGGGTTTTGCTGAAAGACACATGTAGGTAAGCGAAACCTTCCAGAAATCCTTACCAAGACCCCATCGGTGGTAAGAAAAGTTCTGTTTTGAGTGCCACCTTAGACGAAGTTCCTCGTCATGTACAAGAGGGAGTACTTTGTGTACCATTAGGGGTCTACTATCTGCTGATGTACGTGATCATTTCAGTTTCAGCTTGCTATTTTAACATTTTGAGTGCCTTCATGGGTGTTTCACCTGCTGATGTACTTGCGGATCCCCTTCCAGTTTCCAAGGAAGAGCAAACCTGATACTAAAATATCAGAACAAAAGCCAAGAAAAGCGAATCATTACAAAATAAGACAACTTGCTACCAAATACCATGACTACAATAATTCAGAAGTGTGAATCTTCAAAAACCAGACTTCTCATTCATTCACAGAGCATTTGATTTTTAAAACAGAAACAAAAATGTTCAGAATACCAAATAACACGTAAGCCAGAAGGAGAGTGAATCAATCGATTGCCGGAATTATCCAAAACATTACTTTTTAAAGACCGTTCGAAATCCAAAAGTTTTGAATTGAACTTCGTTTAAAATAAAAATAAAAGATGTTTGAAAAACTTTGAAGTTTCGTGTTTTTTTTTTCAAGTCTCATTTAAGCTGACCCTGTTAAAACTGGCAGTTTATATGCATTATTTCAGAGCTTCAAATGAATTTTGAACATATTTGAAATGTTCGGAAACATTTTTAAATAATTACAATTTCGTAGCCCAGATCAACATATGCAGATATCTATAAACTCAATTTCAAACCCCACAATTTCTCATCGTTCTCATCGCCTTCAGCATCACCATCACCATCAAAAATAATTATTCTTGATATCCTTTGTGATATTAAATGACCATCGTTAATGAAACGTATAATCAAATTAAATTGTGCAAGCTGTTCTGATGAACAAAGCAACTTCACCGCCTCCCTTCGCCTCATCCCTTGAAACGGTTTCTTTGAAAGCCACACACGATCATTACGTCCAATAATTATCGTTATCTTTCCGGTGCATTTAACCGAATTAGCATGCCTAGCTTTCAATTTGATAGAGCTTATGACTAGCCACAGAGAATGTTTATCTAAATACTAATTAAGAACTTTGTGATACAAAGGGTACGTTTGCTTCTTTTAAATCGCCTGTTTTTATCACCAAATAATTACCATCCCTGTATAGCTTTGAACAAGTATATGCATAGTAACAAAGTATCATAATGCAAATCTAGACCTAAATCTAATAAAAGTTGCACTTCACACAGATAGTTTGTGTTTTAAAAAAAAAAAATAATAATAAAAATTAAAGCTTCATTTTAATTACATTGGTGTTCTACGAACTACGAGGTCGTTAAGATTTTTTAATAAGGCTCTCTAGCGATGAGTCAACCTGATAAGTCGATACTCCATATCGGATTCAAGCCTTCCCCAGCTATGTCAACAGAGACAACGACATCAACGACAACGAACGCCAACGACAGCGCTGTCGATGACGATGAGAATTATTTCTCACGCTCAAGTGAATCTTATATTTACACGACCCAATTTCAGCAGGAAAATTGAATCACTTCATTAGATTCAATCCCAAAAGGCATTATATACCTATGCATAGTTAGAAAAGGAAAAAATTGAATGAGCAGCATTCGAACGAAAACCACTTACAAAAAAAAAGAAGCATTGATCTTGAGATTTGAGTGGGAAATAATAGTTGTATTCTAATTGAAAGGGGCACGATAGGCGATGGATGAAGACCGAGACCGAGAGGCGGCATATCGGCAGCACGGCTATAGGTGCAAGTCGTGTGCTTTATTTCCATGGCAAATATTTATCCTATCAAGATGTTTGCTCAAATATTTTAAATTAATTTATACTCAGTATAAATATACACATTCTGGTGGGGGAGGAATCTAGACAAGGCTTTTCATTAGCACAGTTGGGGTAGAAATAAACATAATATCATGTTTGCCCATACGGCGAATAATCAATTAAGTCACTCAGTCAGGTGTTATTGTGAGAAATATTGTTTTGATAGAAAATTTTTCAAGATTTTTTACTTTTAATATTTTGTGGAGTATTTCAGACAGTTTCAATTGAACCTAAGAAAAATATTAAACAAATAATATAGAAAATTTCAAGACATCATTTACATACATATGTATATCATTTGAAAGCTTTTGACTCACGAAAAATGAAAATGTAACTGATAGACGTTTTGAGTGAAGCTAAATTGCTGTCTATGTAATGGAATGCTTTATTTCTGTGTTCCTAGTCTTTCACGTGGCGTGAATTAATTATAAGTTTTTCAATATAATAACATAAATAGTTGAAGGAAAAGTGTGAAAATTTCAAAAAAATTAAAAAATTGTTTGATGGTAGAAAAATTGTTTGGAGAATTTTGGAATCCAATATTTATACAGGGTGTACGCACCTGAGTGGAGGTATTTAAGAGTGCGGCTCTTGGGGTTATTCTAAGAAAAAAATTGTATGGGGGAAAGTTATATCTCCCCTCCCTGAGGCAGGGGGGGAATTTCTGAAACATTTACTTAAGATGCAAAAAAAAATAAAAATCAACGAAAACACATTTAATAATGAGCTATGGGTGATTCCATAGAAAACGACCCTTAACGAAAAATCACAAAATATGACTTAGAATTGAAAAAACGACCGTTAGACGGTTTTAAAAGATTGCATGTTTTATTTTAAAAGTGAAATTATCAATAATTTTTTTTATCGCCGCTAATTTCGCAGCTCGAACCACTTTGCAAAATAGGTCTCTAAAAGTCACTTTTTGTTATCAGAAGCTCAAAACCCTATTTTCAATAATTAATTGTTTCAAAATTTGAGAACTGGTGGTTATTTGCCCTTATGAAAACTCTAAGCACGTTTTCGTGTCATTTAATTATTCAATAGTAAATACAATTTTAGTTTTTAGGCAGTTGATTCATAAAGTGGTTAGTGTCACGCCCGTAACAAAAAAAAAATATGTTTCATTACTAGAAGAAAAAAATTTGTTTCAATGTGATAATTTGGGGAAAAAAGGAGAATACTATGATCTACTGTCAGACAAAATTTCAAGACGTTGAAATTAATACTGACCGCGTATTTAAAATTTTAAGCCTATGTCACACCCGTAACAGGTTGGCATTTCAAATCATAATCATTCTGTTTTTCAACTCAATTTTAGTTTTGTTGCTTTTAGATATGAAATTCATGACGTAGGGATATAATTCTAAGAAAATCTACTTTAAATATAATTTTAATCGGCTTTAAGTGAAAGATTTCCCTATTTTAAAAGAAAATGGAAAAATTCTCATTGAAGTGACAAAACTATTCACTTTTCAGTGAGAAAAACTTCATTTTTGTAGAAAAAGTGTTTCTGATATCATGTGAGAAATGATTATACATCGATGACAACAATTTCCCGTCAAAATATAGTATATTATATTGTTTTAAGGCATACAAATCATGCTCGGTCACACCCGTAACGATGACCTGTCACACCCGTAACGTTTTCAATTAGAAATTTTGTATAGTTTTTCGTAGTTTTGGTTCTCATTTCTTAACTGAAACTGAAGATCAACTATCTAGGTAAATATTTGCAAAAGAATGATACAAACTTTTCATGCAATATTTTACACCACATGGAAATTAGATATCTTAATCACAAATCAGCAGTTTTCTAAGGTCACACCCGTAACGCAACCAAATTGCATCCTATAACTGAACCACTAATTTTTCATACTTTAGTATACTATTTTTTTAAAAGGGCTTCAGGTGTCCTATAGAATAGTAAAGTAATTATTTATAAATTGGGAATAGTATGTGAATAATTAATAAAATATGGAGTCTCACTGTCACACCCGTAACGATGGAAACACCCCTATAGCTTTTTTGAAAGCTTATAGTTCATTCTTGCATTTGGTTTTTAAATCAAGTTGTTTAAGCAAATTATTTTTGAGAAATTAAATTTCAAAGTCAAAATTTAAAAACAAAATTGTGATTTTTTTTTCTTAAGTCGATATTTTTCAAAATTTTACTTTATAAAGTGCTTTTTTTGTGTTCAATATTCAATGCCCTCATTATTTTTTAGTCCATTACCGAAAACCAAATGTAAAAATCTTTCTTAGTTTTTGAGAAATTAAGAAAAAACAAAAGGTACTTTTCCCTAATAAGGAATAAAATGAATCTATTCATGAATTATCCACAATTTAACCCTTTTTCGGGCTTTTTTGGTAAAAGTACCTTTTGTTTTTTCTTAATTTCTCAAAAACTAAGAAAGATTTTTACATTTGGTTTTCAGTAATGGACTAAAAAATAATGAGGGCATTGAATATTGAACACAAAAAAAGCACTTAATTACGTAAAATTTTGAAAAACAAAAAATTATTAATTTCTCAAAAACTATTCGCTTAAACCACTTGGTTTAAAAACCAAGTGCAAGAATGGAGCATAAGCTTTCAAAAAAACTATAGCACATTATTAGATGTGATAGATAGATAGATAGATTTTGTATTCAAACTAAAAGTTGTACAGTTATTATCATTAAGAATAAAGAACAACTGAATAATTAAGGCATGACAATATCTGTCGTCTGCCAGATTGGCACATTTGCTAAATTTTACAATAATTTCAATTTTTAGAAAAAATTAACAATTCAAAATATAATTATTGTTTTTGTTTAAATATTTTTTTTTTTTTATAAGAGCTTTTAGTTTAGCGAAAACAAAACATTTAATTTTTTTATAAGGGCTTTTAGTTTAGCGAAAACAAACATTTTTTTTTTTTTTAAAGTTAAAACATCCCACTAAGTTATTTTTCAACTTTTGCAATTTTAAAAGCTTTCTGTGGTTATTCTTCTTCTATAAGCGCTGGCCTTTTGATAGTAGCTGAACAGATGTTTCCAGTCCAACCCGTTTAGGTACTTTTAACTTCATCGAAATCGAGAGTATTTTTTCCAAAGTAAGATCGTCTTATCTCTTTCAACACGGGGCATACTCCAATGAAATGAAAGATATTTTCTCTCTCCTGCAGGTTGCACATATCACAGTTGCCAGTTCATTCGGTACGATGCGGTGAATAATTAAGGCTTATTAATTCTCCTCTTATTTTGAAAATAGCTCCGATCATAATGCATGAGAAACTGCTGTTGAAGTAATTTGCTTCGTTTAAATTATAGTTTACTTTAGAGTAATAAAGCCTCTCTGTTGACTCACGGGCTTTTTCGATGTTGTTTGATGTGTTTTCGTTGATTTTTAATGTTTTTTTTTGCATTTTAAGTCAATGTTTCAGAAATTCCCCCCCCCCCCCCCCCTGCCGCAAGGATGGGAGATACAACTTTCCCCTCATACAATTTTTTATTAGAATAACCCCAAGAGCCACACCCTTAAATACTTCCACTCAGATGCGGGACACCCTGAATATTGGATTTATGAACTGAATACTATGTAGGTATGTACAGTTGACTCCCTCTAAGTCGAACTCCCTCTAAGTCGAATTTCCCTCTAAGTCGAACTTTTTCGCCCTAATTTTTATTCCCCTCAAATTTTAAACCATACAATATTTCTCTCTAACTCGAATTTTTGCAAAACTCTCTCTAACTCGAACTGATTTTGATATCCCGTGAAAATTCGAGTTAGAGGGAGTCGACTGTATACTCATTACAAATATCTATGTGCAAAATTGCAACAAACAAACAAAAAGAAAAACGTGCAGAAAAGTTAATATGAGCTATTTCTGTAATGAAATTTGTTTCATTATTTTGCTTGGGTAATGAGTGGGTTTGTGAACGTTCTCCTTAAAATCCGTTGCCCGTATGAAAAAAGTGTTATAACCTCTTTTGTGTAGAATTTTATAGGCAATAATAGCTGCGTTTTATTATCTTTGGGTCTGGGTCGAGGTTATCTTTTAACATGCATTACAAAAACAACATGGGATCTAGGTTTCTATCTAGGTTAATTTCAATAACCCAGATAGAGGTTTTTACTCTGACCGTCAGAGGGCTATTTACCATTGTGAATGGATGTCAGCGTTTTGTCAGCAGTATTAGGAATAGAGAGGAAAAGAGACAATTGCTTACATGAAAAACAAATAAACATAAGAAAAAAAGAGACTGATATACAGCACTGCTTTTGTACTAACCCACATCGTTTTATTTTCACGAGGTGAACCATATGGGTTTTGAGCGATAATAAAACGCGGCTAATATAAATTTATTAATTTAAAAAAAAAAATATATTTGTTGAGATATTTACAAATAAGTGTAATTTATCCCTTTTACAATACAAAATCAAAAGTGGTTTTGTGTTATGGAATATGGAAAATTTGGAGTAGAAGGAGTGAAAAAGGAGTACTCTAAACGTCCAATCGAAAACGGCATTATTTACCTACAGAGTTTTTTCATAGCTCATTTTTTAGATAATTTTATTAACTAAATGTTATTCTCTCACAATTTTATTGTAAAATGAAATTCTATCAAGTTGCTGAACCAAATCACTTTCTTTTTCAAGATGGCTGGTCTTCTCCTTACCCCGGACACCCCAAAAAATTGGTTTTATAATCAGGAGATGTAGCCTAACACAAATCTTACAAACAATTTTGCTCATCGATTAATGAAATTTTAATAAATTTTTTGACAAAATTTGCACCACCATGAAGGTCTTGCACGATTTTCTCTGAATTCCTTTTTTTCGTTTTTCGTTTTGAAATGCTTACACCGCTGACGATCGAAGTTAAGCCCAGTGCTGATCCTCAGGATTTTCCTCTCGAATATATTTGTAGTTCCTTCATAGCCGTTTTGGAGATGGTAAACCAAACTGGGAACCTGTAACTGATGACTGGTCTCAGGAGTTGCTTATAGATTAGAACTTTTGTCTGTTGGCTTAGCCAAGTTTTCTTCTTCATCAGCGGGTAGGGCGGTGAAAAGCGAAATTGGCATTTTTGATGACGGTCTGTGAATGTGGGTTGAATCTCAGCAGCTCGTTAAAGTGGATGCCTAGGTATTTGGCGCTGCGATTGGCTGGTAATCTGATATGCCACGGTAGTTGTCAGGATCCGTTCGGGAGCCATTTTTATAAATCGGAGAAAATAAATACTCTCCGTAACCACATTAAACAACCCAGTTAAATTAATGATTAAATCAATAGTTCCGTATTTGAAGAATGCTACCGGTATTCTGTCAGACCCTGTAGCTTAACCGTGCTGCAGACTTTTGAGAGCTGTTGCAGCCTCTGTGACTGCCTTTAGTACTGCCTAAGATTATATTTTCGAGTCTTGGAGCAGCATATAAAAGGGTCACTAATCCAACGGGAGGGTTGAGTAAGTTCTCAAAATGTGTTCCCAGAAAGCTCGAGTAAGATTCGTACTTATAGTATATTTTTATCATTAATTTTCTACGCCAGTTTCCAGAAATCGACAGCATTATCATATTTGGCCATCTTCTTAGCCTTCTTTTTATAATATTGCTCTTTTTTTGTTTAACAAAGGGCTACTTGACAAATTTGGTTCCAAGAAAGAATCGGAACTTTATAAATTTTGAAATTAATTATCTGTTATGAAAGTATTTCCATTAAGAACATTTTTTCTTGACTGTCTTGTCCAGTGTATAGTGTGCAGAAGGTAGTATTAGATCAATATTTTTGTTCAGGACACAGAAATAAAAAATAAAGATAAAGTTCTAAAAACGCTTGAGCATGACAAGTTTTTCTTCGCAGTGCCTATAAATTACCGGAATCTAAAAATCTCTTTTACTCTTTTTCATTCAAAAATTCAATTAAATATAAATTAACAGAACTTTTTTCTTTTGTGACCTTTTGATCAAACAAAACTCAACTTCTCTTGTGAATATGAAATATGAGTTGAACATATGCATATGAATGTTTTTAAACGAAAACGACTTCTCCACTCCACTCCAATGCTAGCTAACCCCAAAATCAGTCCCTTCCCTATAGACAAATGTATACCAATTTTTTAAACAACATTTGACCAGAGTGTTAGTGAGTAGAATATAAAATGCAAACGTATGACTTCAATCTGAAAAGCCTTCAGCAACCATCTGTCAGCAAAGCACAAGAAGTTCATTCATAAATAAAAAATCGAGAAGAAATAAATTGCTTGCCTTAGGACTTAGAAGGGCATTAATATGCAAATATGAATTTGAAGTTGAATGTAGCTAACATTAGAGTAGCTCTACACACTACAGTGATGTGCCAGAAGTTTAATTAAATCCTTACTTTATGGGTGAACAATATGATAGAATTCGTCTCTAAACGAGTTAACCACCAATAGCACTCTGATAATCGGGTTGGTTCCCTGGAAATGTTAACAAAATTGAGAACCCAGAAAACTATTTAATTATAATATGTTTCCTGGATTCTCAATTTTGTTAACATTTCCAGGGAACCAACCCGATTATCAGAGTGCTGTTGGTGGTTAACTCGTTTAGAGACGGATTCTATCATATTGTTCACCCATCATAAAGTAATAGGAACACGAGAAACGACTGACTGCCAAAAGTAAAATACAAAATAGAAATCTGTGGTGAGCCCGGCGCGGCGGCGCCGTTTTACTATGACTTTACAGATTGTTTTTCCCTCGCCTTTATTTTGAAGTTTGAAAATATTTTTAAACAATTATTTTTGCACAGCACTACAGAATTACGAGAACAAAAAATAAACTTGTGTTTTTTTTAAATGTCTTTTAACCGCAATATGCCTCGATCAAGTCATTTTCTCACATAAATACTTTAGAGGACATATTTCTTTGCGCTAATTTCCGCTTTACTTTCACTCTAATGACTCCTATACTCTAATAGCTTAAAGTTTGATTGATTTAGATATAAGAAATACATATAGGAGAGAAACGGAAGTAGCCGAAGCTTTGTATGACTTGCCCTGCAAGCTATAAGTTACCTATACCTACATACATAAATGTCCTTTTTGAATTGAATAGCTTTTGTGTCCTTTGCCATTTATATCTTTCTTCTTATATGTGCGGTTGCAAACTTATTTACATTTCTCACATTTGTCAAGTAGGATTGCCTGTCTGTTGTTGGTATGGCAGCAGTGAACATACACAATTTTATGGGACAACACAGGATAAAAAAGGGATTCATTTGAAATTTGAAGAGAAATGGGATTAAGGATGGGGGTAGGTTGGTAGGTACACAAGTAGACAGATTTACATGTTGATAGAAGTGTCATCAGTTAAAGAATCAAATCAAAGGAAAGAGATGCAATAAATCCCAAAAGTGTCCTTTAGTTCTTGAAATGAGCTGTTTCTTCTTTTAAGAGTGATGAAATGATTATAAAAGCTGAACAATTGATTTAAATTTCTAATGAAAAGAGGTCGACAGAGGAAGCTTTTGCATTTTCGTAAAAAGTTTCTTGTTGCGGAGTTAAAGAACTATACCAACACACGCAGACCTATAAAACGTTTTTGTTTTTCAATTTGTTCAAGAAGTTACTAACTATTTCGAATATTGACTTTTTTCTATTATATAAAGTCTGTAAAAGGACTCATTTTTTTGTTGCTTGATATAGAAACAAGATATAGTAAATACCGGATATGCAACAGTCACTCTATTTCTATGAAATAAGAAAACAAAAAGATTTGTATTACAAAAGTTATTAGTTTTGTTTGTAAAGCCTAAAAAATGCATAAAATATCTGGTTCAACTCAAAAACTTGAGCCTGTCCTAACGCAGTATAAGGCAATCCAGGAGATGAAAATAAGCGATTGCAACATTAATTATTTCAGCTGTGATGAAAAACTTTTAACACATGTTAGGATGCAGATTCGTCGTGAGTAATCAATCGGGTAAAAATAAAAGTTATCAGTGATCGCCTAGCTGTGATCCACATCAAAGTCACTTTCAAAAATATGTAAAAGGTTAATTGTGCACGCACCCCTCACAATGGAGTTGAAAGCTCTTTAAAAGATGAGTTTTATGACCTCCTGGGCATCAAAACATACGGAGTCTGTCGGGAGTACAATATAAAAATTTTGCTCTGGGACCTCAATGATTAAATTGGAACGGAAAACACCTTCGGCGGATTAGTTGGTAGGCACAACCCCCACGAAAAGTCAAATGAATGAATGAGTGAATGAATGAATTAGTTTAGGGTGTGCCCGCTCACCACTTTTGATGAGGTTACTCATTCTACAGCTCATCGACTAAATTATGTAGTTTCTTCAAGAATCTTGTATAAAAGACATATGATCTCGTAATAGGTGATAAGTAGCACTAATTTTCCACAGCTAAGAAGCTACAAAGCAACCTGAAGCCCTCCAAATGGTCAATACGCCAACCAAATTGACCAAGTGTTAATCGACGGAAGACATGCATCGACTTTGACCATTTCCTAGTTGCGGCAAGGTTTAGGACTCGACTGTCAAATGAAAAGCAACAACGAACCGCCTTAAAGAAAAAATTCGACGTTGGTCACCTTAACATATACCTGGAGTCACCAGAGCCAACAGTGAACATCTGGGCGAGAAGCTCTCCGCTGTGCATTCACCTAACACAGACGACGCCTACAACCAGTAGTCCCAGTATCGCGATATGAACATCATCAAAGAGGCAGCTGAAATCACAATAGGCTACCTACCACCCCCGAAAAAGAACGCGTGGTATGAGAATGAGTGCGTTTATCTGAAAAGGGTGACAGAAGATGCACATACTGCAGCAAAAAATAAGAGCAGTGAGAGATGAGTATGGAGCAAGGAGAAGAGAGGAGTATCGAGCAAGGAGAAGAAGGCCCTGAGTAGAAAGAAGAGGGCGTACGGAGCCTCCCAGCTAAAAGAGATTGAAGAGTCTTGCGGATCGAAACAACACCCGGAAGTTATATAAAAAGCAAAGCAACTGGATGCTGACTTTTAAACCAGAACGCAGGCTCTTCGAAACAGCCAAGTCACTGCAGCACAGGGAATAGTAGCGGAGCCCTTCAAGCATGGAGGAGATGTGCTGAAAGGGTGCATGCATCAACTGATTACATGATAAACGTCGCATACAAGATCCCATCCATCGTACCGTGTGAGCATCTTAAGGCGTTCTGCAATACTATAATCGGCAAGTATCGACCATAGACCAAATATTTACTCTCAGGCAACCCCTGAAAAATACCAACGAATTTCAAGTCGAGATTCATCATATTCAAAGCCGCATATGATAGCATTTCTCGTCAGGAGCTCTATATGGCGATGGCTGAACTTGGGATTCAGTTGTGTCACGTGATATTGAAAATTACACAATGCAATGTTCAACTAGGGAAATGCTCTTCCAAACTATTCCAAGCATGCACATGGCTTCGACAAGTAGATGATCTATCGTTTGATTTCTTAAATCTCGTTCTGGAACAAATAGTGCGCACGGCAGGCCTTAACACTGATAGCACTATTTTTAACAGATCTCTCCAACTTTTAGGGTGTGGCGATGATATACCGACATCATAGGCAGCTCCCAACACGCCGCGCCGTCAAAGAACAGGTAAAACTTGTTGATCTTCAAGTAAACGAGGACAAGACCAAATACAGACTATCAACAAACAATGAATGATATGTCATCCAGCTAGGACAAAACTTCACTATAGCAACAACTTCGAAGTAGTCAAGGAGTTCATCTACCAAGGAGTTAAAATAAATCCTCATGAACGACATCTAAGTGGAGATCCGATAAATAATTACCCTAGCAAGGCGGTGCTACTTCAGTTTGGTCAGATGGGTTAAAAACCCCTCACACGGAAGACTATAAAACGCTGTTAATGACAGTCCTGCCTAATGGCGCAAAGTGTTGGGCGATAAGCAAAACGGGAGAGTTGATACTGGGCTCATTTTCGAAACTATTAGCTGTACCAAAATGTGGATGAAAATTAAAGCACGTTGACTTCATTGGCTCAGCCACATCGAGTGAATGGACAATAATGCTCAAGCCAAGAAAGTCTTTGAATACCAGCCCCCAGGTCCGAGAGAACTAAGAAGACCGAACCTCCGGTTTTAAGAACAAGCCATCGCGGAAGCTAGAAAACTTGGTCTAGATGACTGGAAGCAGCGTACTCCGGATCGTAGATGATGGAAGGCTGCCGTGTCTCGGGTTGCAACCATTAATGGATTGGGAGCCGGATAAGTAAGTAAGTAAGCATTGTTAACGGAAAATTGTGAATGAAGTACTTGAAAAATTAACATTTTCTCATAAAAAAAAAAAATTCTTTTTCTATGTGCATTTTTGACCAAAACGACCAAAGATTCCGTTGAACTTTATTCATTTGAAACATGACAGAACACAGTTCACGAAACCAATACTTGCCCTAAGGAACAAGTAGTAAAAATAAAATGTAGCTAAGCATTTTTGCTTAACAAGAGAAAATTTATTCACCTACTCAATTGATTTTATTGGAACTCGTGATGGCACTGTTACATCTTCACATATACAAGATATCTCATCATCAACGAAAAAAATTCTCTGAGTTTGAACTAAATTACCTTGTTTTAATATTTATTCATTAATTTTGTGTCCCGTGGTTTTATTCAGATTCACTCTAGACGTTAATTACGTCAATATAAACAATGTAACGAGCAAAGTATTTAACACTTTCAATTTAATTCAACACACCTCTGGGCTGTGCCACTTTCACACATATTCACATTGTTCCTTCCATCATCATCATCAGAGTGCAAATATGGTGCTCGCTGCTGATTGTTTATCCTGGACACTACGGTCAACGGCGACGTGAGATAGGTTAATTGCGATGCTGTTGCTGCTCCATATTGACCCAGTAGCTTCATTTAATTCAAATTAAAGTCTCTATCCTGATGGACTCATATAAAAAACTCGAGGACAAAGACCTCCTCCTCCTTCACTGGCTTCATTTGAGTATTGCACCATCTACAGAGCACATTGTTATTGTTGAACTAAAGTGGATTTCTGATTTCCCTCATGTGCCCTCACACTGGGCACACACTCATAAGGACCATTATTGCACAGCACATTGACAGCCACTCAAATTGTTTCTTTTTTATTCCGTTATTAATATATGCATGCAATTTCTTTCCGCGCCATGACCCAGTATAGCTGACTGGAACTAGGACCCCATCAGATTCCATCCAACTTTTCATATTGCCAGGGCTGCAATATTCCAATCTTCATTTTGTTTACCCTGTAGGTACTTGGAATTCCGCTTTTCATCGTTTATTCAGAAATTTGATGAACACTGGAGGACGTACATACCTTCCTACACATACATAATATTTGCACTTTTTTTTGGCTATTTGCTCCCTCTAGTGGACAACCACGACTATTCAACCATGATGCAACCGGAAATACCATCCGGATGGGCGTCGCATGTTTTTCGTTTGCTTATTTTTGTTGTTAGTTTTGTGCGCGGCTCCCTTCACGATTGTTATTGGAGCACGAGGAGTATATCCCATTTTTGTTTACCGATCGATATTCCATTGGACTGGTATAAATTATAAGCGAAATTCCATCATAATATCGACAGAGGTGGTAAAGGCATGGCGAGACGGTTGATTTGGTGGGTGGTATATGGAGTGGTATACTTTTTTGTGAGTATGAAAATGTGTTTGTTTGCTGAAATCAACGCTGTTGTACAAAATAGGTTAAGTGGAAATTTCTCTTTGATTGGACAGCGAAGCATTACGGGTTTGAATTGAACACAAAAAGCAGCGACGGCGACGACGACGTTCGTAAAATTCATTTAATAACGTAAATTTTTGTTGTGAACTGTGATGCAATATCCAGAAAGAAAAAGAAAAATTCTTTTTAACTACAAGAGCGATGCCATTAAATATGTAGAAAAAAAAACTATGCAATACATATCTATGTATGTACCTACATGAATTCTTTAATATGTCAGGCTTTGATTGAACTTTTAATGTGACTGTTTAAATAATTGATTTTGATTACATACATTAAATAGAACTTTGATAAGTTTGAAGACACTGATGGTGGTGCATTTGCACTGACAATTTCAATACAAAAGGACCCCACAACAGATTTTGTTTTGAATTCGATGGAATTTCTTGAAATATGGGAAATCAAATTTCTCCTGGAGTAGCTATATGAAAAGAAGGGTAAGATTTGTATCATAACAGGTTTTATTTATATGTACTTAACATAATACAGCAGGAGGAGGAGGAGTTCAAATTTTAGCTAACTTAAGCTATAGAAATTTATTTGCCATTAAATATATTGTACTGAAATTGATGAAATATCTCTTGGCATAATAATTAGTCCGTTGGACTATCACGCCAGAGCGCAGGCAGTTGCGGTGGGCAGTATGACGGATTCCACTTTGTTTGGAATCCTCCATCATCATAAACTTAGAATTTATTTAAACCTAGTTTTTGGTTGTGACAATAAGCCAATACTTGTCTTATTGAGCACGTAAAGCGGGAAATACAAGATACCATCGTTTTAACGACTTACAGCGATATTCATAAACGCAAATGAAACATAATTATCTTTGATCAGTGAGTTAAGTGTCAAATCATATCAATAAATTAAAATTCATGGCATTAAACTAACTCACCAAAGTAGGTACATTAAACGAGTAATAATACTTCTGTCATTGTTGGCAAAAACTAGAGATAAAAGGAAACAGACGCTTGTGACACACATGCTATCTACAGCCTCAAATGAGAGAGTGTATGTGCGAAAGTTCACATTTAGTGAGAAAGTGCATGTGAAGTTCCATAAATAATCTTTGGAAAGAGCAGAGTTCTTGTTGATTGTAGTAGATTTTCGTTATGATTTTGAACTTAACGTGGATAAGCAGTTTATATTTTTATTGATATGAAATTTTTATTCGTGAACTAACTGATTGAAGTTTTAGTTAATTTGTGAATTAGAAGACATCTGAGCAGTTTTTATTGATAGGGCTGTTAATGTACAAATATTGCACCAATCATTGTAAGCAGCACACACACCGGTTTACCAGGATGTTGTAATCGTTTGTTGAAAGATCAAAAACGATGCAATTGTCATACAACCTCTCGGATAGTTTGCAAAAAAAAACAAGTCAAATTATCTTAAAAGCTAGTTTTTATTCATAAAATTTTGGTTTTTATTATTTACTAGCTGACCCGTCCTCGCCTTGCTTCGCTTCTTTTATAATTTGTTTACCTTTGCTTTCAATCACATATGAGGAGCTTAGGAACAAAACGTGACATTTATCATTTTGTTCAGAGTTTCTACGAATTAAGCCCAAAGTTTCGCCAGAGTTCAAATAAAAAAAAATGAAATTGTACTAAAATTCGTAGTTTTTTGGAAATAAAAGAATAAACTGTGTGCTATACAATATGTTTTTCAAGCTGAGAATTTATTGAAGTTTGTTAATATTCTTGACTATATCTCTTTGGAAATTGATAAAATTCATAAAAATAGCAATAATAAGGGCGAGTTTCAAGACTTGCGGATAAAGTCTCGGATAACATATCCGGAACTTATCTGCAAGATAAACTTCAACTTTTGGTTTCAAATGTCTTGGATAGTGATATCCGACACATAATGTTCCGGATAGCCTATGCGCCGGTTCAAGTAGCTGTTAAAGCTTTTATCCAGAAGATAGGAAAAATATTAATTTGAAGCGTTATTTAATACCCAACGTTGAGGATTAAAGTCTGTATGCCTAACTGCAATGAGTTTCATCATAATAGTTTGAATTTTCTCTGTAAATCGATTCGTCGCGGTGCGTACTGAATTTAAGTTATTGACATTTTAAATAAAACAACAAAATTTGTTTGTTATGACAGCAAAAATTTAATTTTGAGTATATATTTTTCATGTTTATGTTATTCTCAAACTAGAAATTTTATCCACCGGTTAGTTTATCCGAGACTTTAAAGATGAAACAGAAAATAAATAACAGCAACTTTCATCTGCTGGATAGGGTTATGTGTCGTATATCTATTCGAAACTTTAACCGGAACATTTGAAACTGGCCCTAAAAGTGCATACAAAATTACTTCAAGCACTTGAACGAACTCTTCAAACAATCACTTTGCAGGTTTTCAGTACTATTAATATGCCTGGCCCTCTTGAAATATTTTATGTTTGAGCTTCGGCAAAATTTACATAATTAAAAAGGCGATTTGGGCGCTGGATGAGTTGTCTGCCACGGCCACCATCCAATAGCGTTACCGCAATATACGATGATACATACAATAGCCAAAGCTATTCCATTTTGGAAGTGAATCTTTGCCACCAGGTGCATCTAGGAAATACAGACCACCTCTACTATTGGCCACCACACTTATTATTGTGTTCTAGTCCAAATTTTTCAGCATTAAATTTTTGGTCTTTCAATAAATATCGATCAAAAAATTAATTTTCAGAACCTTTTGGAGCAAACATATTGAATGCGGTTTTTGTTATTGATTCTTGAACATTGTCTATTCTTTGATTTCTAAAAGCGCTTCATTATAAATAATGTCTCCTTCCCAATTCTTCTCTGAATTTTTTACAGAGATCTGTAGGGCTTAATGGCGAATATATTGAAATTTAAAATCGTTAGAGCGGGTTTTTAAAAAAATTTAATTTCTTATATATAAATTCTTAAAACATTTTTAAGAACAAATTTTGGTATGCAAATCTAAAATATATATTTATCTGTATATAAAAACAAAATTTGAAAAAAAAACTATCGACCCGTTTTTGAGATATCGAATTAAAAAAAAATTGAAACTTTTTTTAAAAATTAAAAAACTTTCTTTTGAAAATTTTGATATGCAATATTATTTTATCTTATCTGAAATTTGTATATAAAAAAAATTCATTTAAATCCGGTTAGCCGATAACGAGAAAACTCAAAATAAATAAATACGTTCTATGACAGGTACTATTAATAGTCGCTAAGTGTAAAATTTTACAATTTTTGGTAGAAGATCGTACTAGTTAAAGTACATATATGAAAAAGTTTAATCAAAATCGTAGGAGTCGTTTTTAAGCAAAAGATACTTTTCTTTGCGGTTTTTTAACTTTTGTATGGAAGGTACCGTTATTTTTTCAAAAATATTTTAGAGAGCATCGAGTTTCAAAAAAATCGATAATGCCGTTTTTGAAATATTTGATTATTTTTTAAAAATCCAAAAAATATTTTTTCAAAAATGTTGGTACACAAAACTATTTATATTTTTTGGAAGCTTCTGTATAAAAAAAATAATTGAAATCGGTCGTACCGTTTTGAAGACAATCAAAAATTAAACAAATGGTTCCTTGGGAGTTACCACTAATGACCATTTTTAAAAATGGTTTTCCACCCAAAGGAAGCCGTTACTAAAATAAATTTATTGAATTTTTTTAAGAAAAGTTGTCGAGCCGTTTTTGAGAAAAATATGATTATGTAAAATTGCTAAAAACAAATGTATGGCAGGTACCGTTATTTTTGGTACTAAAAAAAATGAAAAAAACGTGTGGGCTTAACCACCAAAAACCACTATGTACCAAGTTTGAAGAAAATCGATCGAGCCGTTGAGGCTGTAGACGAACAGACAGACGGACAAACAGACAGACAGACAGAAATGCCACCCACTTTTTTGGTGGTCTCTACCACCGTAATATCATGTTTGATTGTTATCTCAAAAATTTTTTTTTGCACGAATTCAAAACTTGCCTTCTGGTACCTAATCGCAAGTATAAATGTATTCCCAAAAAGTAGCAATACTGACATTTTACCCGAAGGTATGTCTACTTAAAACATATTTTTTAAGACATCAACCGTTATTTTTCCAACAAAATTTTGGCGTGTGGAGGGGTTTCCACAACTTTTTTCATGTTTATTATATTTAAAATTACCAAAAAAAGCTGAGGTCCCACATTTAAACATCACAAGAAAGTATGTTCTCGAAAAATGGCAACATTGACATTCTAATTTAGTTTTATGTAGTTTGTAAGTTTTAAATAAACCAAAATAAAATTGTTTTTTATTTGTAAATTCTTCTCAGTGCAAAACAAAAAAACGATCTGAGTTCTAGTATTTAAGATAGTTCTTGGGCCGAAAGGCATTATCATTAGGTTATTAAAGTTTAATTTAGAACGCCCGACTGGGGCCAGTAAGTGAGTTATAAGATATTGATAAGCAGGCTAGATTTTATGAATTTTTGTCTAGCTTAAAGATAGTTTTAAGGAAATTAAAATAAAAATGAATTTAAAAAAAAAATCAAAAGTGCGTCCACTCAACATCTACTTTTTTAACGTATCGATTAATATTTCCTAGTTCGCGTTTGACAGCTGGAGGCGTTTTTGCAACTTTTTTCTTGTTCAAAATATTAACAACTATCAAAATAGTGGAGGCTCCACCCGTTGACATACAAAAAAGTATCTTCCCGAAAAGTCTAAAAACTGAATTTTTACCCGAAGGTGCGTCCACTCAACACCTACATATCTTTTAAGACATCAATCCTTTTTTTGATCATGGAAACTTCCAAAGTAACTTACGAGTTTTTTTTATTTTAATATTTTCCTTCAGATTGAGCACCAAATTTGAAAATGGGGCCCAAGAGATAGGATTATAACAGTATGTAACTCCCAAGCTAAATTACATTCTTAGCATGTCGAAAATAAATTACGAATATAAAAGAGAGACCCCCTCCGGCATTAAAAGAGCACGGATTTCGGTTTTCTTGCTGGATTGGGCGCCATTTTTCAAAATAATCTAAAAATTCGGGAGCGCTACGATATCCCGAAAACCAAAATTTCGAATAACGAAATCTCGCATTTTTTTTAAAAATCTCGAATAACGAATCTCGCAAGTTTAAAATCTTGTTTTTCATAATCTCGCAATTACAAAATCTCGCTTTTTACAATCTCGCATTTACATATCGAACCTAAAAATCTCGCAAATTTCAACCAAAATCTCGCAATTTAAAATCTCGCAAATCAAAATCTCGCAACTTCAAATCTCACAGCAACGAATCATCGAATTCATAGAATCGAATCGAACATACCTACCCAGGAGCACTTTGCATAATTTTTCTTTCCAACTAATAACTATACCTGTCAACAAAAAATTTGTACATCCTTTATTACTGCTAATAACCATTTTTGCGTAAAAGTAAAAGTATCTTTTAGTTCAAGGTCAAATACGATTAATGCAATTTGCACATGACACTTAACAACTGGATATACCATCTCCATGTTCTCTCTCTTTCTTGTTCTTTTGACAACAATAATATTGAAAAATCAACAGTTCAAATTAATAATAACAGTGTGGTCTAAAATTACTCAGACACTGAATTATATATTTTGCAGTAGGTAGGATATGTCGCAAAATTGAATTGCATTGCAACAAATACATTTTTTTAATCAAAATCTCGCAAATTGAAATCTTGCGCGAGATTTTAATTTGCGAGATTTTGATTACAAAAAATGTATTTGTTGCAATGCAATTCAATTTTGCGAGATTTTGATATGCGATATTTTAGTTTGCGGGATTTCGTTATTGCGAGATTATGAAAAGCGGGATTATGAAAAGCGAGATTTTGTAATTGCGAGATTTCGTTATGCGAGATTTCGAATCCGAGATTTTGATTTGCGAGATTTCATAGCCAACCCAAAAATTCTACCACAAGTCAATCTCCATTGCGACAGTTTAGCTTATGTGTATACGAGTAGGCATCTTACGACAAACACTTGCGACTACAAAAAACAAGCCTGTTGGATTTTTCGAAATAGGGAGTACCTGTGTACATGTCTACTTGCAAATATCGTAACAACAGGTGCTCCTTTTGAAAGGCAACAGCATTTTTGTGCTTAACAGTCCCGTATTTCCATTTAAAACAGCAGTGAACTTCTTCAAAACTTCGCTTTTAGCAAATGTTTGTTGATATTTTTAAAATTGAGAACACTGCCCAATTGATATTCCTTGATGAAAATAATAGCTTTATTCCAGAGATTTTTGTGCACAAATTGTCAGTCTGGCAAATTTGTATGAATTTTTGATTTTTGTTTTTATATATCACTGCCATCTGAGCTACGTCATTTGACAGACCAAAGAAGTTTCTCGGACAGATTTTGTCAGAAAGGGGAAATTTTGTACCCTCTGAAACAACCCAATTTTGGAAGTGTTGAACAGGAGTTGGGTAAAAATTGGTCAAAAATAGCAACATTGGACGTTTTGGTCAATTTTTGGAACAAGGCTATGTTAGTCAATACAAAAATAGTACGTACCTAGACACTCAAAACTTATTTTTTTTTATTTTAACATTTTTGTTTGTATCTTCAAAAACAATGAAAAAGGTGAATCAGGAGGACATGAAACGTGTTTATCGATACTTTCATACGATTACGCACAAAAAAGGCAAAGTCAGCAACATTCTATCTCTGATATTAAGTTAGCTTAGTCTTAGACGATGGAAAAAGGGGAGGTATCTTTTTTAGAATCTCATGCTAAATTCGTGCACCCACTGAAAGTGTTTACCTTACCTATAGGTATAGGTACTCGCGGAAAAATTCACTACTTCACTTTTATAAATTCCAGACCGTAACAATCCAACGCAGGCTTAGTCATGATTTTCTATCTATTTCTATATCAAGTTTACCTCAAGTAAACTTTACAATTTTCTCTAAAGCTCAAGTTATTTGAACTTCTCCTTCACCATGGTATGTATAGACAAAAAATTTAAAAATGTAAAATATTTAAAATCATATTTCCGAAAAGCGTTTAAAAAGAAAAAAACATTCTTTGTTAGAGCTGAAGAGGAATAAGGGTCCACTTTTTATGTTCCCTTAAGTTGACTTTTTAAACAAAGAGCACATTCTTGTGCTTTATGCAGATATTAAAATGGTATTTTGTTTAACAAAAAAAAAAAAAATGAAAAAAACCATTTCGCTTCTAGCGATAGCGGCGACGAACGAAAGAAGATGCGTTCCAAAGGTATTGCACTTTGCTGAAAAAATGCCATCCTAGATTATCTTTTATAATGAAATTTAATCCTGCTCACTGCAGTCAACGGGAATATATTAAACAAATTTCGTTTTGTTGTGTTTTGCTCAAGGCTCTTGTTTTACCGTCTCTGTCGCCTTAAAGGAAATTCTTGCCATCTACTGTCGTCTACCTTAGGTATATACAGTTAGCCCTTTTTTTGGTAGCACTATAGCTATACTAGAGCAATAGAAGAAAAGCAGACAAAGGAATCGCAGGACGAAAAGTATTTCTTTTCTGTCTTCCTACCTGGCTATATAGTAGAATATTTTACTAAATTCTTTTTTTTTTGTCGAGTCTATTGTTTCGTATGAATAGAATTAAAGGAGAAAGTAAAGAGAAATTTGTATACCAGGATTTCCTTCTGTTTGGTTGGATAATGAAATTTCATTTCATTATTTTTTTTTGTCGACTCTTTATTTTAAACAGACAGAAATAGAGACTGGAGGTGAAATATACGGGATTGTTTGGGAAAAAGAGCTTATTTTCCTGTCCTCTGAGCTCTGACCGAATTGTTTTGTCATTTCTGGTCAATGAACAGAATCCGTTTTTTTTGTTCAATTCATTTGCATGCGACAGATAGAGTTCAAACATGAGTCGTCTCAACTCGATTTGGTATGTTCTACATTTTGAAATATGTACGAGTGCGAGTACTTAGCTATACCGGAAATGAATGGAAAATGCATGAAAAAAAATAAATGCCAGATAAAGTTGCATATTTTCAGATGAATGATTTATTAGGGAACATGTGTTTTTCAAAAAAAAAAAATAATATTGATTTAATAAATCAAATAAATAAAATTAAGGCTGAGAGGAAAATGGCACGGCTATTTGTATAAGCACACAATTGAACGTTTGTTTTAATTGTATGTATAGGTCAATATGTTATAATAATTTAAATCTGAACTACCAGACATACGTTTTTTTTAGACATTCTGTCTTTTAAATACTATCGCTAATAGTCCGCTCAGGAAACCGAACTTCATGCTTTTTCGCAGGGAACCTTTTTTTTTATTTTTTGCATATTAAGGATAAAATTTGGCTTGGAAGTCATTTTTGCAATCCTGTCGCTTGGACAACATTTTGAAAATGGCGCCCAGTCTAAAGTCCAGTCAGGAAACAAAATCTTTGCGCTTTTTGTAGGCGGACCTAATATCTATATTTGTAATTTATTTTTGACATGTTAATGATGAAACTAAGCTTGGACTTGGGAGTCATTGTTGTTATCTTTTCGTTTGGACGCTATTTTCAAAAATGGCACTCAATCTGTGCAAAATGGTAAAATAAAAAACTCGTAAATTACTTGGAAAATTACCATGGTTAAGATAAAGGTTTATGTCTTAAAAACAATATCAAAATGTCAATGTTCCTATTTTCCGGGAACATACTTTTTTGATGTCAAAGGGTGGGACCTCCACTTTTTTGGTAATTTTTAATATAAAGTTGTGGAAACACCTTTACGTGCCAAACGCGTTTTGGCAAGATAACGATCAATGTCGATTGATGGAGCTCGCTCGATACCTGTGTTATAACCAGAAAAATATGGCCTATTTTCAACAAACAAAAGACCGACGCATCATTCAACTGAGTAAAAACTAAAAAGTATCTATGTCTTCTCGTGAGCATCACCACTGGTCACAACCACCTGGGTTACCACAAGAAAAAGATGAAACTCAGTTTGCAGGGGATGTGGTGACGCAGAGCTGCACGAGAATATTCCTCACAACTTGTGTCACTGCTCTGCACTATACCATCTGAGATACAGGCTCCTAGGGAGACACTTCTTCAACGACTCTCTGACATTCCGACCAAAAACCAGAGTAAATTTATTAACGCTACGAAATGACTTGAAAATTCTTAAATCAACCACCCGACCCACATAGGAGCATTTGCATGAAAAAACTGGTCAAAATTATTTTTTTGTCTTATTGACCTAATTTTCATCTGAAACTCAAATTTATACCGTTTTAAAGTATTTCCATTCTTTAAAACAGAAATAAATAATTGTGTTTTTTTTTTAAATTTTGTCTACCCATGGGTTTATAGATATGTTTGAAACTTCTATTACATTTTTGACCAAAAAAGGTAATAAAACAAATCAATTTTTTTTAATCGAAGGTTGAAGGTTTGGTTGCCATATTGCATACAAAAAACTTTCGAATAACTTCGAATAATAAAAACAAAAAATTGTTCAAAAATAATACCTTTGGAAAAAACGGCAATTTTAAATGATTTTTTTCTCAAAAAGGAGGAAATATGAGGAAAATGTTTTGGATTGTACAAAACACTGAGACCTTATAGTTTGCTTTAAAAAAAAATTACAACCCGACAGCACCCGGCAATATAACAAAAACACTTAACTGTAAAAAAAAAATACATAAGCTTCTTGACTTTTTGATGAATCAATGTTTGCCCAAGAACATAGATATTAGTCGATGAAATCAAATAAATCAAACGCTGAAATTAAGTATACACCATTGTCTCTAACATTCACTGATAAAAATTTTTTCAACTCACTTCAAAAAACATAAAACACCAACTTCAAATTGGTGAAAATAGAGCGCATTGCAAATGCAGGCGTGCCTACTAAATTGGCCTTGATTCTGACTAGCTGTCCGAAGAGGTGGCGCACAGTGGTTTGAGAGCGGAAAAAAATCCATTTCAGAAAGTAATGAGTAGCCTTTTAAGTTTTATGTCTAAGTACTTTTATATATCCGGAGCATATGATTTCAGAGTATTTTTTTTATATATATATTTAATATACTTATTTACAAGCCCTCAAAGTCAAAGAAAAAATTATTCAAGTCGCGAACCGTATTTTCAACAAATTTTTAGATGTCATTTACCGAAGTTCCTTAAATTAAATTCTGAACATTTATATATCATTTTGTTGGTCTATTCTTGGTTATCAAAAAAAAAAAAAGATGAATTATAAAATATTTAAACCTTCTATAAGAAGCGTCCGATATTGGTACTAACAAAAAATGGTTTTAATGAAAACTTTTTGAGTTTCAATTTTAGCTACACTTGCCTACACGTAGTGATGTATACCAATGTGTGCTCCATACCTTCAAATAACAACATACAAAAAATCAGCTGCTAATGCCTGATAATCTGGAAGTTATGTTCAAATTCGTCTTACTGAATCGGTTTTCAAAAAACTCGGTTTTGAGGGTGGTGTTTATCAAATAGTTATAATTTCTTCGGTTCTAATTATCAAAACGAGATGTTTAAACCCTCTATTTTTAGAAAAAATTCGTACCTTTATTTTAAAAATAAAATAAAATTCATACCTTGACGGGTCTGCGAAATTCGACTTTTTGCAAAACAATTTATTTCTACCTGGAAAATTTTTCAACTTACTCAATTTTCTTGGGAAAATTATGTTAAAAATTTTATTATTTTGTGATAATTAGAATTATATGATAGAGCTTAATAAAGAATAAAACAAAAGAATTAGAATTAGATTTTACAGATTTTTTTCCGCTCTCCCATACAAACCAAACCACTGTGTGGCGTGGTGGGGGTCAACTTTGAGACTGGTTTATGATAATACGGTTAATCAGCTACGAGCCAAACCAAATTGGGGGGGCTTTCAAAATAGTTTAATTTTTTCAATTTTGTCCGGTTTTTGAGGTGAAATGCTCCTTAGTGCGACCACGAGATTGGAAACTTTTCCAACTACAGCCAAAGACATAAAAGGGTTCCAGGGCGATATTAATAGAACGAACAAAAGCTGAACGTGTCGCGTGTTTCTTGTAGGAGCGGGCACCTCACCTATGCACCAACTACTGTCGCAAGCGCCAGTGACAATGTTAGAACGAACAAAAACAGCTGAACGACGCACATGTTTCTTGTAAGAGCGGTTGTAAATGGAGAATGGGCACTTCGCCTATACACCTTCAGCTACTATCACCTTTGCGGTGAACATGAGCGGCAGTGAGTTGATGGGGCCACTTCTCCCTAAGATTGGTGAAATCCTCTTGAGGATACGGACAACCCCTTCGACTAATTCAGCTAGCAAACCTGACCAACCGAACGGACACACACCCCCACTACTGATCTATCAAACTCATCTACCAGACGTTGCAAGAAGCATGCTCCAACGAGCCTGGTGGAGGGTTGATTTCTCAGGTGGGGGTTAAGGAAAGATCTCGCCTTTAAAAAGCGTCTCCCTCTCCTCGACCAGATGATTATGTGATGAAAGACATTTCTTCAATGACTAAGAAATACCCATCGACTTTTCAGGCTATAGCTTGCTGAAACTAATGAACACTCCTAACGGGCTTGAATTGACATGAGATTTATCATAAGCTTCATAGGGGTCAGAGTCCCCAGGCAATCAAAATGGATTTACATTGATCTAAGTGTGACGGTAGCAATAAGATCAACTGTCAGCCCATTAACCAAACCTAACCTATCGATTAATGTCTTAAAAGATAGGTGTTAAGCAAACTCAACTTTGATCTAAATGTCAGTGTTTGACACTTTTCGAGAACATACTTTTTATATCAAAGGGTGGGACCTCCACTTCTTTTCAAATTTTTAATATTTTGAACGTGAAAAATGGGAAAATAACTTACAAGTTTTTGCATATTCAAAATATTTAAAATTGCCAAAAAAGTGGAGGGGCCACCCTTTGACATACAAAAATGTTATATTCTCAAAAAGTGGCAACACTGACATACAAAAAATGTATGTTTCCAAAAAGTAAAAACACTGACACTGCTACTTTTGTTTTTTAAGTAGGTAATTAACCAGTTTGTTTTTTATTGTATCATTTGGCTGAGATTGGGCGCCATTTTGGAAAATGGCCTTTAAGTGACATGATTACAACGATGACTCAAAAGCTAATTTTTAATCTTTAGCATGTCAGAAATTTATAACAAATATAAATACAAAAAGCGCAGGGATTTCGGTTTCCGGAAAGGACTACAAATTGGGTGGCGCCATTTTTTAATATGGCTTCCAAGCGACAGGATTACAAAAATGAGTAGCAAGCTGAATTTCATCCTAAGTCGTTTGAAATGAAATCCAATAATGGAAAAATCCCTCCAAAAAGCCAACGGTATTCGCTTTCCTGACCAGAAAATAAGTTTGAGTTGAATGTTGGTAAAAGTATTGACTTCTTATAGAAAAGAGGTTATAAATAAAGAGGGCCGAATAATGAGGGGAATAATAGAACAATTACGTTCAAGGGTTTGTATTATTGGATATTTTTGTTTGGGGCATTAGTTTGCGTAAAACCAAAAATACTAGGTAATTGACCCTTGCGTTACCGAGAGAAGGGTCACACTTCCAACTTTCCAAAATGTTTGGTATCGCATAAATCGGAAACTAAGCCGATTTAGACAATTTCACACTTCAAACTTTTTGTTCAAAATTAACTTTCTTATCGAAAGGGATGGCTTAAAAAATTGTTTACAGCATAAATACATTTTTCGGAGCAAAGACAGGCTCAAGACATGCTTAAGCAAAATAGAGTGGAGGTTCAAGGCTTTAATATTACACCGTATTCTTCAAGGGAAGCCAGTTTTTGAGTCTTGGTATCCCTATCAGTGGCCATTTTATTCGACTGAAGGTTAGCACCGCTCTTTTCACCACTAACTCAACCTTTTAGCTATCGCAAGACAGACATTTAAAAAAAAAAATTCGAAACTAATTTGAATAAAACAACGGCAACTCCTGTTCAAATTTTGAATTTAGAGTTGATACTGCATTTGTGAAATACTTTTATAATAATCAGCACTGACAAAGCTTTTTTTCAGTTAAAAGAACAAAAATAATTTAATTTAATAAATGTACCTACCTATGTATCATGTTCCATCCGAACAGGTACGGAATAAAGTTACAACCAAACCTACTCACACTTTCTATAGGTATGTATGCATACGTAAGCTCCAATAATTCAAATCAATATCATTTTAATTTATTGGATCAAAATTTGAAACTAGAGAATAAAGGGTTTATGTTGCTTGTGACACTTACATGACACCAAATAAAATAATAAAATGTACCTAATAATAGGTCACCTCTTCGTTTACAATAATTTTCGAATTAAGGCTTATTCATAGTCATTCATATATGTATGCACTTTTATGTTAATGGCATGAATAATTAATGGCTGTCACTTTGCACGTGTTTCATTCAAAAACAATTATCTAAATTAAAGGTTGCATGGGGCAAATAAGGGTGCAGATGATCCGGTGAACAACATTTTAATTGCTTTCAGTTTTCTTTCCTTCTACGAGTAAACGGATAATCCCAAAGGATTCTCATGAATGATTGCAGGTTAGGTAGGACCTAAGATATATAGGTAGTTCATCCCACATTCAATGCCGAATGCTGACAATCATTTCGTTCGTCCACCAGTGCACAAAGTACATATCGTATGACCTTTCTTTATTGGTGCGGCATTGTTCTCATGTGTCACACCTTTGTCCTACCCTCATTGAGAGAATAGTTGGCCAGTTAAATTAATTAAAAAAAAAATATACAAAAAAAAATTAGAGACTAAAAACATTGGTGACACTTTTATTGTATAACACAAAGAGTGTTCGGAACTCACCTGGACCGACAATTAACACGAGCACTGTGAAAGGCACCAGAACAATAACAGTTGTCACAATCAGACAGCTTCTTCGTCTTAAAGGTGATGGTGGTAGCCCCATTTTTTTTCTGTTGTTTTTTTTTTCTCTCTAGTAGTTTTTATTTGATAAATATTTTATTTGGTTTTTCTTTTTGTTAAATTCAAAAGATCTCCCGCCTTCCCCGACTTTGAATGGAAGAAGATGTCTTTTGTGTTTCCTTGCAGTTGCTTGGTGGTTGAGGTTGGTGGTGATGTTGCTCCTTTCTTCAAGTTGGCTCAGGGGTGTCCTTATCTGAAATAAAAAAATAAAAAGAAAAGAAAACTAATTTGAGTGCATGTGAATTTGATTAATATCCATTTCAACATTGGAGTGTGGGCGGGGGGAGAGAATTGTGTTCAGGAAGTGAACTTTCTGTGGTTTAGATTAAATTTTGATTTATTGCTAGTTTAACTTAAAATCTCACATAAGGGCAAGAAAAAATCAATGCTTTTTCTGGTAACGTTCAGGCAGAATAAAATTGGTAAAATAATTGCTCATACGCCACCGTGTTCCATTTATTATGTAGAATTCATGGGATTTGGCTCGGGGAAAGGAAAGGAAGAGAATGAGATTTTTAAAGTTTTGTCAAACTTTTTCGTAAATATCTCGTTAATAGTTATTTAAAACAAACAAATCACAAAAAAACTCACGACTGGGTCAATTGGATTTACTCTTCAAATTTAACTGGCTTCAAAGGTTTAAAGTTAAATATTTAATAAATTCATAAAAGTAATGTACATTATATTAGACAAAATTTTGTGGCTCGTAAGTCTTATAACTACCATGCAAAGCCAAACATTTTGTATGTGCATAAGAACACTGTAATACTAGGTTTCCAGTACTTGTCTTTGAATTGACAAAATTTAACAGATCACGATTTGGTTTTTGAATGACAATATTTTCACTTGTGTCTTTAATTGACAAAAAATCGTTGGTCTTTTCAAAGACAAGGAAATTTTGACAAACGCCTTTGTCAATTCAATGACGTCTATCTCCATTTACTTTGCCATTTATGAAATGACACTTTTCTGTCAATGAGTAAATTTTCACAGCTGTCAGTCATCTTCAATGAAATGAGTGTATCGTAGTGTGAATAATTATTGTTAATTTGTAACTATAGAATTTGTGGTTCGAATTGTGGTACCTTTTGTATCATTGTTTTGTTGTCAGAAATATTATCATCCTCGGAAATGGGCGGAGGATAGCTTATTTGTTGTGGTTACACATTTCAAAGTCTTGTTTTTTTTTAAGTCTTGACATTTGATAACAAAATCGGCCAAATCATCAAAATGACATTCAAATTGCACTGGATCAGCTGTCAAATTAGTGTTTTTTATTGACAAGGAATTACAACACGATGCCAAAAACTATTCTTTGTCAGTTAAAGACAAAGTGACATTTCGTTTGTCAACAGAGCTATTTCCACTTGAATTTAATTGAAAAAACAGGCTGATAGCTTCACATAATTTAAGAAGTAGGTACATTAACATAATTTAAGAATCCTTTTCTTTTTTAAGTGTTCAGGCAAAATTCCACAAAATGTGCCGAAAGGGGAGGGGGATAAAGATGTTTTTGAAGTTTATGTTCGGTTTACTATAAGACCTTATTATGACTCAGCATTGGAGTTAATCAAAATACGTTTTCGGTCCATGGAATATGAAAATAATAGAACAAAATAAAATAAAGTATATATTTGCAAGACCTAAGGACTTACAGGTATATAGTTGTGAATCACATGTCACATCGCACTAGCTAAAAGTAAGAATTTGTATTGGCACAGTGGATCTAGAATGACGTGTATATTAAATCCCACGGGTAGTTTGCCCAGTTAAAGCTGAAGGAATATAAAAAAGTATGCTTCCTAGAGTACAGCTTGATCCCACGCTCACACCTCTAAATAAAAGTCAAGCATTACATTCACTGCACCATTGCTACCTTCCTTATTCTTGGTTTGAATCTAATATTATTTTTCAATTTTGGCTTCTCAGCTACAATCCTTCAAATTTCATTTAAGGCTTTCTATTTTTTCCACCTCGGTTATTTAAGAAGTTCCACAAAGTTCAGTTCTTGGCCCTCTATTTTACAGTTTTTATATACGAATAACCTTTCCAAAGTTATTTCTCACTTCGAAATCAATATGAACGCAGATGATATCTTTAATCCTCATAAGAATGATAATAATGACCTCGCAGAAGATTGCTTTTGACATGCGCGGATTCAGAACTAAGCATAAAATATGAATTTAATAAAATGTTATGAAAAATGTTTTTTCGTCCTACGTTTATAAAATATACTCTTGGCATTTGTCAGCAAAAAGAGAACTACAAGCTTCCATTTTCCTGATTTTCCATTTCACGAAATTATTTAATACTTTTTGATATTGGTAAGGAGTTTGTCACTTCCGTGGATGCGTTTAAGGAACTGCCGTATCATAAAACTGGCGAAGGGTACGAATCTGATAAGGAAGATGGAAGAGGACCCAGAAAATGACTTACTGCAGTCACTGCCGATGAGAAATTGGATGGAAGTTCTACACCTAAGGATAGTTGTTGTCTTTGTCCATTTTCAAAAACGTCAAGTCAACTTTCATTTGATTATCAAATTATCACCACTTTTTGACGCGAATATTGCTTTCGTCGTTCTGTTTGCCCAAAATATTTTTGATCAACAACAGTGAATTTTCTTACAAACGCATAAATGACGTTTACGAACACGTTCTCTGGCTTCTCAATATTTATGTCACAGGTGATGTTTTCGAACATGTGACTTGAGCAAACTGCATTATCGAACACAATGATAATGCAGTAAAGCTTGCAGGCACATATTTCGGTTTTTGAACAGAAGACATTTGCGTTTGAAAACATTTTGCAATTTTTTGATTCAGATGACGTTTTTGAAAACGGCCTTTAACTGACAAGGCCATTAGCCAAACTATCTTGTCCCAGGTAAAGAGGTTGTAACTTTTACTCGAACTGGAACGTTATGTTTGCCATTATGATGTTTTCCGAAATACGAGGTATTGTTACGAAGACCCAGAGAGAATTCTTAAACGCTGTAAAGACACCATTCTAAAGTCACAAACTGCATAACTTCATTTTGCGAAGTCCCAAAGTACCCGTTGTTCGAGACACTGTGGCAGTAACGAAAGAGGAAATTGGTTTCTTCAAATTTTAAACTCGCATAAACTCACATTACTTTTCTGTAGAACTCATCCAGATTGTGGAAACTCTGGAAACAATTTCGCAATGGCGTAACCCAGCACAGAGCAGCAAGGCTACCCCCCTCCACCCCCCTGAAAGAAATATTGGGTCAACGCCTGGCTCCCAAAAACACGTAATCTATTATTGTACAGAGTGTGGGTTAGAGTAACAATATCAGTTTTTTTTTCTCAAAGTCAATTGCTCTTACGAAAAACGGTTAACAACTCATTTTGTATAGAATTTTATAAGAAACAATATTAACATATCTTGACATTATTTCTTTAAAACAATCCAACGATTGCTTCGTTAAACTTTTAAAGAAAAAAATATTTGTTTTATAGTTATTTTGCCATAATATACATAAAGCAAATCATCCATCCATCAATTCAAGTTTATGTCTATTCTATTCCCTTAAAACATTTACCCATATTTGTACGCCATCATTATGTCCATAACCTTTGTATGAAAAGCTGTACACTATATATAAAACTACTCATCCGTATGGCTAAAGGATCCACTTCAAATCCTTAATTATAAATATTTGTCCTATTAAAACTTTGTTAGCATAAAATGTAATATAAAACTATACAACAACACCCTCTTAAAGACAATCCATTATTCTTCAAAAACCATCAAGTTGAGTCCTCTATTTCAATCAATCTTCAACAAATAAAAAAAAAAACCTTCTTCCCTCATAGCATTCTGACCTTGAGGCATTCCTTCGTTCATCCGTAGATAATTCCATCAAACTGCCAACTGGTGCGCACAACCATCAGGATATGAAAAGAAAGAAAAATAGCATAAACCCCCAATGAACCTCTATGCTCCCTGATTAGATGGATTTTAAGTTTAAATCTCTTACATGACAACGTTTCAATGTCAAGCACCATCAGATGAGATAATGTCGTGTCAATTTACTTTCTTCTTCAAATCATTTTTTGTCTATATTTCTTTCTAAAAGTTTACATTTGAATGCTTCTTCTATAAGGGGAATCATAGAATCACTGGTCAGATGATATCTGTAGGTATATGTATTTATCCATGTTATTGCCCGTAAGCTCTTCGAGGGATATACGAGTAGTATACGCAGCTTTGTAACCATTGAAACCATCCTCATAGAGATGTACATACTTGTGCGAGTTGATATAGATATATAGAACACACATACCCGTACTTAAACAAAAAATAAAGTTTTGCAAGGGAAATTCCTAAGATTATACAGAAAAATATGCACACCATAAAATAACCTCAAAATTCTTTGTTTTTTCTCTAGAATTTTCTTGCCTCTTAGCCTTGCATAGCGTTACTTTTTTCTTCCTCCCTTTCTGCTTGAAAGGACATTTCTTATGAATTATAATAATCATTGGAATAACAGAGAAGTATTTTTAAGGAAATGGGGCAAAATTTGAATGGTTTAGCAAGAGTAATTTAAGATAGATAGCTGGCTTTAAGAGTACGTAAATGAAGTTTTATAAAAATGTTATACAATGCTTAATTCATATTGAAATTTCGGAGAATGTTTTCTTTTGGATAAATTGTAACATTAGCGAAAATTGTAGCGTAGGAAATTGTACAAGGATATATTTCAAATGTAGAATTTGTAATCTTGGTAATCTTGGAAAATCCTACATACGTTTAATTTTGTGTAGCTTTTTCAATTTGTAAATAATACAGTGTTGTGAAAGGATATTTAAATTTTATGGATGCACTATTAAATTAATAATTTGATAAATATATAAGTTAATACACAAGTATAAATAAGTAAGTAAATAAATAAATGAGTCAAAGTTATCGATACTCAGGAGATTTATCTATCCTTAAAAAAAATGCGTCCAGTCAATTTAGACCTTTTTTTTTGCTAAAGATTGGGAAAGCAATTTTTTCTTGATTTCATTAAGGTACCATACAGAAAACTTAAGTCCAAATTTTCGACTAACAAACCCCTTTCAGAGTTGCGGCTATATTGATTTAAAGAGTGAATTTGTTTTTAAAAAATAATATCCGTAATTTTAAGTTTATCGAAAAAATAAAAATGGATTCCTAACAAAAAGAGTAAGTTCTACAAATTTTAATATAAGTCATTTTTTTCAGATTTTGTGTATTCAACAAGTTACTATAACCAATTATAAGCAACAATAATGGAGTTCACACTTTTTAGTCAATTTTTTTTTCTATCAGTACCGCGAAAATTTCTTTCAAAAGTTCTAATAATCACTGTATCCTTTTTTGTCCTTAACATTTTCTGTTTCTAAGCAATTGTTTACAAACTGTATTGCCTGAAAGGTATCCGCACATCATCATAATTAAGTGTTTGAAAAATGTGAGTGGGTTTTTCTCAATATAGAAACGGGGAAGACATTTTTTATTTTTGAGTTCATTGAAGTACTATAAAGAAAGCTTACAAAAAAATCAACCATCAATCCATAACAGGGTTGCCACTATCCTCAATTAAGGAGTGAACTCGTTTTTCACAAATAAAATCCGTATCTTTAATTTTATCGAAAAAATACAAATGCATTCCTGACAAGAAGAATAAATTTAAGAGATTTGTTAAGTAGAATTTTTTCATGTTTTATGTATTTAAAGAGCTCTATAACCAATTATAAGCAAAAAATGGAGCTCAAATATGTTTTATTCAGTTTTTGTTCAGTGATAGCTACGTTTAAATTTTCTCCAATAGGTTCTTTAAAAATCGTTAACTTACAGTTTTTATCTTAGCATTTGTTTAGTCCAAACAGTTGTTTACTTACTGAAAGACAGCATCACACTTTAAATATTGCAAGAAAATTGGTACTTCCCTTATTTTCTTGTTTTGAATCGATAGCAAGACTCGGTTGTTAGTTGCGAAAACAGAATTTACTCTTTCGCTCAAGGTGGTGGAAGCTTGCAGAACAAGTATAAACACGTACCTGATTTGCAAAATAATATTTATATATGTAGGTATTTGAAAACCTATGCTCACACTTTACTCTTATAAGCTGCTATCTAAAAAAAAATTAAATGTGACTTCTCTGCGCTCAATATTTAGCCTATTGAATAGACCTTTTAAAAAGGAACAATTACGTGCAAGGGTTTTTATTATTGAATATGTTTGTTTGGCTCATAAGCATGCTTAAAATCAAAAATGCTACTAAATTCACCCATGCGTTTCTGAGAGAATGGTCACACTGGCCACTTTTCAGTATTTTTGGTATAACTCGAAAACTAAGCCGAATTTGAAAATTTTACATATAATACTTTTTGTTCAAAATTAAATTTTCTATTGGAATGGATAGTTCAAAAAATTTTAGGAAAAAATTTAAGCAGGAAAAGTTAACAAAAACCAACATAAAAAAAATCGAAAAATCTAAGATTTTTAAAATTTTTTCTAAATTGCGCATAACTTTTTTCGGAGCAAAGATACGCTCAAGACGTTCATAAACAAAGTAAACTGGAGTCTTACGGCTTTAATATGACATGTTAAAAAAGCCATATTATTTTAAAATTGACAGAGATATAGCCATTCAAACTTTACCATTTCTTATAATTTTCCGCACTTTTTTCCCGAAAGCCTATTTTTTGGTACTTTATGACAAATTTAACGTTCCTAGCACCTAGTACCAAATCTTATGTTAATCGGACCAGCCGTTCGGTCTGTAGGTCTGAACGCATTTAAAAACAGCCGAAAAACGAAATTGCGAACTTACATCCTTTTTATAAATTCTCTATAGTTCTTATGTCATATTAAATCAAAAATTTTGATTTCGAACATTTTTACGAATGTGAAATTTGCCATATTGTACCGAAAAAGGGACTTTCGGGCCAAAACTGAGAAAAATTATAAGAAATGATAAGGTTTGAATGGGAATATCTCCGTCAATTTTGAACAAATATTAATTTTTGAACATGCCATATTAAGGCCTTTAGTCTCTACTTTGTTTTGTCTCTGCATGTCTTGACCCTATCTTTGCTTCAAAAAAAGTTATGCACAATTTATTAAAAAATTTAGATATCCTTGATTTTTTGATTCTTTTTAAGTTGGTTTTTGTTAACTTTTCCTGCTTAAATTTTTTCGTAAAATTTTTTGAACTATCCATTCCAATAGAAAATTTTATTTTGAACAAAAAGTAATATATGTAAAATTTTCAAATTCGGCTTAGTTTTCGAGTTATACCAAAAATACTGAAAAGTGGCCAGTGTGACCATTCTCTCAGAAACGCATGGGTGAATTTAGTAGCATTTTTGGTTTTAAGCATGCTTATGGGCCAAACAAACATATTCAATAATAAAAACCCTTGCACGTAATTGTTCCTTTATACCTCTCATTTTCCGGTCTATTCAATAGGCTAATTATGTGATGAATCGATTGATCAAAAATAGAGATTGATAGTCCACATAATTTCTAATAATCTCCGATTTTTCAACCAATCAGTTAAAAATATAAAAATCAAATAGGTATTTGAAAAAATTGATCTCGAAAAATTGCGATTTTCAAACAAAGTTTGTCCTAAATCTAACACATCAATCAAAAATTGATCAAACATGTGTAAAATAATTTTTTTTTATTTTTCCAAGTATATACAATTTTCTAACAAAAAGTATTATCCTGATTTATTGCAAATTATTTCTTTGCCATCTATTACCCGGTTTTTGACTTTATTTTTCCAAATTTTTCCTTACACCTACGACTTTCTTATAATAGCATAATCTATCGAATGCAGACAAAACAATTTGTCTACCTTCCTCCGTTTAGAAAATAGCCAAAACCGATTTCACTCTTTAAACCAAGATGGCGGAAGCCCTGCCAAGGGTTGATGGTCTAAAACTTGGATTTAAGCTTCCTATAAAGTACTTTAACGATGACAAGAAAAAAATATCTTCCCCAACGTTTTGTTAAATTCCCATAGGAGCTTTGACTAAATATACTGGACTAGTATCAAAATTAATTTATGAGTTTATTAGATTTTCTTGAGATGGCTCTTAGAGGTCATTCAGTTAAATTTGCTTAAATATTTAAGTTGCCTTTAAATTACGTTACTTAAATTCTCATCTATAACCAATTTTCTATTGCTACTTAACTAAACGAATAAAATGTAACGTAACGTGAGAAAACTCACAAATACATGTACATTTCAGCTGTTTTTTGACAGTTTGCAAACAAAAACGAGCGCATACTTATAAAACAGAAAGAGAAGCAACTGGATGTAGCATCTTTGCATACAAGACCCCATTTTGGTTTGTGATAATTTTATTTTTGTGTCCAGAAATTCTTTTATTTAATTTATTAATTCACACTTTGGTCTTTTGATGGAAAAATATGTTTATAAATCAATGAAACAATTTAATTTCAACTTAATTTACTAAAGGATATCACATTCAATATGGAAACTCTGCCTACATACATACATACATAGACATAACTATATTTTTTAATAGAAATAATTCTTCTCGAATGTCAAAATATGTTTTAGATCGTTTAAAACGCGGTGGATGGCATTTAAGTTGAGATGCATTTAAGTAACGTTGCTTAAATGTGAAAATTGATTATAGATACCAATTTCGCACTTAACAGCAATTTAAAGGCATCTTAAAGTTAAGAAGCCTTTAAGTTTTCTTAATAAATATGGCTGTAAGTGTTTATTTATGTGCATACAAAAATAAAATTTCGAACAAAAAGAAATTCAAAACAATTATTTGAAACTTTTTTTAAAAATTTGATATTATTTAAACTTATCTGGAGTTCATATATAAAAAATAATCAAAATCCATTCCACTGATAATGAGAAAATTCGAAATTAAAAACAAACATCATATGAGAGCTACCACTAAATACATAGTTGCTAATGTGTAAAATTTTATAATTTTTGGTAGTAGATCGCACTATTTTTAGCAAACGGAGAAAGTTAAATCAAAATCGTAGCAGCCATTTTTGAGAAAAAAATATTGTATTAACGATTTTTTAACTTTTGAATGCAAGGTACCGTTATTTTTTCATCAAAGTAAAATTTCTTAAAATATTTTAGAGGTTGTTGAAAAACTCTTGAGTTTCGAGTTTCAAAACAATCGATTATGTCGCTTCCGAAATATGTATTTGATTTTCAAAAAAAAAATTGAAACATTTTTGTTTAAATTCAAGCACGGTCCACGAGATATTTGATAAAACTTTTCCAAGATGGCGGCTGACGCTCATACTGCCCGGTCTCGACAATTTGGATTTACATTCGGAGGACATCCCTGAACATATTCTATTAAGAAAATCTGTTCAGTAATTAATTGCAGAAAAAACCTGGTTCTTAGTACATGCCCTGTAGAGCAAGTTAAATAGACTCTAGTTGTCCATTGGTATGTGGAGAACCCTGATGGTCCTTTGGAACTCACATTACTTCCGACAAAAATGCTATTAAAAATAAAATTCTCAGGTTTGATTGAATGGTGGTTATGTCACACTCCTGCAATATTTAAGTAATCTTTGGAGTTGATTTTATTGCAACGTTGCTTATGTTTTTGGGTGAAAAGATTGTCTTTAATTCTTGCGATATAAGCTCATAATTGATGATTTCCATAGACGTGGATGAAATGCCACGTCGGATTGTGACACAAGTATTATTGTATATATTTTGACTTGAAGTCCAACAAAACAACAAATAATAATTATCACTTTTTATTATAACAACTTACTAAAACAATTATATAGCATAGACAAAAATAAGTCGAAAAAAGGTTATTGGTTGTTGACCCAAACCTAAACCAAACTACCATAGTCCATTGCATTACTTAAATTGGCATTGTTTCAGTTGAAAACAGAAAATTGGAATGTATCCACACGAAAATTAATGCTATAGAGACATCTACAACGACACGACAACGAGGAATAGCTTCCATCTTAAAACTACCACTCGCAAAAGAAATAAACTTTTCAAAAGTGCTTCTGGGGAGAGTGTTTCTATTCCATGACCCATACAAAGGGTTATGGGTTTATGGGTGGCTCTCTTTTTTAACTTCACTTTAAGAGGGTCTTGTGATGACGTTAAACATTCTATTGTGGTGCGTCAGCAATGAATGTTTTGGATTGGATCCAATTAAAGTTGAGAAATATAAAAAAAAAATATATGTAAGAAATTGGATTTTTACTATCTATTTAAAAGCTTAGTATAAGTCAATGGGATTAAAGATAATTACTTAAGTGTCATGAATGTCAAAACACTTAAACATTCATAATTAGGGCTTCTGATCCTTTTTTTTGATTTAAATGTTTTCAAGTAGACAAAAATAGAAGCTTGCAATTGAAAAAAAATCTGTGGACCATATATTGTGACATTTTATAAATACATATAGTTGCAAAGGTAAAGCTGTTTAGTGTTGAGCCACTTACCATTTTATATGCATGAATAATTTTCTATGGAGCAATCAAAACTCTTCAAATTGACTTTACAAATGCATGATGACTCCTACGCCAGGATAACAAAAAAAAAAAAACTTTGAAACGTGTGCAAATGACACCGACGACGACAACAACGCACTCGTGAATTGCTCGTGGATTGGAGTCCACACACTTGAACCACCATCAAGGACAATTGTTTGTCGTGCATTTATTTATGTTTCTATATACGTTTTATCCTTTGCACAAATACAAAATCCTGTCGGATGCCAGAGCACACTTAATCCAGTGCTGACATCATTTTCGAGAAAATTCAAATGCAACCAACCCCAAACATGGTTGCCTCTGGATGGATGGGGATATGGCACGGTGAACGGTGAAGCGAAGAGTACTATGTGGCATGTGTGAGCTGTGTGATATTGTTGTCGGGTCATGACTGGACCCTGTCATTGTGGTGCCCTAGGGAGAGGTGTGATGATGACTTTGTCCAGCCCTAAGTTAAATTTATGACAATGACAACTTTTTCAACTGATGTAGGAGTATCCTCGTTGGTATTATGAAGAAGGATGACTTAACAACGTAAATTTTTTTTTTTAAGTGGTATAAAAGATGACAAATTTAATGAAAAATCTGGAACAAATTTGTTATTGTAAATTCAATTAACATTAATGCTGATAAAATTAACTTGGAAGGTTTCAGGTAGGTAGGAAAAAATCAAAATTCTTTGATTTCAATTCAATTCAATTTCAATTTTTCAATTTATTAAATTTTGTTCCAAAAAACTGATGTTTTGAAATTAAGAAAATTCCCATTCTACATCTCACAGCTACATACATATATGTAGTCAAAAAATTAGACTTTTTACAAACAAAATCAATGCTAATAGACAACTATAAAGTTACTACAAGTGTTGATTTAAACTTGTTTACGATTTTAACGTCAAAGTAGGTACCTAAGTAACGAAAGAAAAATTGCACGTAATTTAAACCTTAAATGAAAAGCAAAGCTTATGTAACTTCTTATACCCTATATCTGATATTGACTGAATGTGAAACGATGCCCTACTACAACTGCACAACTAGTTTCTCTCAAAACCGGTTCTTCTACCATATATTAATCAGTGTTTACCTACTTGCCCATTAATTATTTATCTGCTGTTAGCTATTTGCATTAGTTTAAATGACTATGGCTGAAGATCAACAAGTTTCGCTAAAAATCTATTTCAAGCTTCTTCCCACGGTTTCTCGTAAAAATAATTTTCACTGAAGCGTGCAAGTACACCGATGATGTAAATAAAAACAAATCTATAGCTTCTCAAAGTTGGTGCTCGCATCTAAACGAACGATTTGTGTGTAAAAGTGTAATTAGTGAAAAGCTAAGTGTAAGTACTTCACCCACGATACTGAACAGAGATAATGTATATTGGTGACTGAATGTCTTGCTTGATTGGAGGCTGCATCTATCTGTTACACAGAATACCATCATACTTATAGCTATACCTATTACCTAACTATGCATGTGTAACACAAATACAAGTGCCTCAAATTAGCTCTGATAGAAATAACTAGATTAAGAAACGACGACGACGACGACAAGTAGTGCTCATCAGATTGTGCATTCAGTCAGATGCAAGACGTAGATAGTGTCTCTATCAACGTTGACTTCATACAGTGGGGCTAATTTGCATACAATTTGGAATGAAATTAATAAAAATATAAATTGAAAATTTAACTTATATTTCAAAAATGAAACAATGTCACAATCCTCGGATTCATTTTGTAAGAAAGTTGTTACCAACAATAATGGAAAACTTTGCGAGGCTTCTTCGGATTTTTTTCTCGTGGTTGACTTCTGTAAAATGAATGAAATAAATGAAATGAATGAAATAAATGAAATGAATGAAATGAATGAAATGAATGAAATAAATGAAATGAATGAAATGAATGAAATGAATGAAATGAATGAAATGAATGAAATGAATGAAATGAATGAAATGAATGAAATGAATGAAATGAAATGAAATTAATGAAGTGAATGAAATGAATGAAATGCATGAAATGAATGAAATTAATGAAATGAATGAAATGAATTAAATGAATGAAATGAATGAAATGAATGAAATGAATGAAATGAATGAAATGAATGAAATGAATGAAATGAATGAAATGAATGAAATGAATGAAATGAATGAAATGAATGAAATGAATGAAATGAATGAAATGAATGAAATGAATGAAATGAATGAAATGAATGAAATGAATGAAATGAATGAAATGAATGAAATGAATGAAATGAATGAAATGAATGAAATTAATGAAATGAATGAAATGAATGAAATGAATGAAATGAATGAAATGAATGAAATGAATGAAATGAATGAAATGAATGAAATGAATGAAATGAATGAAATGAATGAAATGAATGAAATGAATGAAATGAATGAAATGAATGAAATGAATGAAATTAATAAAATGAATGAAATGAATAAAATTAATGAAATGAATGAAATTAATGAAATGAATGAAATTAATGAAATGAATAAAATGAATGAAATTAATAAAATGAATTAAATTAATGAAATGAATAAAATGAATGAAATGAATGAAACGAATGAAATGAATGTAATGAATAAATTGAATGAAATGAATGAAATTAATGAGATGAACGAAATGAATTAAATGAATAAAATAAATGAAGTGACTGAAATGAATGAATCAAATAAAATGAATAAAACGAATTGAATGAAATTAATAAAGTGAAGTTAGAATTAACATGAGTAAGTTGAATAATAACCTACTTCGCATACACTCTTCATCATTCTTGTATAAGTTAACGCAAGAAATGTTAACCTCAGCAGATAAATGTCCCACATCCAGATTCGCTTCCCACGACTCATAAGAATCACCAGGTGACTACGTGAAGGAATGTGATGACGAGGTGTCTGGAGACAGCACATGCAACAGCAAAGTGCAAACTCGGGTTGGATAGATTAAGTTACTTTTCAGTTAGATTTTAGGAAACTAATTCTGTTATAAGTTAGTTCTTAAGTAGCACTCGAATAAAGAGGTTCATCCTCATTAAAATAAAAAGTTTGTTTTTTTTTTAATACATTTAAATACAAATAAATTTAATTGGCGCCCAACGTGGTTGGCCTGAGGAAGTGTTAAAAAGTAAAACGTGAAATCGACCTAAAGTAGTTCGTCGCGTTCCAAGACCTAGAACATTGAAAGTGATATGACTTAAAACTTAAAATCGACCTAAAGAAGTTCGTCGGGTTTAAGGACTTAATTCACTTCAAGTGGTAAAGAAAAAAAGAAAATCAAACAAGAACTCTAACGTGAAAATAGACCTCAAGAAGCTCGCCACGTTTCGAAGAGTAAATTACCAGTGTTCGTATCACTTCTTCGGCCAAACCCAAGAAGAATAAATTTGCTATAGTCTGTAGACATAGTAAACCACGAGGGAGTGTGAGACAAGGAAGTGCCCGAGTACCAGCTGTAGCTAGAAAAAAGGATCAACACTTAACTCACCAGCGTGGGATCATGTTCTTCATTTTTATGTAAGTTAGACTTAAGTTAAAAGAAAAAAAGGAAAAAATAAAAGATTAATAGGTAAAAGGAAAAAATTCAATTTTGAATAAATTTTTAAATTTGTCTTGAAAGAAAAATATTTTAAAGAAAACAGGAAAAGGGTCAGAAATTTCAATTGTGAATTAATTTTTAATTTTTTATTTTTACGAAAAGTTTTATAGTGTAATAAATTTGTAATAATTTTCAAACTAAATATTTCAAATATTCAAACATAATCATGGTGACTACAAGATCGAATACTGATAGTATTGAATCTGAAACCAATTCTGCCGGTAACCCTTCACAAAATCCGCAAAATCCTATTCCAACAAATGCTAGTACAGGTGCAAATAATTTCCCGCCATACTCGGCATCCACAAGTCAGAGTATCCAAACTACACCAGAATTGGACATGCTCATCACGAGTATCGTCAATCGAGTCCTAAGGGAACAAAGCCAGCCTACTCAAAATAATACCACCCGAAATATCGAAAGAGACCAAGGTATTGACGCACAATTCAGAACAGACATATCGGAAATGGATAGAATCCCCGATATTGTCAAGTGCCTAAAAATGTTCTCAGGTGACAAAGCTGAATTTGGATCCTGGAGAAAAAGCGTTGAGAGAATTCTCGGAATATATGAACCTTTTAAAGGCACTCCTAAATACTTTGCCATTTTAAGCGTTATACGCAATAAAATTGTGGGAGAAGCGGATATCGCTCTAGAATCTTATAATATCCCTTTAAATTGGGAAAGTATATCCCAATGTTTGATTATGCACTATGCAGACAAACGGGATATTAATACGTTGGAATTCCAAATGGCTTCTCTTGTTCAATTAAGTAAAACGGTCCACGAGTTTTATCAATTAGTTTACTCACATCTCTCACTTATCCTCAATAAAATATCTTGTAGGGATATGGGTATTGAAGCAACCAAAGTTCTTACGGAAACTTAACGGTCAAAAGCCCTTGATACCTTTATAAGAGGGTTAAGAGGAGACTTACCTAGATTACTATCAATAAAAGAACCAATTGATCTCCCTCATGCCCTGAACTTATGTTTAAAGTTAGAGAATCAAAACACTAGATCTAATCATATTCAACACCAAATAACACCAAGAAAACCACAGCCACAACCCTTTATACCCCGAAGAAACCCAAATATGATTGGCGGAACTTATTCCTCTGTAGCACCTAAACCAGTTCCGCAGCAATACTCAACATACCCTAATCCTCATCCTTCCAGATACCTGACAACGTCAAACGTATTAAATCAAACCCCAAATTATGGACAACCACCAAATTATTCAAACCTAGGCTACCAGAACTGGAGCACATATAATAATCAATTAAGACCCATGCGTCCACAACAACAGAATCTTCAAAAAGGTAATCAGCCTAATATGACTAACATCAAACCAGAACCGAATCCCAGTTTTAACACTAGAAAAATAAATAACGTGGTTACAAAACAAAACCAACCACATTTTCACATAGAATCTGTTCCGGAAGATACTCCTTATGAACAAAACCAGAGTGGATTCATCGAAAATCCAGATGAGGAATTACAAGGTTACATAAATACTTTAAATCAATATGATGAAAATGGAACTTCATCTGAACATGACTACTCTACGGACTTTGCAGATATCCATTTTTTTGGGTTAGCAGACTCTTCGCTTCCATTTTTTGAATGTAAGACGAAGAGTGGGAACTTTTTAAAATTCCTGATAGACACCGGGTCTAGCAGAAATTACATTCAGCCCCAACTCGTTACAACTCCTCTAGATAATAAACAAAACTTTCTTGCAAAATCAATCGCAGGAGATGTTTCAATAACCCAACACACCTTTATTAATTTATTCGGTCAGAACATTCATTTAAAATTCTACATCTTACCAAATTTAAAATCGTTCCATGGTATACTTGGGAACGACAGCTTAAAAGAATTATCAGCCGTCATACATACGAAAGAGAATTTTATGACAATCCTCAATAAGATTAAGGTAAAAATTAAACAACAAAACTCTATGACTATCAATTCTATTGACACAAAGTTCGAACATATGTCAGACGCTCAGAAAGAAGCTCTTATCACAACTATCAAACATTTTCCCTCACTTTTCGCCGATCCCGACGAAAAACTAACTTTCACGACAAAGGTTCTTGGAGAAATTCGTACTTTCACAGACACTCCGATTTATACGAGGTGTTACCCATATCCTACTTCTCTTAAAGAAGAAATTGAAAACCAGCTTGGGAAACTTCTAGAAGACGGAATTATTAGACCTTCTCGGTCACCATACAATTCGCCTGTCTGGATTGTACCCAAGAAACCTGATGCTGCAGGTAACAAACAGTATAGATTGGTAATCGATTATAGGAAGCTGAACGCAAATACTATCGCGGATCGTTACCCAATCCAAGACATTAACGAAATACTAGCACAACTAGGCAAAAACCGAATGTTTTCAGTTCTCGATCTAAAAAACGGATTCCATCAAATACCTCTTAAGGAATCTGATATAGAGAAGACCGCCTTCTCAATAAATAATGGAAAGTTTGAATTTGTTAGGCTCCCATTTGGCCTAAAAAACGCGCCGTCAATTTTCCAACGCGCACTCGACGACATCCTCCGCGAACACATAGGAAAGATTTGCTTCGTCTATATAGACGACATTATAGTGTTTAGTAAAAGTGAATCAGAACATTTAAAACATTTGGAAATTATTTTTCAGACGTTATTTGAAGCGAACATGAAAATTCATCTGGAGAAATGTGACTTTTTTAAGAACAAGGTTGAATTCCTAGGTTTTATTATTTCCTCCGAAGGAATTTTAGCTAATCCGGCTAAAGTAGATGCAATTTCAAAATTTCCAGCTCCAAATACCCTTAAGGAGCTACGTTCATTTCTAGGTATGTCAGGATACTACCGTCGCTTCATTAAAGACTATGCGAAGCTCGCTAAGCCCCTGACATCCCTTTTAAGAGGGGAAGAAGGACGTTTGTCCAAAGTAAATTCTGATAAAATAAAAATTAATCTCGACGATAATGCTAGAGATGCCTTCCTGAAAATAAAAAACTCCTTAACTTCTCAAGATATTATTCTCGCATACCCGGACTTTACGAAAAGTTTTGAGCTAACTACTGACGCGTCAAATTACGCGATAGGTGCAGTTTTGTCACAAGGTGACAAACCGATAACATTCATTTCGAGAACACTAAGTACCACCGAAGAGCATTACGCAACTAACGAGAAGGAGATGCTTGCCATAATATGGGCACTCACTTCTCTAAGAAATTACCTATACGGTACTGCTCGTGTCAAAATATTTACAGACCATCAACCATTGACTTTCGCTCTCAGTAATAAGAACCACAATTCTAAGATGAAGCGATGGAAGTCAATTTTGGAAGAGTACAACTATGAGATCAAGTATAAACCCGGAAAAACCAATATAGTCGCTGATGCACTATCTAGGCCACCAAGATGTTGTCAAATAAATGTGTTAACAACAACTCTACATAGCCACGAAAGCTCGAATCAAAACCTTATCCAAATGGCGAATCAACCCATAAACGTGTTCAAAAATCAAATCTTTCTTAATGTCGGTAATACTTCTGAATATAAATTCGAAATCATCTTCCCAACATATCATCGTCATACTATTGTTGAACCAAATTTTACCTCAGAAAAACTTGTCGAAATTTTTAAAAAATATCTCAATCCTTCTGTAATAAATGGAATCAAAGCTGAGGAAGCGATTCTCGGAAAAACCCAAGAAATATTTCCTTCACATTTTAGCCTCTATAAAGTACTATTCTCAAGAAACATGGTAATAGACCTAACAGACGAAAATTTACAAGAAACCGAAATTCTTAAAGAGCACAATCGCGCTCACCGAAATAGCAGAGAAAACAAAACTCTGTTACTACAAAGGTTTTATTTTCCAAAAATGCGGGAAAAAATAAAGAACATTACGGATAAATGTCAAATTTGCAAGGAACAAAAATACGATCGACACCCCAATAATATACCCTTACAACCTACCCCTATACCCTTATATCCTGGACAGATCTTACATATTGACCTATATTTCACTGACAATAAAGTTGTACTGACTGCCATAGACAAATTTTCCAAGTATGCTTTAGCAAGAATCGTAACGTCTAGAGCTACAGAACATATCAAGCAACCCTTAAGAGAGCTCATATTATCTTTCGGTGTCCCAGAATGGATTGTGGTTGATAATGAGAAATCATTAAGCTCAAATTCCATTCTATTCATGGTTGAGAATTTTTTCAACATTAAAATGTTTAAAGCCCCTCCATACGTAAGTTCTGTGAATGGTCAAATTGAAAGATTTCATTCAACACTTTCTGAACTATTACGTTGTATGAAAGCCGAACAAAACTTTAGTTCATTCTCCGAAATGCTCGACAAGTCCATTTACGAATATAATAGATCCGTTCATACCACCACAAACAAAAAACCCATCGAAGTATTTTTTGCACGAAATAAAATTAATAACCCCGAACAGTTACAAGAAGAGAGACAAATTGTCACTCAAGCAATCAAAGATAAGCAAACTGCTGATCTTAGTTATCATAATAAGAAAAAGAAAGCTTTTAAAAATTTTGCAATAGGAGATACCATTTATGTAAAAATTAACAAAAGACTAGGCAACAAACTCACTCCTAAATATAAAAAAGAAATAGTAGCCGAAAACAAAAATTCTACAATAGTAACCAGGTCTGGAAAAATTGTCCATAAGAATCTAATTAAAAATCAAACTTCTTCTTTATAGGTTATTACCGCTATGCGCAGCGGATATACAAATATTGGATTACTCAAAGTCTCAATTGGTTAAGATAAATGTTGGAACCTCGAAAATACAGACAGGATCTTTCAAAATAATCCACATAATTGACATTGAACATTACGAAAACCTGACAAGGAATATAGAAAATACCCTGATAGAAACCACACGAAATCACCCCCTTTATCCTTACATTTCCCATGAAATAGATAAAATAAAAACCTACCTGGCAGGATTGAAAGTTGAAAATAAGAAAAAGAAAAGATCACTTGATTTCCTAGGTACCGCCTGGAAATGGATCGCCGGTAGTCCGGATCATCATGATTATGAAATTTTGACAGAAAAAATGAACAACGTACTCGAAAACAATAATAGGCAAATGATAATAAACCGTATGACCATAGGAAAAATTAACGAAATCACCAATGTAACAAACGAAATATTTAAAATTGTAAAAAACGAAGTAATGAATAAAGACACTGAAACATTAAAATTAAAATATGAACTAGATTTAGTAAAAGAAGAATTAATAAATATAGCATACGCCATTCATTGGGCAAAAGTTAATGTAGTGAATTCTTTTATACTGTCAAATTCTGAAATAAAGCTAACAGAAGAATGTTTTAGAAAACAAAATACACCTTTCATAAATATTGACGAGGCACTTGATTTTTGTAATATTAAAATTGCCTCTAATGGTAAGAATTTAATTTATATAATTGATATACCAACAACAGACCCAGATATTTGTACTATGCTTATAATAAAAGCAGTAAAGATGGGAATAAAGATAAACGAAATTCCTTTTAAAAAAATTTTAAAATGTCAAAATAAAACATATGGTATAAAACAAGATTGTTTAGTAATAAGCGAACATTCTATTTGTAATAGTAGAAATATTGTAGATATAAGTAACTCTACGTGTATCCCCAACCTGTTGAAAAGCAAAATACCCACCTGTACCACTATCGATAACCGAAACACACCATCCATTGAAGAAATCTCGGACGGCATATTATTCCTTAACCAATTCAATGACTCGGTAATAATTAACAACGAGGCTATTCGATTAGATGGAACGTATATCATAAAACACTCAAACACCACAATCATTGTGAATGGGAAGATTTTCAAAACCAGCGAGATAACTAAACATCAACCTTTACCAGCTTTGTTGCAACCTAGATCATCAGTGCAAGAGTTCAAAGAGGTACTTTCCCTAGGAATGATAAAAGAATTACAGATGAATGGCACGGAACAGATTGATCTACTGGAAAGGAAAAATGCATTAAATATTGGGATTAACGTATTCCTGGTAATAATACTCCTCATAATAATAACAACTTTCATTTATGGTAAAACAAAGAGAAACACCAACCAAGAATTCTCACCTAAAAACGAGCAAGGATCCATTACCATAGGAATTAAGGATTTGCCAAATCTAATAAAGCCATCAACGTCGAACGAGGGCGTTCGAATTTAAGCGGGGAGGAGTTAACGCAAGAAATGTTAACCTCAGCAGATAAATGTCCCACATCCAGATTCGCTTCCCACGACTCATAAGAATCACCAGGTGACTACGTGAAGGAATGTGATGACGAGGTGTCTGGAGACAGCACATGCAACAGCAAAGTGCAAACTCGGGTTGGATAGATTAAGTTACTTTTCAGTTAGATTTTAGGAAACTAATTCTGTTATAAGTTAGTTCTTAAGTAGCACTCGAATAAAGAGGTTCATCCTCATTAAAATAAAAAGTTTGTTTTTTTTTAATACATTTAAATAAAAATAAATTTAATTTATACATGAATTAAGTCTCGTTTCGATAACATCAAGTGTTTAATGGGACCATTTTATTAAGACGTTACCCCGCTGTGCTTCGTTGTGTGTATCGTGCGACAACTGAAACAGCGTTATCAGATGCGTGCAACAACGTCATGGGAACTCAGCACAGTGATTCAGTAAATATTCAATGCAAAATGAAGAACATAATTAGTAAGAATTAAATTTGCAACGAAGCGTTAAAAATACTTTGAACGAAATAAATAGACAGATATCTTTGGTGTAGGAGTCAGAAAGGTGATAACGATGTTAACTAACTTGAAGATGAAAATAACATTTGATACGGAGATACCTTGAGTCAAATTAACGACTTCATACCAAGGTCGCACTATATGGGGTGTCAAAAGCTTGAATGAAATAGCAACAACTTGAGTACACAAAACATCGAACAGGGATGGATATCTTCTGATAATTTTTTATGACTTAGTCTTTATATCGTCACCTAATTGCAAGATTTAGGTAGCTATAAATATCAGAGAAAGCAACGTTCATAGATACCTAGCTGCTTCAGAACGAATGGAAGTTCAATTTTTATGTTTAGCACTTCACAAATATCCTCTACATATTCGTCTACGGTAAAAAAAATTGACGAAAAGTCTTGAAAACTGTACAAAATAATACCTTTTTTGAAGAGATACTGTAAAAATAGAAAATCGAATTTACTAATTCGTACAATTAGGGGACAATATGATACTCAATGGCAAATGGTAATAGATCCGAATCTAGCCTAAAGCCGACTTTAACAAAGACATCCGTAGAAATAAAACACAAATTTCACCACCAAATGCTTAAAAGCACCTTAAGCTAAGTTTATAATGATCTAATCTAAGCAGTTAGAAGTGAAATTTGTGTTTTATTTCTACTGATGTTTTTGTTAAAGTCGACTTTAGCTAAATTCGGATCTATTACTCAGGGCAAATGCTTTTATTTATTTCCTAGAACCAAAATTTGAGTGATCAAGCTTAAATTGTTTGAAAGTTTGAATTTATGTAATGGTCGTAAGGCTATAGTTGATGGAAACCAACAAGATCAATTAAGTTAATGTTCATTTGAATCAAATTTTTCCGCCAACTGGAATCTTCAGAAAGCGATGCGCAAATTTTACTTTTTTTTTAAATATTTTTGTATTTAGCTGTTTGCTGAGGAGTATGACATATAAAAAATAGGTATTTCTTCATTATGAATTAGAAGAAAATTAAAAAATAGTATGAATTAGGTACGATTTGTCAACTTTTGAAATATCGACTCCGTATGATCGACTTTTATAATCTCGACAAAAAAATGTCTATTGATTAAGAGACCGACAGATCAAGATACATATATACAAATATTTCACCGACTTTTTAAAATGTCTATTTTTGAAAATATTGATTTTCAAATTGTCGACAGTGATCGAGATTTTATGAATCAAGATTGCAACAGTCAACTTTTAAAAGTCGGCATTTTGATCAGATTATAGTTTAGGGAATGATGTTTACAAGCGCGTATCGACAATAATTTTAACTTTAAAAGTCAGACCTATTCTACTAAAGTATTCTGTTATCCGTCGGAGGGATAGAATTCTTGCAAAATATATATAAATTGCGATAGAAATCGAAGCTTGTGACTTGCTGTCGCGAAGAGCTTAGGGTTCTTGGCATGCAGCATAACATTAGACTCTGCTGGGTTCCCGGTCACAGTGATGTACAGGGAAAGGAGAGAGCTGATGAGCTGGCGAGAACGGGTTCGTCGCTTGATTCAAGTCAAGCCGAACAAAATATTAAAGTACCAACCTGTAGCATCAAACAGGAAATTGGTAACAAAATATTAGAAAAAACCAATGAAAGATGGAATCTGCTTGAAACATGCGCCACAACTAGAAAGTTATGGCCAAATTTCAATAAGCAGAGAACAGACAAAATTATGCAAATGGACAAGAAACATCTCCGTTCCCTTGTCAGCATAATCACCGGACACAACCTACTAAGATACCATAAAAAGAAAATGAGGCTCAGTACTGATGACCTTTGCAGAGGATGCAGTGACGAAGAAGCACATGAGGATACCTTACACTTCCTTTGCCACTGCCCAGCACTCTGTCATTTAAGAAAGAAACACCTAGGAAATCATTTCTATGACGACCTAGAGGAACTTTCTGGAACTTCGGCTATTAGCCTTCTGAATTTCATCAACGCCTCTAAATGGCTTGACTGCTAACGGAACACATAGGTTCTTACATAAAGTGGAATACAATTTCCTAGGGTATCACAACGGATCTACATAGATCTAAGTGTGACGGTAACGAGATCAACTGTCAGCCCTTCTACCTAACCTAACCTAACCTAGAAATCAAATTAAATGAATAAGATTCTCGTGATAATTCCCAAATGAAATATCGGTTAAAGTTTCAACTACAAATTTTAAAGTTGATATAATTGCTCACCGCAGTTTTTATTTCTTACATCTTTCAGGATGTATGTATAGATATAGAACAACATGTTTTTCAGTCAATTCAGTCCTGGGGCCATTTTTCACTGCAAGATCATCCTAATCTCGGGGTCGGGGTTACACCTGTGGACCAATTCTGGTTCTTTGAAAAAGTGAATCGAACAAATCGTTTTCACATTCGCTGCCAAGCATTGCTTACACTTTTTCTATTCATTTGCCACAAATAAGCAATTCTGGTTCTGTGAATGAAAACTATATTATCGATGATCGAACCACCTTACCATTTCTCTTGAAAACAGCATGATTCTCTCAATTTTCGTGTGTTTTTTAAGAGAACAGAGAAATGCATGAGATAGGAACACCTTTTTCTTTATGGATTTGACAGAGAAAGATATATGATTGAATTTGTCATTGTTTGTTCGTATTCATGCTTTCATTTTGGATATTCACTTCCAAATGACGGCCGGCGTGAAAGCAAATTATTCATATGAAAGTTTTTGGGGAGCGCTACGATATCCCGCAAACCAAAATCTCGAATAACGAAATCTCGCATTTTTTTAAAAATCTCGAATAACGAAATCTCGCAAATTAAAAATCTTGTTTTTCATAATCTCGCAATTACAAAATCTCGCTTTTCACAATCTCGCATTTACAGTTTGAACCTAAAAATCTCGCAAATTTCAACCAAAATCTCGCAATTTAAAATCTCGCAAATCAAAATCTCGCAACTTCAAATTTCACAGCAACGAATCACACACGACTTTTAGAATTTTTTTTTTTGGGAATATACCTACCCAAGAGTACTTTGGATAATTTTCCTTCCAACTAATAACTGTACCTGTCAATAAAAAAATGTGTACATCCTTTATTACTGTTAATAACCTCTATAGTCATTTACGCGTTCATAATGGAACTAAAAGTATTTTCTTGTTCAAGGCCAAATACGAGTAATGCGATTTGCACATGACACTTTACAACTGGATGTACCATCTCTAAGTTCTCTCTCCTTCTTGTTCTTTTGAAAGCAATAATATTGAAAATCAAAAGTTCAAATTAATAAATAACAGTGTGGTCTTAAAGTACCCAGACACTGGATTATATATTTTGCAGTAGGTAGGATATCTCGCAAAATTGAATTGCATTGCAAAAAATAAATTTTTTTAATCAAAATCTCGCAAATTTAAATCTCGCGCGAGATTTTAATTTGCGAGATTTTGATTAAAAAAATTTATTTGTTGCAAGTCAATTCAATTTTGCGAGATTTTGATATGCGAGATTTTAGTTTGCGGGATTTCGTTATTGCGAGATTATGAAAAGCGGGATTTTGTAATTGCGGGATTATGAAAAGCGAGATTTTGTAATTGCGAGATTTCGTTATGCGAGATTTCGAATGCGAGATTTTGATTTGCGAGATTTCGTAGCCAACCCAAGTTTTTGATGTTTAGTTTCATATTTTCACAGAACGGAAATCAGAATAAGTGTGAAAGCGTGAAAAGTTTTTCGATTTACTTTTTCACAGAAGCAGAATTGGCCCTTTGGAGTCAACTCCAAGTTAACTCACCTACTTAGGACCAGTTTTTCAGTGTGAGATCATCCTAGCCTCTGGGTTAAACTTGAACTAACTCCATTAGCGTGTTTTTCACGCTGAGCTAACTCAGGGACCAAATTGAGGGCATTTTCAGTTGTGGCGCCATCTTCATTTTTATCGTGAAAGTTATTCATAGTAAAATTCCATTGCCATGTCTGTTTAGATGCGTGAAAGGCGTAGGAAGGTGATATCCACAGTGTCACACATCGATGACAATAGATTTTTGATAAAGGTAAAAATAAAGTTAATCCTCAACGGAAAAACTCTGTGTCTGAGTTAACTCAGGGTTAATTTATGTTCAGGATAAGCTAGCTGTAGGTTTACTTTAAGTTAACTAATTTCTGCAAAATCGGCCCTTAGAAATATAACTTGTCACAAATATCAAATCTTTAAATGCAACAAACATCGCGAGAATTTTAAAGTTTTCAAAGATTTTGCTCCAAACGAAGTTTTCGAATACTGAATTCAGCACCAGCACATAACAGATATTGTACCATCAGCTTCACGACATACAGTATTGTATGCAACGATTCCTCGGAAAAACATTTTTTTCTATAAATTGATAAATTGCTTACAACTTTTACCGTGCAATGTTCAACTAAAAAGTTACTTGAAATGTGTACTCGTACCTAATGAGAACATTAAGTTTTTATGGAAATTAAAAAAAAAAAGAGATACATTTTTCAAAATCAGTAACTAACTTTTTTCAAGCCTTTTTCTTTCTATAAAAATTCAATTCCACCTCAATGGCTTTAAATTTAGCCTGACAGCTCTGAAAATAAATTTACCCGGGAACAGTTCCCAAGAAAACAAGACTACAAAATGTCCCAAAATGATTATTTTACAAATATATTGTTGCTATTTACAATTGAAATCACATAATTTTCCTTCAACAGAAAATGTATTTAAATCTCAGAAAAAAAAAAAATAAACAAAAAAAAAAATCGGTACACAGTTTCCATAAAACGTATACCTTTACAAATTGAAAATCTTTACAAATCTTTTTCTTCTCAAAAAATATAAAAAGACCGGAAATGTTCGTGACATTCGTGACATGTCTCAAGATATTTTTACTTCAAAAGCCAAAGTCATCTGAACCAATTACCAACTACACGTCTATAATAGCAGTTCTTTTCGTTATTTAAAAAGAAAACTTTCTTCAATTGAGTTTTCGTTTCGGATTGTGACATAGAAACATATAAAAACTAATGTTGTCCTCAGAGGAAGAGATGCAACATTTTGATATGCTGTCTCCTTGTCCCCTCTCTCCTTAAGATGAATAGGAAACCTTAAATCGATTCAGAGAAATTTTCAGTGATGGGTAGAGATTTGTCCTTGCGATACACACGACCGGATGTACAACTATAAGATGTCCCGTGTAAATGTCCTTGTCATCATACAATGTACATACATTTTCCTCTCTAAATTGATGCTTACTTTTTATGACATTTCATTTGCGCAAAACATTATTTCCTCACCATATCAAAGCTGAAAATGAACAAAAAAAATAATAACAGAAAATCACTTCCGTTATGTGACAGGAGGACAAAATGTCAACCGAAAATTGCATCGATTAACTTTTACGCATACTTTTGGCATTTTTGACATTTTAGGAAACACTAAGGTTACGCCTTGTCACACTTATAGGTACATGATGATTGCGTGACTTCACAAAAAAAAAAGTTCAACAAACTAAAAATATGATGAATTAGGTGTAGAAACAAAACGCCTTTTAGTTTCCGTGCTAATGTGCCTCGATATCGGCAGGGCAGCCCTTAACTCAATTGTTTGGGTGCCATTTTTCATGCACCTTTCAGACCACCTACAAAGTCAAAACCTCTATGACATGCAATTAGCTGAAACTTAAGTTGTTTACACGGTAAGTGTCAACATGTGTTATTGTCATGAATATACAACTAGGATATGTGATAACAAAGTATGTACACAAAACCTAGGTGGAATGTTTGATAGAACCTCCCACACCGAAGTTGCTTGTAAATGCAATCTCCAATCTCTTTTCCAGCACCCTTCAGCAGTGAAACAAAGCAAAACTCCGCACGCACACAAATCCCACAGCCAGAGGGGAGCCTATTTGAGATGTGAATTTGCTTTGACAGCCGCTGTGTTGGCCATACCGCACCGACCTAGACTTTTCGTGGAGATCCAAAACCAGCCACCACCACATCAACCGGAGGATTAATTGTACACCAGGACGAAATAGCAATTATTATTTACTCGCTTTTTGTTTTATGAAGCGCGTAAATTTTGCTCAGATAAAGCAATTTTGTGGAATTTCAACCAGAGGCAACTGGCTGCTGACTCAAAGGGCATGGAGGGAACTACGGGAGGTTGTTTTGATCCACTTTGGCGGACACAAAATTGTTGGCAAAAGGTTGAGGTTAAATTTGGACTTTGTGCGGTGCTATTCTGACGCATTTTGAAGGTTTGCAAATGGAACATTTACGAAACCGCAAAAGGAGACATGAAGAATTGCTGTAATTTTGAGAGAAGACAACTTTGTACGAGTCGTTGTCGGGGTAGAAGTAAAAAGATAACCTTGAAATGGCATATAGGACTTTGTAATAGATGGCAGATGGATGTTAAAAGATATTATGTTATTTGGGGGTTTTGTTGAAATAGGGCAGATGCCCGGGAAAGTAATATATGATAGAGAAGTTGAGGTAGAAAGAAACTTCGAAGAAGAAATGTGTTAAGAGATTTAGGATGTTCGCCATAATTATTTCACATAAAACAAAAAGTATAGATAAAATGCGGGTAAATCCCGAAGATAATACAAAGAGAAGTAATCAAAAAAAAGATCGAAAATTTGTAAGTTAGTTTTGGTATGAATTTCAAAACCTTATCCCTGTTTAGGCTATTTATTATTCATACTCTTAGGGTTGTTTTAAGAGGTCATAAAAAATTGACTAAAAAATTAAAATAAATTATGTAATTGGGTGGCGCAACAGTTCATGGAGAACCACGGCCTAGTCCTAGTGACTTACAACTATCAACCATTCCTGTGTGCGTGTTGTTGGCAGGAATGGAGGGTGCCTACAATTTTTTGCCAAGTCCGAACGGCTAAATGAGAAGCACTTATTCATGACAAGTGTACTTTTGGAGGATTTGTTAATTACTCGCAAGAAGCAGTACCTCGGATAAAACATTTCTATTTTTAGGTGACACGGAGGGGAATCGAACCGACACCTTCGGCATGACACTCCAACGCACTTACCATTATGCCACGAGGTACTACAAAAAAAAAGTTTTGATTAACATGACATTTGACATATAATCATGCTGTCATGTATTGGATCCACGCTTTCAAGGAGACTGATTAATAATAGAATATTTATAAATGAGTTATTGGGTTGTATAACACCCTTGTGTTCTTTGTATGGTTCATTCTTTCAACTTGTCAATAAAGCGATCAGTCTATAAGGCAAATCTTTGAGGAAATTTTTCAATTTTTTAAATTATCAAAGTTCATGGATAATACGGAGCTTTTACAATACTGATCTCCTTAAGATTAGCCTTAACTTTTGTTAATTTCCTGCAGAGCTCTATTTGAAAGTCAGGCCCTGATCCCCATTTAGTCACATACATGTTGACTTCACCATCGTGGTTCAGTGAAAGCCTTTCAACAATCTTTTTTATAATCGAAGATGAATGTCACTCTAGGCAATAACTGATTTATGTTCAGAAAATGAATTTTCTGACTACACTTAGATAGCCGGGCCCTTCCTCGAGAAAAACCATTTCCAGATTTCCTTTGAATATATGTCACCTTCCCAAATATTGTCGAATATACTGGAGTTGTGTGACGCTTGTTTCAGTTTAATGTTCTTCTCACCCAAAATAGTCCCTGCGCCAATTTATGAAGTGCAAATTTCTCTATGTCTTTTTAGAATGTTTTATCAGGATAGTTAAATGGGGTTTGTACGTGAATATGGAAATCATACAATTGCTGTTAAGTATCCAACAATTTACGTTGAACATTTTTAAATGAACAACAACAACTTAAGTGCACCACCACGAAGTTTAATAGGCTGGAGCTCTAGCTATTTCTTGATCTGGACACTCCTTCAGTGGTACTTAACCTGAAATCTTAATGTTCATATTATAATTGAAAATTTCTGGTAGTGTAGTACATTGGCCTCTGTTGCACCTGGTATATGGTTCACTCTCAGTTGATGGCAAAGAGTTCGACAGTTCAAATATGAGCATACCAGACTAAGCACCACTAAGGGAGTCTGATGATCGAGGGGGTGCTCCAGCCTATGATCTTGATGCAAGCGCAATCGAGTTGTTATTTTGTATTCAAAAATGTTTTATCAGGATATTTTATAAAACAAAATAAGTATGAGTATGTTTTAAGAGAAAGTTTCTACAAAAAGTTCCTGCTCGGGCGCCATTTAATGGTTTGCTATGTCTTTTCATAAATGTAAATCAGAATGGCATCAGGAGATTATCCATCCGATAGGCTAAGTATAGGTGCCCGGATTAGGGACAAGGGGGCATTTGTACCCATGGCTTTAGAAAATATACCACGCTACCAAAATATTTTTAATTCTTACTTTTGACAAATGCTTGTATATTTTCGCGTCGGAAGCCATGATTTTCCCCCACCTTCTGAAAGATTTGCCCCTCCTTTCCTGGCAATAACCTTCGGATGCATATGGGCCTTAGTAGTTGCAATTCTCCAAAACACACTACTTCACACTGTTTCGATAATCTATAGGAAATGGGTACCTAAGTCATCAGTTTCTGTTTTAAGAAAAGGAACAAATAGAGGGAAATTACTTAGAGGGAACATGTCAGTTTTTTTTTTATTTAGAGTAAAACTCTGAACAGAACAAAAGTATGTTGAGCTTGTTCTTATTTGAGTTCTTATTTGTCAACTCGTGGCTGACATTTCATGCGTATCTAATTTTTTTCCAGCTCGGCTTTTTGGCTACAGACTATACATGTGATGTCGTAGAATGCGCACTTTGTACATGCTCATCGATTCACTGTAGGGCTCAGAACCGAATTAGACGAGAAAAAACAAGACTCAATAGTTCCATTTATCAAGAGAATAATGCGACATCGAAATCGAAACGAGACTTTAGTTTCACAAGGCCTAGACCGAGATTGAGATGATTATTAAAATTTGACAAGACCAAAACAAGACTTTTATTAAACTCAAATTTCGGTTTCGTGTCAAGGTCTTTTCTTGACTCATCTCGGTATTTTTATAAAAATGTGATTACTTTTTGTGATTTTATTGTGAGTTTATTATTTTCTCCTTTATGAATTTCTCTGATTGTTTCCATCAATGTTAATGTTTTCTCATTTTAATGTTGAAATTTTTGTTTGTATGTTCACTATAAAGGTTCTTTTATTTTTCTTTGCATTATTTTTAGAATAAAATTAAGAATAATGATAATGAGATGTTAAGTTATGACTACAATCTTTCTTTGAAAACTTTCTTTAATTTATTTTTCACTCCATCTTGCCCTTCCTTCTTTGGTTCGGACTTTAAGCTAAAAGAAAAGAAAAACAAAAAACTTTTAATCTTTAAACTTCAATTTTTCACATTATTTATACAAATTATAAGAAATTCGTCATCATAAACGATGACAAGGCAACCGGCAACAACAACGATGACGACAACGCGACTGGTATGTTTGTAAAATAATTGCAGAGCACAAAAATGAGGAAGAGTCTGAAAGCATTTTCAGGCCATTACCCTAATTTTTTCTTGTCACAAAGATGTCAATTTTGAGTATGTTATGAGATGGGACACAGACATTTTTACTATTCCTCAAATTTTGAAGGAGGACCCTTAGGATGTATTTTCTTAACTCGTTCACTTTTCTTTACTCAAGATTTTGGCGTTTTGACTGCCATGTACATACATATGTATGTAGATATGAAGTACTTATTGCAATAAGCGAATGTCAATCACATGTATTATTTATGAATGTATCTTCATTTTCGAGGTTCTTTTCATCTATTATGAAGAATTAATATATCACAAGATTTTAAATTATTGGAAAGATTGGTGTGGCATAAAATGAGTGCGCGGTTCTTAAAAAAAATTAAAGCATAAATACTGTCAAGAATGTATGTTGAAAAATTATTTTGTATGTCATTTATGTGACTAGGGCTCACCACGAAATGAGAAAAGTTGCAGTTTTATCTGGGTCATGTATCGGTCTAGACAGAAATGATTCTATTTACAAATTATCCGAGACGAGACACAAACGAAACTGTAATTTCGAACGAAAAACCAAGAGTCTCAATAGTCTAGGTAGATTGGGCAGACAGACTCGAATGAATTATAAGGACAAAATTATGTATTTCAGACTAATGCAAATGCTAGAATTGTAATATTTGGTTTTACAGATTACAGTGACATTTATATTATTAAAAAGTAGTAGAATATTAAATATTATAGCTTGGTTAGTGAAAGAAGTTTAACTTGTTAGTTGATTGACTTTTAACAATTATAAAAGGTGTCCCAAAATAAATGCAAGATTTAAATATACTACCATTTCTGTAGTATTTTAGTGGTAAAACCCTAAGAAAAAACAATTTGACAGTTAAGGCCTAGTTTACACGGCAGTAAGCGTGCGAATGAGCACACGGCGCACAGTGGACCGTTTTATACATGCTAGACGTCAAAAAGTCAACTCCGAATTTTCGTTGTTGGTTCAATTCTAAAATGTAACGATAACCCACTGACCACAAAAGTACAATTAAATAAGATTTAACTTGAATAAGTTGGAAGTTATCGTACAACAAAGACAACCTCCAATTTTCTGTAATAGGTAACTACCTAGAAGTGAATTTTTAGCTTCATAACACTGTACATATAATTTAAAATTATTCGTAAAATTAAAAGAAAAAAAATAGAGAAATCTTTAAGAACGTATGTAGTTTATTAATAAATTGTTTGAAAGCCCATAGCATATTCTATATATATGAAAAAAAATACATAGAAGAATGACGTTTTTTAGTGTACTCAAAGTGTTTTTAAAAGTTATTTTGGATAATCTAAATAGGAGTATATCATTATGTCACGATGAAATATGTGTTTTTGTAAAGCTTGTCATGTCTATTTAAAGGAAATGCTTTCCTTTCATTTCGCACGAATTTGCATGGCATAGTTTTTGCACTACAATCATTTTCTTAACTATTTTTACGTATACTGGCATACATCGGTTATTGTTAAGCTAATTAACATAAACTGTATATTTTTAGAATGGTGTGATCTGTCTCTTTCCGACAATGTTCCATTTGTGTTAATAGGATCGATATTTATTAAGTTACCGGAGGTCCAAGCTACAAAAACTAGAATTTTTGATAAATTTATAGATTTTGGTTGCTCCTTACGGGGTGATAAATAATGACGAGACATATCGTTCGAAAGGTTTTTTTTATGAACTACAATTAGTAACTATAAGAGCTCATTTCAAATCTCAATCTGAAAAAAGTTATTCGCTAGTCAAGGCTTTTTTTATACCAAAATGTACTGAAACATATAATTTGACTAGCGAATAACTTTTTCACACTGTGATTTGAAATGTGCTCCTAGGGCAATAATGTCGGAAAGAGACACATCGACATTAGAAAATATACAGTTTGTGTTTACCGAGATTTATGACAGTATTAAAAAAATAGCTGAGAAAATTAGTTTTGCGCTTATCTCGAAAATGCATCTTTGGAAAAAAAATCTGTATTTTCGTATTCAGCGACCCACTACGATGGCCTCAAATTATGTTAGCTAGTGTAATATGCACAAAAATGAATAGTTTTGAGAAACTGAAATGTTGGTGGGCTAGTAAAAGAACATTTTTTGATTTTTGTTTTTAATTTTAAAAACAATTTACAAAACCAACTATATTTAAAAAGAAAATTGAAGAATATATTTTTGGCTTCTAAAAGAGCTATTGCACGACATTGTGAATTATGCCGTTGTTTTTTAATATATTTTTTTTTATTTTAGGTAAATGTTTTAGAAAATTACCCCTCCCGCTTAAAGGGAGGAAATAGACTCCCTCTCCCGTACGATTTGTTCTTGTCTTCGTCCAATCTAAAAGGATCTATCCTTTTGTCACATCTCATATTTAACATCCTGTATATAAATTTATAGGGAAATTAAAAAAACTGTCATTTAACTTTAATTTTCAAAAAATCTGCTAAATTTAATTATTTATTCAGCAAAAAATATATGCCTTGGGTATTTTATGCTTAAATTAATAAAAACATTCGTTTGGAACAAAATTATAATTTTTGACGTCTAGCATGTATGAAACGGTCCACTGTGCGGCGCTGACGTTTGTACGGCAAAAGAATGTACATGTGAACAAGGCCTAAAGGTTATTTAAGTTGGAGCATTACACGAGAAAATAACGCGTTTTCATTGTTGAAAAAAAAAAATTAATGAAAAAATGCTCTTGCAACATTTCGACAAAAAAATGTGTATAAAACAAACAATCTACAGAAAAATAAAATGCACGACTGGGTCGCACGGACTAACTCTTATGTTCAAGATGGTTAGGGCTATACAAATTAAATGAAAATTATGGTAAAAAATGATATAGAAGAATGAAACTTGATATTTATTTAGATTCGTTAAAACAAATCTTTTAATAGTTTGACGTTAAAAAATAATGTCATCAGAGTTCTTAATAAAATATGAATTTAAAAAAAATGCTAAAAATCTTTTAGTGGTTTACAAAAAAATCATTTTTTTATAAATAAAATTCTTAAAATATTTTTAAAGAAAAAAATAGTAAAATAAGTATTTATTAATGTGCAAAAATAAAATTTCAAAAAAATTTCATCCCGTTGTTTGAAATATCCAACTTTTAAAAAAAAAATTCAAAAAGTTCTTTTTTTGATAATTTTGGTTGCAGACTTATTATTATATTTAAAAAATTATTTGAAATTCATTAAGCCGTTAATGAGAAATTTCAAAATAAAAAAGACGTTATATCGGAGGTAAATACTATTAAAAGTTGCTAAATGCAATTTTTTGTATAGTATTTGGTAGAAAAAACGTAGGTATCCGTATTTTTGCAAAAAAAATGCAATTTTAAAGATGATTTCACGTATGTATAGCATTTTTCCTAAGAACAAAAGACGTACCTAACTACCATATTAATATTCGGAGATCCCGATAGTCCAGCAGAAAAAATATTTACTTGCAGAAAGTTTTAACATAAAAGTTATTTAACTAGTTTTCTATTAAACATAAACAAATGAAAAAACAAAAATACAAAATGGTATTGATACAGCAGTATACGTTATAGTATATCCTTTTTCGTGACCTTTTTCAATTGTAAATTAAATACCTTTCGTGAGCTTTAGGTCTTTTTAAAATTAATTTTTAAAAATTGTGACGTTTCGGTCGTGGTTTTTTAAATATTTTTAATTTTAAGTATCTAATAGGTTAATCCTTTTTAATGTTGGTGTTCAATATTCAATACCCTTATCAATTCTTAGTCAAATACCGAAACCAAATGTTTCTTAGTTTTTGAGAAATTTAAAAAAATAAGACAAAAGGTATATTTTCCCCAAAAAAAAAAACGAAAAAGAGTTTTAATTATGAATTATTGTAATAGCCATACAAAAACAAGCAATGGGAAAAATAACCCTTAATTTCTCAAACAATAAGAAGGATTTTTACATTTGTTTTTCGGTATTTGGCTAAGAATTGATAAGGGCATCGAATATTGAAAACAAAAATAGCACTTAGGGTTATTTTCCTGGGCTATATCTCGTGCAAGGAAAGTGTAAAAACCCATAATAACTCTTGCACAGCACTGTTACTCTTTCCCTGCACAAGTTGCGTTCCAGGTGTTGTAACACCTTCTTACCAATATCATTGGGAAGATCTAAATTAGTGTTATAACACTTTTTGCTTTATATATAATTTGAAAGGTCTTGGTGAGTGTTATTTTTTTCTTCAATGGGTATGAGTATGTATCTGGTGCAGGAAAAGTGTTAAAGTCAATAATAAATTGTTGTACTGGACTATAAATCATTCCATGCACAAGTTGCGTCCCAAGTGCTGTAACACTTTCTGACCTTTATCAATAGAAAATAGAAGTATAAGTCTATTTCCCGTGCAGGGAAAGTGTTATAGCCCAATAACTGTTATAGGTATTATAGGGCACTGCAACAGCTATTGGGCTTTAATATTTACCCTGCACGAGATAGAGACTTATGTCTATACAAAATGTAATTGCACTCATTAAAACCTTTTCAATTCCAATGAAAGAGGTCAGAACGTGTTACAACATGTGGGACACCCATTCTCCTTTAAATTTTCAAAGATTATTTATTTAAAAATTTGATTTCGAAAATAAATATAATAATGGAGAATTAGCTTTCAAAAAGCTATAGCACATTTTTGTATACCGTCAGCTTAGATTGAAAAGCGGCTAACTCCACATTTTGTTTTTATCATTATAGACCACTTCAAAAATTGCTAAGAAATACAAAAAACTACCAAATCTTTTCAATTTCACAGAATTTGGCAATAATGAAAAAAAATAATAAATGTAATCTTAGTTTTACTCAAATAATGCGAACACTTTTTTTTAATAACTTTTTGTAAAAAATGCAAAATAGGAGTTAGCTGCTTTTCACTCTAAGCCGACGATATGTATTCGTTGGTTTTCAATATTTTTGTTTGCATTTAAATTCAATTTTTCAGAAATTGATCCCCTCTCAGAGACAGAGTTTATCCACATACGACTTTTTCTTAGAATATATACCCAAGAATCATGGGCTTAAATATGTTTGACGAATTCCCGGACACCCTGTTTATCGCAAATATCGCAAATAAAGTGTGTGATAAATTTCCCTACAAGCGTTCATTTATCTTCTCCGTTTCTGTGAAACTGCCGAGCGAATGATAATTGAGATAGTGTTAGTAGCACCACGGGACACTAACATGTAAGGAGCAAAAACAAAATTTTAAATGGTCACAATTCAGTAAAATTATTTTAAAAAAAAAGTACGTATACGCCCGAGTACACGTTCAAGCTATCTATCATAATACTGAAAATAAAATACGAAACGAATTAAAAGACTAGCATTAAATGGCAAAATATATGAAGTACATGAACTTTCTTTAGTATAGTTGAAGGTATAAGCATGACTAGGCGCTAAATGAAACTTCTTTAGAACCTTTTATTTACTTATTTTAATTTGTTGAGTGCGGAAGAATTTGTTACTACTAATGTTCTTGCACTGAAAACACAATATTAGCTACGATTCGCTTAAACAATAATTCGCTAAATTTTAGTTGCTTTCGTTTTACTTTGAACTTATTTATTTATATCTCAGAAAACAACAGTTTATAAAAAATGATAAGCAATATCTTCATGACTATTGAGAAGTTTTTGACTTTAAAATTTGGTCAAAATGAAGAAAGTCCTAAGGAAGAACTCTTTTATGTGGAAGTTTTCATCAAATGACAACTATATAATATACATGATATAAATAGGTATTTCTACTTACTCAATGAAGTAGATATTTAATATTTTGTATGCGTATCAAAAATAATTAATTATAAGAAACTTACAAAAAATTACAAAATAGTCCTACGTTCCAATTATTAAAAGCTTCTTTTATCAAATCCGTTTGGATCAATTCCTTGTTTGTTTTTTTTAGCACCATTATTTCATGTTTCAGTTGAAAACCTGCAAAATAGAAATAAATATTTTTTATTGTAAAAAAATTTCAAAGCTTCGAAGCTAGAAAAATATGAAAAATTTTGTCAATTCACTAAAAAAACATGGTAAGGACATAATAATGTAAGAGTTGGTATACAAAACCAAAAAGGTAAAAAGGAAAGAAAAAAAAAGATACCCAAAAAGTCTTTATGTATTGTATAGGTATGCGTATATATTTACGGTGTGTGGTCTATATTTATGTATGTATGCACTTATTTCACCAAAATGACATCATTCTGATGTAAGAGCATTTCATCTGCCGCTCCACATTAACACATATCCATATTCACACACACACACACACATATTGACATATATGTTCACATAAAAATGGCCATATTATGATGATGTGCTGCTTTGGTTGTTGGTGATGGTGTTGGCTTGTACATAGTTTATATGAATAGAAACCATCATTTACATCATAATTTCAAAAAGGCATAATTAAACCCCAATCTCTGCTTTTGATAGAGGAAACATGAACCTACCCCTTTCATCTTTCGCCTGGTTGGTATGCCTCTATGTTTCCCTGTCATGTCATAGATCATGTCCACATTAACGTTTGTAATGTAGACGACTATAATATCGTTGCTCTCAAAGTGGAACAAACGACGACGACGATGGCGATGGCGATGATGGAACACAAAATTTACGCTTGGCGAAGTTTCAAGTTTAATTAATTACTGTCATATGAGTAGGAAATCTCGGGCTGCTACTAACTGCTGCTGATGGAAGCCCCCTTTTAATGGCAGGAAGGATATTATATGACCCAGAAGGCCAATGATTCCACAGTAGCGTAAATAGTGAACTTTGAGCTCTTATGTTTTATGTATATTAAAATCTCTATATTTAGAGCTAACTTCACGAATTCATAAATATTTACTCTTGATTGATGAGATCATGTCGAATACATAATTAACTCATTGTTTTAATGGGCAAGTTGGAGTTGTGGTTAATCTTAGAATTAGATTAAGATAAACCACCCTTGATGGGGATTTCTATCCCACTACTACACACATACTGGCATAGTTCCATAAAATGAAACTGCTTTATTTTTGCATGGTTGCCGGGTCTCAATAAATAGTTTAAAATCATTGAGAAAGTTTATATTTCCGGGTTATCAGAGATCACCGTGAACCCCATCAAAAAGACATTACAAACTAAAATGAAACCCGGAAGGCTTGCCATGATATTCTGATGCCAATCCAAGCCTGTGAGAGCCAGGGTCAAGTGACTACTACCCTCAACTATTCTTATGCGCATGTTGTAAGACGATAGAAATGGTGAAAATCTACAGTTATTTCCCAAATCTAAGCGGCTTAGATGAGAGCCACTTTATCATAACAAGAGGTACTCCTGCTGTAGGGTTTGGCACTTCTTAGCAAGAGGCAGCTGTCAACCCTGAACAAATATTCATTGAAATAAAACACCAAACTATTGTGGATAGAATTAAAAACCTTTTAAAGCTTTTAATATCAATACATTCAACATATTCAATTTGTATTAAAAGATGCACATAAAAAGATAATTTTTAAAATTTAAGATAACCACAAAATCCCAATGACCATTTAATTCAAAGTTGATTTCAGGACCATTCACAGATGCTGGAATAATGTAATAAAATTATTCCTAAACCTCCTTCAGGGCATCTGGCAACCATTTCAATTACATATTTGTATTTTGTTGTCGACGTCAAGTCCTGTTTTATAGGTTTACCACTTTAATACGTGACTGCGGTCAGTCGACATTATACACAACGACCAAGTTCTTCTTAAGTGGTCCATCAGGATGACTATACAATTTACTGTACACCCTCACCCTCTTTTTTGGGTGTCAATATTTTGAACCGACAATGCACATGACATTGACCCAATATAATATTGTGAAGGAAAAGAAAAACTTTGAAGAAAAAAATCGATAAAACAATTATTACTACCCTTCCACCTAGCCTACCACCATCATGCCGCAGAGTTACCCCTAAAACCAAAACCATTAGGACCGTCCGTGTAGTGATATGGTCTGTTGCTATTGCTTCTGCTGCTGCTTCTGATGGCTTTTGCTTTTTGCTGTACGATTATTATGCAATATACATATACACAGAAATGGGTTCTGAAGAGGGTTATGTAGAGAGAAGAGAGTATTAAGGACGTAGATACATATATAGAGGAAGAAGTAAGCAAAACTTTATTCATTAGAACGTAGAGGGAATACATGAATATTCGAACAAAAAATGGGTTACACAAGAAACCTTGGTTGGATGATGTTTCCATCTACAAAATACAACCCCTCTATTCAAAGAGGATTCAATGTTAGTGTACACCGAGAGAAAAATATTATTGATTCATAACCAGTGTAACCTTTTTAATGCCGTGCCATATGTTTAAGTTTAAGTAACAGGAATACTAAATAATTCATCACAAAAGGCAAAAAAAAACGTTGAAAACCGTTTCTTACTTGAAAATTTCAACAGTTTTTCGAATTTAAATATTTCATTGGAAAGTGATGTCAAAAATTTTTGTCATTACATGAAATAGAATATGAAAAGCCTATATTTAAGTCAGACTGAAAATTTACTGATATCCTTAAATTTTACTAGTATTATCCAAATAGTTGAGATTCGACCATTTAAAGTCACAACGAATTGAATAATTAACCTTTATCTGCAAAAGCATCTCCAAAAACAACACACCACTTCTATTTCTACTGGTAAACATCTGTGGGGCATGACATTTATACCTTCAATGTACTAGCTGGCCCGCTCTGGCTTCGCTCGGGTAGAGAAAAGTTTTGAAAACATAATCAAAGTTATAAAAAAAATTGACAGAACCTACGTACAATGCATCAGGTGGGCAAAATGTGAGTTTTTTTGTATGAATTTCTTCGTTTAAAATAAAAGTGAACGAAAGACACTCCATACCCAGCTAATAGTTCGAACTCTGTTCTAATATCCGCTAAGTTCATGCGCGGTCTTGTTTAGCACCGTTTAATAAACGGAATTCTTTGTGTGCTTATTTATGGAAATTTGTTTTAAATTTTTAAAATCATTGAGCCCTTAAACTTTCCTTTAAGAATGACCTTTCCAGCATAAAAAGTATTTAAAGTCATAGTCAGATTTGTTCATTACCTCATTTCACCCTACAATACGAATTTCTATGGGTACTTTTTCACCTATTTCACCCTAAAGATATAACACTCAATTTTGAGAAACTTGCAGCCTTTAGGCCAAGCTCTAAAAATAACCTTTCAAACATAAAAATATTTGTTGAGTTTAGGATACCTTAATTTTTAAAAATATTACGTCAGTGATTTCGAATTCTATACTCTAAATACTTATACCTGATTTCCAAGCACAAAAAGTATGTTAAATAAACAAATAAAAACACATATAAATTGTTGGTTTTTTTATGTTTAAAATTTTTAATAGGTACAAATAATTTTCACAACTTTACAAATAAAATTAATATATATAATAATAGAATCAGCGACGCGTTTCGGATTGTACCTCCATCTTCGGGCGAATAACTCAATTTTCAATTTTCAATTTATTTGTGTTTTTATTTGTTTATTTAACATTATAATCATAACTTGGAGACGAAACAAAATACAAAAAGTATGTTCAGACTGGGATACTGTATTTTTTGTATACAATTTCACCCTATAATATATAAATCTTGAAAAATATCTACCCCTTATCCCTATCCTTTATTTATAACTTTTCAAAAACAAAAAGAATGTTTAAAATCGTGTTCTCTTTTTTTTACCATTCCACCCTAAGAATGGAGCTAAGAATGGAAAAATATTCAGCAGTAAACTCTTCCGATAAATATAACTTTACAACACAAAAAAATTAAATCAGACCCTTTTTTGTGATTACCCCATTTCACCCTACAAATATGAATCTTTATTTTGAAACATGCCCTGCATTTCCTTTAAGTCCACTCTCTTAGTAAACCGTTTCAAACAGAAACAGAAAGAAGAATTTTGGAAGTCTGATGCCATTTTTGTTTTACCCCATTTCGCCCTTCAAATAGAATTTTTTACAATATTTTAACCCTTAAGCCTTTCCTCAGAAATAAATTTTCAAACAGCAGAAGAATTTTTGAAATCGAATCTGTACAGTTTTTAAAAATTAAAATCTCTTACAAATGCCCAAACAAAAAATTACAAATATTTAGATTTTAACCTAAAAATTATTTTTTATCAAAATATAATTTAGTCTATGTTACTCAGGGACATTGTAGCTTTCCATTATTCAAAGAATAGCCACAAACAAACAAATAAATGTTTCATCTTTATAATATAAAAGGTAAAAGGTATAGGAGTATCGATGTATTATTTAGTAATTTTCAAAAGATTTTGAAGAGAAGTCAAGCTCTAGTCGACTATACTTATCCAAATAGTTGGATTTTAAATGTATACCAGTAAACACAAAATAGTGCATTAATAAAATGAATATCTACATACATAGTTTTATATTCTGGACGTCAGTCATTCACTGGGCAACCCCTCCTCTTTGTTATTTCAACGAATAACATACAAAACAGAGTTCCGATATATTCACTGTGTGCGCTAGAAAGTTTATACCATTTAGAGGGTACACAAAGTAGATGCAGTACTTTATAATTCGATCATCTTTCATTTACTATGCAGTTTCATTTTTTGCTGATATAGATATAAATCATAGGATCTATTAATTTTGTGAGTTCGACCATTCAATGGACACATTATACAAGTAAACAAAATTTTTGTAAAAATGTAAAAAAATATTCAAATTAAATAAAAAACAAATGCATACATACATATTTAATTTCCGACGCTATTGTTGCAGAAGAAGTCAATTTTGTTGGTTTATACGAGTCACGTGGAGATAGTATAAAACGCTATACATAGTTAAAATTATCCCTAAAATTCTGTTTTCATATCCAAATTTTGGTGGTGGCAACACTCCGTAAAGCAGGGCTATTTAATGATTTTCATTTGTGATAGAATTATTCGTGTTTTTGTTTATTGATCCGCTAATTGGTACAAATAGATCTAACACATAAATCCAACTTGTGAAAATACTCAATGTTTATTTGCAAATGATATTTGTTTTTGATACTGACTTGTTACAATATGGGATTAGCAGGCAGTTTTTTGACAACCACAGTCATACACGTTTACTTTTTAGAACCAAACTCTCATACTAGTTTGTAAACGCTTAACAATCAACAAAATGTTAATAGAATAATGTTAATTTCAAGCTTTTCCAGTTCAGCAGAAACAAAGAAACAAGCTACCAGCTACTTGCTAAAATGTTTTTATGAAGACATTTTATTTAAGTGTAGATTGAATAAAAGTTCATAGTTTGGTTACATGCCAGGTTTGTCTACAATCAAGTAATTTCTCAGGGGACATAATATACACATCGCATCGTAGCTAGGGTTTGTTGTTTTTTGTAGGTTTCATCGACAGCAAAAAATCTATTTGTTTTTTTTTGTTTATTCATTTAATTAATTACTTTCATTGCTCTTGAAAAACGCTATAAATATATTACCATCCCATAAAATGACCTGTACGTTCATAATAATTATTGCTTAATATTATGTCACGTGTGTTTCACATAAATAATTTAATTAATTCATGAAATTTCAATAAACAAAAAAAAAACAACGATAGCACAATTTGAGAAGCAAACATAAAAGCATAAATTATGTTAATATAAAATAAAAATAAACAAAAGGGTAAAAGTAAAGTTTTTTGAAATTGAATATCGCTCAACGCAGCAGCAGTGCCGGTGGTTGATGGCTTCATGAAGTTTTCTTGGTTTAATGTTTCATGAAAGTGAATTTTATATTCGATGACATCGACCTGCGTGCGGTGACTCTATGTGTGTTGCGATGATATGATCATCAGTATGTTGCGACGGTATCACCCCCTTTTGTATTTTAGATATCAAATTATATTTTGAAAAGTAAATAAATTAGATTAAAACCACCTGTCTATCAATCACACTGTGACACTATGGCTATACAGAAGTTGAGTATTCGTGAGAGAATGTCTAAATTTTGAAGTAAAAAGGGGGAGTTGATAAAAAGGGTTATTGTATTTTGCTTAAATTTACTTATCTTATAGTTATTTAGAAGGGAATATACATTTCATTATTGTTTCTCCTCTTTTTTATCTCATAAGCTAGAACACGAGTAAACAGTTAAAGGTGCGCATTTTTTAATATTATCATAATATAAAATTCTAAGAGTCCATAAACCATAAACCAAACACAATGAATTATTAAAAATTTGTTGGTACTTTTTATCTAAGCTTTAAAGATAATTTGATCGCATTGTTGAGAGCAGGCACCAGCACTTCTAAGCTAAATAAACTAAAATGTCTATCAGACAGTATTTGAAACAATAAATGAAACATTAATTTGGCATTTTTTCTGAACTTTAACATTTACAAACCCAAACATTGTTCTTAAACGCTGGCGAAGTCACTGCTTAAGGATTTCTATCCTTCCTGCTCTAGTGGTCTCTTTCCGAGTGGATGGAAAACAGTATTTGTCCAACCTATCCTTTAAAAAGGCGAATCTTCTTCCCACTTTTACTATCGTCCAATTGCACTTACGTGCCTTAAGGTCATGGAAACGCTGATTAATAAATATCTTCAAGAACGGAAGCTTCTTAATGACCGGTAGTACGGCTTTCGTAGCAATAGGTCAACAGGTGATCTGATGGTATATCTCACCGAGCAGTGGAACAAATCTCTACATCGTTTTGGAGAAGGTAAGATTATTGCACTTGATATTTCAAAAGTGTTTGATTGAGTTCTCATATCGAAAATGCGTGCATTTTGTATCGATAAATTTCTTCTTCGTTGGATTGGAAATTATCTTTCGGATCGCTCAATATAAGTTGTATTGGATGGTTACAAGTCTGATATTCATAAATTAAATGATGGTGTACCCCAGGGCTCCGTTTTGTCTCCGAGTATCTTCCTTATTTGATCTTTTGTCTGAAATTTCCTATCCATTAAACTGTTTTGCAGAGGTTTTCATATTCGCTTCAAGATTCACTTCCTTGTTCTTCGGATGATGAACTTGAATGGCAGCGTATGATAAGCTCATTAAATTCTGATCTCGACAGCATAGTCCAATAGGGAATAAAAAACCGTGTAGAATTTAATGCTTCGAAAACTCAATGCGCACGTTCCGAATGTGGAATGCTTTACCTGACTCTGTATTTCCCTCCCATTATGATATTCAGAACTATAAAACCAATGTACATTGGTATCTCCTTTTGAATCCTTCCCTTTTTTCCTAACGCTCACACTGTGTTTAATCTTTTAGTGCGCGCTAATTGTTAAAAAAAAATATTTTCAATGTACTCGAAAACTAGTAGACATAAATCCATCTGATTTTCAGTGATCGATTTGATTTGACTTGAAATTGTAAGTTAATTCACTACCATTAATGTAAAAGTTTTGAAAAACATCAGTTAACATTTTGTTATAGGTTTTTTTCATAAAATTTGGGTTTAAAAGTGATTTTTGCGAAAGCAATTGACAAAAATAAACTTTCAAAAACGGTAGCACTTTGATGTTAGTGCTGCCATTGTTGTTTAATATTTTTTTATTTAATTTGAAGTATTTCTTTTAGAAAATAACAGAACGTAGGATGGAATAAAATATTCGCAAAATATTTGGTTAAAAAAAAAAACAATATTGCATTATTTATTTTTCACCCTTCCATATTATTTGGGGCACCGAATTCCGCTACCATGCAGATTGCACCATTCAACCTAGCCAAACTCGTCCGTTTGTGCAGGATGACGATGGAGAATGCACGCTGCTCCATCAAGGTCGGCAAAGACCTCACCGTCACCTTTGATGTCAAAAAAGATTTAAGTCAAGGCGACGCGCTGTGAGGCGAATTCTTCAATATCGTTCTTCAAAGAATAGTGTAAAACTCTCACGCCAACACTAGAAGCACAATCTTTCAAAAGTCCGCCCAATTACTCGCTTACGCTGACGATATTGAAATAATCAGACGAACAAAGCGTGATATCAGTGGTGCTTTTGTGAGTATTGAGAAGGGAGCCAAGAAGATGGGTTTAACGTTGAATGAAAGCAAAACGAAATATATGCTGTCAACAAGAAAGGACACCCAACACCGACGTCTCGGACAGAACGTCACTATATACAGCTATAATTTTAAAGTGGTCAGAGACCTTGTCTACCTAGGATCCGCTATAAACTCAGCGAACGATACCAGTGCTGAGATCAAACGAAGGATTACTCTTGGCAATCGCTGTTTCTTTGGGCTAATAAGACAATTGAGAAGCAAAGCCCTCTCTCAAGCAACAGAACTGTCCCTGTATAAAACGCTTATCATCCCGGTCCCGGTGTATGGTGCAGAGGCATGGACACTGTTAACGGTAGATGAGAACGCGTTAGGCTGTTTTGAGAGGAAAATTCAAGGAGACTGCCATAACGTCTGGAAAAACCTGCTTTTTCTTTGAGGAATGGAGGCTGCACCTGCCACTTTTCAGCTTATTCCCTTGATGAATTTATAACATGGGCGTTGTCATTAGCGGGAAGCACATGCTACTTTCTTGATGAAAAGTTATTGGCGTTTCAGCAAACGCAATTTGTATTGAGTAAAGCGTTATATGGATTTTATTTCAGAGTCACTGTGAACTATATCCAACAAGATGATAATTCATAATTGCCAAAAAACCAGGACTCTGTGCGTAACCATTCATCGTTGAAATCATCGTATATCTAGAGGCTTTTCACTGAAATTGTAAACTGAATTGTAAGCCTTGAATGCACATGAATTTTTGCACCAAGAAAAGAACAGGAAGATGCTATGAAAATATAGAACTGATTTTTACCCTTGAAATCGATTTCACCATTAACTTCACTCACATTTTTTTTTTTGTTCTCGCCAAAGCAGATGAGTTGATTTCTTAGTGATTTCACTAATGAATATTCACCAAGAAAATCACTTGGTGAACGCCAATGCCAACCCCATGTTAATTTCCTCGATGCTTTTACCTCAAATTCCTTGGGTGTATCTTCCATTCCTTGAGGAAAAAGCTGGGGATTCCTTGTTGAATTTTTGAAGATTTGCCACTGGGTTTTTGGATTAACACCTATGAGAGTGTCCTGGGATGAATGGCGTTTCAACAAATGTTACGCAACTAACTTGACACACTTTTGATCTGCCACCACTGTTACGCAACTAACTTGACACACTATTGATCTGCCACCACTTTGGTTTTGGTAACGACCAAAGATGCTGCGTTTTTTTTTTTTAATAGTCTATCTCTATAGCTTATCTCCATTTTAGTAGTTTTAAGATAAATGAATTTTAATGATTTTGCTTTTCTCATTGAATAAAATTGAATATTTTAAAGAACGATTTCTTGTTAAAAATAAAGATGTTATTTTACTATGCGTATAAGTTGTATAGTAATTTTGGTGATGACTTAGAAAAATTAACTTGCGACTTTTAGGTCTAGTACAGGCAACTTGCTTTAAACCTGAATTGATATTTGCGTTTGTGATTTTTAGACATTTGCAGTTGGAAATATGAATTTTTAGCTTTACACAAATATAATATACTACTTTTTCGGTTCCAATTATGGTACAAACTCACTTGTGGAATTTTGGCGGTTACGCCCTTTTTCCTAAGGCCTCAATTTTTACAAACCTTTTCGTCAAATTTTTCATCTATTCATTACATGTTTAGGTTAGCAAACAAGCAGTTCTTGGTTCAACACCTCAAAATAAAAGGCTATTCATTGATATGACTTACAACGTAACGTAATTGATTTTTTAATGTCATTCCTTCTAGGCTAAAACCAAAAATCAGGGCTTGCAAAGGGCTCTAAAATTGGCTTTGGACCTAGTGATTTTTACTTGCGATATAGGTACTATAAGGCAAGTTTTGGATTCGTGCAAACAAAAGTTTTTGAGATAACAATCAAACATGATATTGCGGTGATTGAGAACACCAAAAAAGTGGGTGGCACAATTCTGTCTGTCTGTCTGTTCGTCTACAGCCAAAGTGGCTGGATCGATTTTCTTCAAACTTGGTACATAGTTGTTTTTGGTTATTATGGCCGACAAGTTTTTTTCATTTTTTTTTTAGAACCAAAAATAACGGTACCTGCCATAAATTTTTTTTAGCAATTTTACATAATCGTATTTTCTCAAAAACGGCTCGACAACTTTTCTTAAAAAAAGTTACATACATTTTTTTTAGTATTGGCTACCTTTGGGTGGAAAACCATTTTTCAAAAATGGTTATAAATGGTACCTCCAAAAGAACCATTTTTTAATTTTTGATTTTCCTCAAAACGGTATGACTGATTTCAATTATTTTTTTTATACAGAAGCTTCCAAGAAATATAAATAGTTTTGTGTACCAAAATTAAAAAAAAATTTTTTTTGGATTTTTAAAAAATGTTTCAAATTTTTTTGGGAAAATCAAATATTTCGAAAACGACATGATCGATTTTTTTGAAACTCGATACTTAAGAGTTTTTTAGTGCTTTCTAAAATATTTTTAGAAAAAAATTTACATTTATGAAAAAATAACGGTACCTTCCATACAAAAGATAAAAAACCGCAAAGGAAAATATTTTTTTGCTTAAAAACGACTCCTACGGTTTTGATTAAACTTTTTTCATAAACTTAAATTAGTACGATCTACTACCGAAAAATATAAAATTTTATACTTAGCAACTATTAATAGTACCTGTCATAGAACGTATTTTTTTATTTTGAATTTTCTCCTTATCGACTGAACGGATTTAGATGATTTTTTTATATAAAAATTTCAGATAATACTAAATAATATTGCATATCAAAATTTTCAAAAAAAAAGTTTTTGGATTTTAAAAAAAAAGTTTCAAATTTTTTTTTTTGAAAATTCCATATCTCAAAAACGGATTGACAATTTTTTTTCAAATTTTGTTTTTATATACACATAAATATATACTTAAGATTTGCATACCAAAATTTGTTCTTAAAAATGTTTTAAGAATTTTATATATAAAACATTATTTTTTTTATAAAACCGCTCCAACGATTTTAAATGTTTTTCCTATACAATCATATTCAATTAAGAATTAAGATGGCATTCTTTTTTTCACTTAAAACTGTCAAAAGAATTGTTTTAGCCAATTTAAATGTCGTATTTCTCTATATTTTCTCTCATAATTTCCATGTTCTTACATACAATTTTCTTAAACCCACAGTGTCTTGAACATAAGAGCAAGTACGTGCGACCCAGTCGTGCATTTTATTTTCAAGTAATTCGGAAAAACTCTTTGATAAGTGAAAACAATGCAAGCCCAATTTTGAAAAGAAATCAAGAAGCATTTTCTCTTCTTCTGTCATTCAGTGATCAATCGGAAAGGCTATAAACAATCAACTCCTTACTTCTCACACATAAGGTTTAATTCATTGCATGCACACCATTACTGTTTCTATAAACAAACATAAATACATATAATATTCATTGAAAATAGAACGGTAGCTGCCTTCCTAATAAAAATAACATCAACACAAAATACTCCAATTCCAATTTTTTGTTTTCCTACATTGAATGAATAAAATTCTGATAGAGGTTATTTAATTACACACGAAGTATGTAATTATATTTGCCATTTGAAAGGTAATTTTGTAGAAACACAAAGTCCAGTTATATCGATTAAAATTTTAAGCCCAATTGTAACAGTTTTTCTCTTTTTTGTATTTGTGGTTGATTTTAATTAAATTTATTCTCATCAAGAATAAAATTGAAATCAATACCATTGTATTCTGGTTGAAGTATAAGTACTTAATTGTTAAATACCTTATTGTGCAATGCATGTGAAGCATTTTACAAACATTCAACATATTGTGGCTATGTTGTTCGTCAGTTGGAAAGTTTGAAAATCAATTAAATGAATAATTAGCCAGGCATCACATACAAAGCTAAACTAGTTATTGTTTAATTAA